>JAQBSW010000187.1:0-257976 GCA_029291075.1 Eudiplozoon nipponicum | reverse complement strand
AACAATTTAATCTTTCAGTCTCTCTACGTTGGGCACAATGGAGCAAAATGAACATACGAATGAAATCTGTAACGAAACGAATAAAGAGGAACAAAAGAATTTAGTCTGGCATGTGCGATTCAATCCGATAAATTAATATGTTATATTATTATGAAACCTTGGATTGCGCAGGCGGTCATAACATTACTTATATTCAAGTTTGCGTAAGTTAAGTATCAATTATTATTATTAAAACAGATGCACAAAATGGCCAAACTTTTGAACATTACACGTACTGTCACGTTAAGACGATACATTCTAGTAAAATTCCTGCAAAACTACCAGAATTAAGAGATGAAAGTCTATTTTCCTAGAGCTTATATGTGCACTGTGGGTTTATCCTCATTTTTCAATTTTACATCGTGCTTAGAAGATGGTAATACAAGACGGAATCACGTCAGTACTTACGATTGACTATATGTTGTGTAGTATCGTTTGACTGGTTAAATAAAATAGGGTTGACGTTTATCTCAATCTAACAAAATTCATTTGAATAATTTTCGTCACCACAACAGACATTTAATTTTGTTTAAGGAATATAAATGTCAAAAATTATTTGAAATATCGCAGTATATGTGACTGTCGATGGTTTTGAAATATTCTGTGACAGGTTAAATGCAACTGAATTAGTGTTTTTCACATGTCAACAAACTTCAATTTTAGAATTACTTTTATTTTTATAATTTAATGCGCAGTGGTGGTAATTGAATCGATGCTCCTTGGTTATCAGAAATGTCACTTTCTGCCATTGTATATATCAATTGCTTTACTTATACCCGATTTATTCTTGAATCATATGACAGCAATGTCATACTATACTTACACTGACTTCTATTTAAATTCCAGTATTCATTTATATTTTATAACTTTAAAACTTGTTTCTATTAGTTATTATGATTTTTATAAACATAACGATTAATTATACAGCTGTAATTTTACGAATTTAAAAAAAATATATTGACATTTGTTTAAATAGACATACTCCGCAATTATATATTTTCGTTGAGGAATATTAAAATATGTGCAATGATGTGGTCTGATTTGTTCTGTTGGAAAATAAGTTTATTATCAATTTTATTATATGAAGTGATCTTGATTCCAATAGGTGCAAAAATATTAGTACTATTATACATTCACACCATTAATTTGCTCTAAAAATGCTCAAATTTATGCTTATTTAATCAGAGCATATTACTTTCAAATTTATTTTTTATTTTGAATTAATTAATTTATTTTGATAGAAACGCTTAAAATCATGAAAAAAACTTATTTTTTCATTAATTGTACACTAATCTTAACTGCAGTAGGTAATTATGTTTAAAACGCAAGTTTTATTGAATAGATTTCAATTATGTTAAGCCGTTAACAAATCTTATCAATTTCATAAACTACTAGCTTACATTAGATTATCTGAATTCATCTCGAATATTTTGGTATATACTGATATATAGAGATAAGATTGAGGACAATAATTCCATTTTGACTCGACGTTTTCTTATCTTCAGCTAATTTCATCTTTTGACATGATAAAACATGTGTAATTAAAATAGAACTCATGAACTTAATTAAATAAGAATCGAATTGTTCTATGAACTCTTGCTATTGTCTGTAAATAAATTGCAATAAATCTAATTTACAAGCCAATATAATTTTCTGAGCATCCTTGCATGTTGTATAATGCACAATTTGCAAAATAGAACAATTCTATTTTATTACATCGAAATCATAGTTTCTGTTTTGGGACAGTATTGTATACAGGTACTGACGCGATTCGACCATCCTCGGTGACAATAAAACCACGGCGAAAACCAGATTACGAGGCGGAAGTTTAAAATTAATGAATAAAATATTTTGAAGATCGGATCGTTGTTTTAACAAAAAAATATTTTCACATATAAAGCAATCAATTTTAATTTTAATTATGAATTAGTTGTTGCGTGCCTAGTAACAGATTAGTTCAATTATGACCAGAAAGATAAATCAAAGACAGCATGAACGGAAAGTATAATCTCGTGCACATTCGTTTCGTGCTTACTGGCGACTCATCAGTAGGAGATGGTATTACACCCTTAACCAATTATATATTTGACTGAGAAATGTCGGAATATAGGGTGGTACAATCTTCTACACAAATGTGTAAACCTGCAGAGATTGTATCGTCCTATTTTCGCACGTTTCTCACCCAAATATATAGTGGGAAAAGGACATAATATCGTCTCCTACTGATGAGTCGAAAGTAAGCACGAAACGAATGTGCACGCGATAATAATTCCCGTTCTGGTTTAATTGAAAAAAATTTTAGCTAGGTGCGCAACACATAATATTTAATTGCATATAAATTAGTTCTCCGTCACAAATAGTATCTAACTAAGAGTTTCACAAAAATTCTGTAACTTCCATTTTGCAATTCGTAGATTTTCGACGCTGAAATTTAAATTATTTCGATACGACATTCTACTTGAAGTTATACAACGTAAACATTTTACCTTGCATCATCCAATCACATTTATCTAATCAAAATTTTATTTGTTGCAAAACAAGATGATATATATTTATGATTTGTACATATTTTTAAATGAAATATTGTAGCAAATAGTTGGGAAATGGAGAATTTTATTCTGTGGTGACTCATCTAACCAAGTTTGTTTTTTTACCTCAAAAAACGCCCTCCACTAAATATTCAAATTGTTTAAAACCCTAAAAACAAGACTTTTACACTATTTCCATGATTTAAAATTATAAATATAAATTTAACTGTGTTATTCGATTTTATACTTATATTAAATGATGGTTTAGACTTTTGCAGAAAGAGACTTAATACAATTCATAGTACCAATCCCACGTGCATAGATCTATATTTTTGCAAATTGGAAGAGTATTACTTGTTACTAAACATTATGTTTAACATT
This sequence comes from Eudiplozoon nipponicum, assembly GCA_029291075.1. Lineage (NCBI taxonomy): Eukaryota > Metazoa > Platyhelminthes > Monogenea > Mazocraeidea > Diplozoidae > Eudiplozoon > Eudiplozoon nipponicum. Next base: position 255,028 of record JAQBSW010000187.1, on the reverse strand, counting down.
ATAATGTTGGTGACACGCACGTATTTAAAAAATCAATGTTGGTGGCAATCATAATATTCGGCGATAAAAGATGCGATTTACGGATTTAATGGTTGGGCAAAAGAAACTATAGTTTTGGATAAACAGTAAATTATGCAACTGCACAATTAGCTGTTTTTACATTAAAGATGTTCATATTAAGAATAAAAAGCCAAAAATGTTTGGTGATCCACATTTCGTCTTTACAGTGACATGTATTGACATTATAGTTCTTATAATTCTAGATACAATCTAGACTCTGGGACAATGGTAACTGTAAATAAGTTTAGACAATTCGTATAGTAATAAAATATTAAATATTTGACTAAAAGAGAAAACATTTAAATGGTTAAAATAATATTTAAACAGGAGTATAAAATAATTTTGAGGAAAATTTTCAATCGTGATATATTTTCATTAAAAGAATCAATGATGCCAAAAATCTCATTTAGCTTCTGTGAACTGTGCACTCAAAACTTATGCAGAATAGTAAAATAAGTCGTCAGAATTAAAAGAGTAAAAATGTAAAAAGAAATTTTCTCTTGAAACAATAAATTATCTTAAGTAGAATCTTCAGAATCATTTATTTTGCTAGAGTCGAATATTTTTAGCATTTATCAAACGAAGTTAATATTCCATTATATAAAGAATTGAACAGAAATTTCTAAAAACATAGCCAAGAAAATTTACAATAGACCAACCTACGCTCCTAATTTTTAGTTATATTTCTAAACCAAAGTATGAAATAAGTAATTTTGTTGTTTATTTGTTGTTATTAATTTAGAATGGAGAGAAATATTCCGCACCAAAGAGTTAATTTAATTAATTTACAACCCTTAGATTGAAGCACAGTCATTCGTGATTATGTGTCAAAAAATATATTGCGCTAAAATTCAAATAATATATCGAACATCCCATGGGTCAGACAATTTTAAGGCTAAATATTGGAGAATTTCCCTTAAGTTTTACAAATTCTGAAGTATTCTAGATAATTAATGCAAAAAATTAATCTGACTGAAAGTTATTTAATTTATAGTGAGTAAACTGTAAACGATGCGCAAAATTTATAACCTGTTACAAGAAATATTAAATGAGTCAGTATCAAAACCTTTCTATCATTGCCGTTTTATGCATTATAGCCACAGGCAATTTATTTCATAAATTTATTGATAAATGTAGGAAGAAAATTCAAAATAATATCTTTTTGCAAAATTTCATAGCAGGTTTTAGCTACATTAATGCATAAAATTGATTAGCGAATAAAATATTGCAAAGCATGCAAATGCGAAATGTAATGTTTCGCAATAAACAAAATAAAAGTAATTGACTTTATGATAAATGATATACTGTTTAATGATGCTGTATTACGTATTGCGTACCTAAGTGCTTTTTCAGCATAATACAATGTTTATTTTTTGCCGACAAATGTGTACATATAATGGGACTGGTGCTTATATCAAGCTCACAATCTTGATTTAAACAATATCTAATTACGGGTAAGTTAAACTACAAACAGAATGTTACGCAAACCTCAGCTCAAACATAACGAGTTTTCTATTGGACACTTGAGTGTTGTGCTTACTGGCGATCCATCAGGATGAACCGGAAATTCACCTCACAACAACTTTATACCGCTTTCGAAATATCGAAAAGCTATGTGTCATTCACATAATACAATTAAGATTATATTAGTCACTGCAAGAAATAACATATAGCTATTACACATAATAGTGATTAATGTTGTTATTTACCACGAAAAATTGTGGTCTGATTCCGATCAAAGCCAGAATTGAAGCCTTTACTGAAGTTGAACTTGTCGGAAATAATTTTTACTCTTTATTTGGAAAATAATTTAGTCTTTTTATGATAAATCATAGTTAGTGAATTTTAAAGGATAGGTACATATTACAGATAATGAGTTGGTCTTAAATTGGGCATTTTGAATGACTTCATATGAAGTTGAAATTAATTCTGCATTAATGTAATATCGAAATTGAGATTGCACCGTTGGAACGACTTGCATTACTTGACAAATTATAAAGTGAGTTTAAAAAGTAAGGGCTATGGAGGGAGATATCTCCTCCGAAAAAAATAAAGCAAATATTATTGGAAAATTAAAACCACCGTAGCTGTTTGTAATGAATATCGTTAACAAAGTAAATATTTGTTTTATTTCTGGAACATACTTTGTTTAAATCCTTTACAATATATATACTTTTGAATTTTGCGCAATTTGCTTTTCTAAATTTTTTACGTGACTGGTGTGATTTTCTCTAGCAAGTTTCATTTGCCATTTTATTTCTCGGTTCGGTTTTACAAATTTTGATCTTTACAATATAGTCCTATCAAACCGAGTTACCGATTTTATTTGGGCATAGTGAGATCGGTCATTTACAGGTAATATAATTATTTGGTTTTAGAAAGATCGCAATATACACAAATGAAAACAGTAACTCATTTTGACATATTAAAATTTGTAAACCCGAACTGAGAAATGAAAAATCAAATGAAACTTGCCAGGGAAAATACCGCCAGTCAGCTATAGAATGCATAAAACCAAAATTACGCACAATTCTAAAGTAAATTAAATTAAACAAATATTTTTTTTTTCAAGATATTAGTTCCAATCAGCCACGGTGGTTGAAATTTATCAATAATTGTTACTTTTATTTTGTCGGAGGAAATATCTACTTCTACAATGGCAGTTCCTTCAAAGCACACAACCAAAGTTCGTGCTCACTTTTACATTTGTTTCCGGTTCTATTGAACCTAATTTGTTACAAAAATGTGCAATAATAAATACATATGTGCATATATAAAGTCAAGAATAAATTACTATAATGTTAATACCATGATTGTTAGGCTCTGAATGTTTGTAAATGCAGTTGTCACATTTCAATTCTTGCAAAATATTTCCAAAACATATTTAACAGATCATAGTGTTTATTGTGCATTTTGCTTAATATTTAAAGCATTGGGATGGATAGCTATTTTACTTAACATTGTTTGAGCTTCATGAGCTATTTGAAACAGAAGCACTTGTTTTATGGGCATGATGAACTAATTCCATAATATACGTGATATAGGAAATTATAAAAACTTTTTATACATCAATAATTTGAAAACTCTTATTCAATTGGTATTTAATCAAACGTCAGAAGGTTTTCAAAGCAGAAAAAATTTGCAGATTCGAAATGAAATGTCAAAATTACTAGAAAATCATTTGGGCTAGTAATTAAATAAAGGACCGGACCTGGCAGAAATAAATGTTTAAAATGTATAAAAAAGATGGGCTGCTAGTGTTTCTGGCATACAGCTTTTACCTCTTACACCGTATCTATCTTCAAACTTACTTAATACGCATCTACTTCAATCAGAGAGACGAATATCCACAGGAAAACACGACAAAGTGTGCTACCAAGAAATCACAAAACAGACCAAATGATTCGTCTCCAGGAAGATCGTCATCTCTCAGAAATGCGCCAACTTCATTCCGCCAAAGTAGATGTACACTGCATTCAACAGATGGAGGCTAGAAGGCGCCAGCAGACGGGAGGCGCTCAAGCTTCCTACGCGAAGCAAAGTCTCGGAAATCTGCAGCATGAGCCAAGCACCGAAATTGAAGGCACCTACATTGTGAAAGTCATCGTGAAGGAAATTGGGTATGCGTTATTTTCTTTGCCTCGAATAACTAAAAAAAACAAAAACAAATCATAAGATTTAAGCTTTAATCATCAATATGGTCGTTTTAGCAGAGTTCCCACATGTAGGAGATCAAAACTAAATTGCTAATATAAAATTGGTTCATCTATAAGCCACCAACAATAGCAAATGTGCTCCTTAAGCAACCACAACAATCATTAGCTGATTTTAAAGTAAGTGATTTAAGGAAGGGAAAAAATAATGAAATTAGAACAGGTGTTCAGACAAAGCTGCATACTTTTATTTACGAAAATAGAAAATGCGTGTTTCTATGTACAGCCAGTTTTCTCGTGTTTTGCGCGAAAGCTCTTGTAAGAGCACCAACTGCAAAACTGCGAATTTCACTAAAGTGCAAATTATGATATTTAGTTTTTAAATGTGGATTTGACATATTTCTAAATTTTCGATAAACTATAGTCATAATAAAAACTGTATTGATAACGATTATTCTTTTCTGCAAATAAACTTTACGAAAAGATGTTTTTTAAATGCCTTCATGTTACTATTTGTTACTATTTTCTCTATTTTGAATTGTTTAGATTACGTAACAATCTATTACGATAAAAAACTCACAGATACAAAAATGGGAGCATTTATATTCGCATATATATATATATATATATATATATATATATATATATATATATATATATATATATATATATATACATGTTGTTGGTATAATGCAAATATGGCGGAAGATAGAAAATGCCATTCATCAATTAGACAAGTTTCGCAGAAAAGACAGTTCCAAAGCGTTTTAATATATATGATAATTTCTTGCAATTCCTGGCGTCGATGGTACAAGAAATGAAATTCAAACTCTGAATTAAATACACTCTTGGTCGAATCCTAGCCTTGGTAAATCTACTTCACTAGTGTACAATAAGGCAGACTCTTGTTTAATAGAATAATATTTGCTAACTCATGTTTAATTTATACACATTATATATATATATTTATATATATCGTTACAAGTCTTTACATTTTTCCTCATATATGAATATATATATATATATATATATATATATATATATCATTTGTTACCTGAGTTGTATAATTTTCCATGACATCTTATTCCCATAGAAAAGCTTTAGAAACAGGAGCGGAAGCAGAAACGCACACTGAGGCTTCTTTTCGTGAACAAGTTATGCCTTATTTATTTTTGTATCTATCTAAAATAAATTTTATCCCACAAAGAATAGGCTCACAAATATGAAGTAGAATAACTTCATAATGTGCGTAGAATGCGTAAATAGGATAAGTTAAATTACTAAGACAGAAAAAAATCTTTAAAGTTATAAGTGTATATACATATATACATATATATCCTAAATCGTTACTTCTGTATGTTGAGTAGAAACAATAGCTGGTATCTCTGTCATTTAAAAAAAACATAAAAAAGTATATAACGCAATTTTTTAGTCTGTGAACTATTTAAACTGGCTAAGCAACTTTGATTTGCTGGAAAGGGCTAAAGGAAAAAGGGGAATTATGACAACGTTTCATATTAATATCATGATAAATTTTAATGCAGTTTATTCAAGTCTGGTAGAAATTAGCTGTTTGTCTGCATAACAGGATTTTTACAGTATTTTTATTGTTCAAAGTATGGGTGCGACAGAACTAATGCGTTTAGCCATGTAAGTAATCAATATTCATTACTACGTCTATTTTCTTATAGACAAATGTTTAGGTAATGCCTAAGAATATCGATGAGAGGTATGCATTTAACTTCCGGCTTGATGATTTAAGGTCAATTAATCTGAGCAATTAATTATCTACATGAAGGGCGATTAGTAGATATTATTAGCATTAACTTTGCCAGATCTCACTTCTTTCGAACACTAATTGACTTTAACGAGAAAAAACTTTCCGAAAAATAAATCAAACAACATAAAGCCGATATTATTCAGTTTTACCAAATGAAGAACGTTGTTACATAGTCTTATTATGCATAACATTTTTCGTCTATTGGATACACTTTCAATGTTGATCAAGTTATTTCAACTGTAAGATAACGGTTCACCATTACATATCGAATAACTCTGATTTACACACGACTAATAACAGCAGTTAACAACACGCATTAAATATTAGACGACCTATGTAAAGGGTCACAATATTTGCATACCTAGCCAATTTAAATTTTATACCAGTTAAATTTGTACTAGATATTGTGTTTTTATTGACATCATCAAAACTCATTTCAAACATGGTGCACTAAAAGGTCAACCAATCTTTCATTATGAACGGTTACCATGCAGATAGATTTAGTAGTATGCACTTAAATAAGTAACACAGTTTGTAATTTAAATATCGTAGTTATTGTCTATAATTTGCATAGAGTCTCAAATTTACTCAAATTATTAGAAATTACTTTAATTATATTCGGGAAACGCCTCGATAGTGGCCAGTACTGAGTCGGAAGCTACGTCAAATAGACTCCCTTACGCAAAATGAAAGACTGACGAAACAACATTAGTTGGTATATTACTTAAAATTGCATGTGCATTTTTTATTTATTTAGGCATTTTAATGCAAGAGAAGGATCGAAAATATGACGTTATAGAACTTCTATTTAACATTTAAAATATAAGTGAATACATAAAGAAATTTTAAAAGTGTATATAAAAATTTACATAATATAGAAATAGAGTGCTTGTGTGCAATGGTGCACCGGATATACTGTAGCTACTTGAATTAGATTTGTCGAGAACATCACAATAGATTCAACGTGTTCAAGAATGTCAAATTAGTTACAACGGTGAATTTTATAACTAGGTAATACAATTAAACAATCATTGATTGCGTGGGTGGTGGTAACAATTCTTTAAATAATGATTGCGAGGTTGAAGTAAGCACCAATCCCATTGTATTAAACCAGTCGTCGACAACTGGTTAAATACAAGAAGTGTTCGAAGAGTACAGTTAAGTATGAATGACACATTTATGATATTTCTATTACGGTTAAAACACACGACATGCTACTGCAGAATGCAGTTTTTCACCTACCTAATTGCAGAAAACAGACTGAACAAAGTAAACAATTTCACGTAATGTTGGGTATAACAATCGAGAGGAATATAAAAATGATAACAAATGTTTATTTCTGTTGTTCCTAATAACGAGGTAAAGATAATGCGTTAACAGCTATGATTATTGCGAGAAAACTTAAAAATTGTATTTGGAGTATATTGCGAATTGCTTTATTTATAATTTAAATAAGTTGAAAAAATCTATGTTCTGTGAAAAAGTAACTGGCGATAGTTTAATAGAAATTGTCTTTTTTGTCTGTAATTAGGTTGGTGTTTTCGTAAATTTTCATCTAAAGCTACATGTACGCATTCAAAAGTTTACTACGAAATGAATTTAGGGTTGCGTGTTCCGCTTCATAGAAAGATTTTATCGATTTTCCTAAATAGCATCTTATTAACTCCCAAAGGATGCTTATTTATCATCCTTCCAAAATTATTGATTAATTATTAAGTAAAAAACAAATCGTTTAGTCAATACGAGTAATAATGCGTTATTCGACTGAAAATAATCGGCGTCCCTGCCCTCTTATTTCATAGAATATTCTATTATTAAATTAGTTGAAAGAAGAAGAAATTTAAAAACCTATTTCATCTATATGAGCCAAGTTACTGCTTTCGCACTGAGTAGAATCAGACGTCGTTTTATATATATTCTGGTAATCGCTGTTTGCATTCGTTTTTAACCATTTTTTATCCAGCGGATTCTATCCTTCATTTAAGATGCAAATCTAAACAGTTCTTGTCGTATGTACGCGGCGATTACCTAATAATATATAAAATGGAAATTTGTAGATCGTCACCGATGAACAAGACGTTTTTTTCGGCGTATTGCATATTTATTTTAAATGTATGTTCTATTACCATGGAAAGCACGATCGCACTCATATACGACGTTATAAATTGGACTATCCTGTGCTCAACTTTTCTGCATTTTGGAGGAAATAACTTTGAGCAGTTCTTAACCAATTCAACTTAATTTATCCTTTGCAGAAAATCCGGTCATACTTGCACCATCGCGTTTTCAACACTATTCCAATAGATTCAGTCTTGTTCATATTCGCCCATTTCATGGAAGTTAACATAGATTTTTAAGCTTTTGAACTCGGCTGATTTAGCTAAAAAATGACCTTCATAGCCTCTTGTCATTTAATCGCAACTTTGATTGACTTGGTTGTTTTGTTCACCATTATAGTAAAAATAAAATGAAATACTAAATGTATAACACCAAATTGGGACATAACTATTCTTTACTTCTGTTGAAGGCTACTTAAAATGAAGAATCAGTGCGACTGAACGGTGAATAAATATCTCCATACCGGTTTTTATTTCGTTCTTCATAAAAAGTGGCTTTCATTTGATTTGGCGTTACAGTAAAACGACACACATTGAAAAGAATGATATCCAAGGTATTGCGATTTTTATTCAAATTTCCACAACGTCAAATCTTTGCTCTAAAATATACATCTTAAGGTGTGAATACAAGTCTGGTAACATATGCCTCTGGGTATCATTTCAATAATCTTTCGATACTAATTATAAAATGAAACATAGGTTACTTGTTGCATTACCTATTTATATCACCTATACGGAAATTATTGCTTTCTTCTACACTTCTTCCTATGCGTTTGCCAAATGCAACTTGAAATCTGAGGTTCAGCAACGATTTCCTAAATAGGTAAAATTATAATTGTTGTTGCATTAACTGGTTGTTTTCGACAAAAACGCATTTGGAAATATTTAAAGAATCTGAGAACAGAATGTTGCATGTTTTTAATTTATTCTTTTTATTATTTAGGGAAAATTTAGCCATCAATACTGAAAAAGCAAACTGGTGTACATGTAATGACAAAACTATAGTTGGATGCCATTTTCAATTCAGCAAATAGAATTTCATCGGATACAAGAAAGGTTTATTAATCATTTTCCGTTCATTTATTTACAAATCAACATATATACATAATTTCATGAAAAGAAGAACAAACAGAAAGTTAAAACTCCTTGCAGGTTTAAAATAGTGGAACATCTAATTATTTGTGTGCATCATTTACAATTCATACATAGTGCCATAACATGCCTTTCCGGCTATAAAAAGTAAGACAGCAACCTTCTTATTCACACCGCATTATACACTGATAAATAATTTATGTTGTTGCATTTAACAAATATCTAAAAGCAGGTGGATATGCGGCATTTGAAGGCCACACTATCTGCATGTTCATCTGTTTCTTTTTATTTTCATTATATATATTTATAATACATGGTGTATATTTTGTTCGTAAAAAGGGATACATTTCATAACGTAGTGGGTAATGACCAGTTTATTTCGAGAATACTGAACTGCAAATCACAATAGGTCATTTAGAGAAATCATGGGTATTCATTGGATTAATCGGATCAAAATTAGTCTGGTTTTCAGTATCAAGTGTTGGTGGCTGTTGCGGATTGATTTTGCAATGCATTTGCGTATGCGTCTGTGTGAGCAAAGCGGTCTTTCTTATTATATCACAGTGTGATAACTGAGATATGGCCGAGCTTGTATTGATTAATTGAGTTCTGACCAGGTGTGCCCTTCGATAGCCATAGTATGCAGGAACGTTTTGTTCCCCGTGTGTTGCCTTACGTATCGCCTTGTTCTTCGCGTTTCAGTTTCTCGCCTTGATAACTGTGAAGGGTATGTGGTTGTGCAATTTAAATATAACCGCAAATGATGATAAAATCGCGGTTTGCACAACTGTTTTTAATTCAACCCAATCTAATGCTTGTTGAAGCTGCTCTACTGGGTGCTAGATTACACCAGGACGCTAGCGAATTGCTGTTGGTTTGTGTGATTTGTGGCCTGTCACGTAAAAGTTCACATAGGTGAAACATTTGAACATTAGGAACGGGTGCTTTTTTATTTGCGTCCACGGCTTCCTTTATTCATAGTACTATTTTTGATATCAATTTGTGTAGAACTAAAATAAACATTGAATTACCTGGGCAAAATTGTTTCAAATATACGCTCGGAACTAACTGAATTTTCTCACGGTTCCAGCACTTCTTATTTAATTTCTGTACAAATTTTACAGATTCTGTATATACCAAAGTTAAATGCTTGCCGTGAGAACTAATATATATGCAGTAGTTGGAAGAGGTGTTGCGAACCTAGTAATACTCTTGTCTAGTTATGACTCAGAAGTGATAACAGCAGTAGCATGAACGGAAAATTCATGCACATTCGTTTAGTGCCATTGGTGAGACTTCAGGAGTTGGTTACGCCCTTAACCACTGTGAGTATTTGGCCGAAGAATCTGGGATAATAGGATGAAATACAAATCTCCTAGACCATCGTAGAGTAGCTAACATCAGTAGTTCTATATCTGAAGTTAACTCACCTATATAATATATATATATATATATATATATATATATATAAATATATATATATATATATATATATATACCGAGTCTGCAAAGGATACTAACACTCGTTATATATATTATATATTGTGAATTAGCACTGGAGTCACATTGTCGTGGACTATATAATGTTAGCTTCACTATTGTTGATTCACACATTCGTCTAGGAGATTTAACCGTCCTATTATTCCCCATTCTTCTACCAAATATATAGTGGTTAAAGGGCGTAATACCGGCTCCAACTGATGAGACGCCAGTAAGCACGAAACGAATGTGAATGAGATTATACTTTCCGTTCATGCTGCCTTTGGTTTATCCTTCTGGTCACAACTGAACTAATTTGTTACTAGGTTCGCAACACCTAGTACATACTTGAATTTTTTAGATTCTGTTGATCAATTGCATCTTCGTATGTCCAATATATATTTTAATGCGCGTACATGAAAATCTGTCATCTATGATAGATTTGGAGATAATTAGCAACTGATCCTAGGCATTTATTCTCATGATCCTCTGTGTGATGAAGGTGAGGTTAACATTGCACTGAGGAATTATGCCTTAGTGATTCGAGTTAATCACCGTGCAATTATTGATGCCCATAGCTGGTTATGTGTTCGAATATTTATTGGAAGGTAGAAAAGGTAACTGATTAACAGAATCCAACAAAATTTACCATTGAATTTTTTTAAATGACCCGTAACACCAGGAAAAACTCAAAACATATAAAACAATAAGCATCCGTTCAAAACACGCAGAGGATCCAACACAATGATATTTTACTGGCCTGGCTACTGATCACATGACCAAACAACCTTTTTCTAGAATACAGATGAGACCGAAAAGCCATTAGATCAGCATCGACAAGAAAAGACAACAAACGGGGTAAAACATACATACACGCCCTATCAAACAAAGCGATTACATGGTCAAAACACATTTAATCAACACAAGAATAGCAATATCACATACGTCCATCTGTAGCATAATAGGAACGACCTCCATATACACGCACACATACACATATGAAAAAGTTCTTAAAATCAACCCGTAATAGATCACCGGCAAGAAAAAGAAACTAAACTGAAAATTACACACTTGTCTTTAAATCAAGTTTGCAAGCTTGAAATAAACATCAATCTAATTATATTTAAACGGTCCAAAAACTGTGGCTGACGGTAGTATTCTTTTGTTGTTTGACTGGTTAAATGCAATGGGATTAATGCTTATTTTAAGTTCGAAAATTTGATTGAAGGAATTGTTTTCACCACCCGCGCTATAAATGAAAGTTTAAATGCAAATCAGATTATTCGTCATCCTCTTAATCAAAATTAAACAGAGAATGTAAATAACGAAAGATTGTAATTTGTAACTCGGCATTCTTAAATAAACCGTCTATTGTACTATTTGTTTTCTCTTCCGAAAAAAGAATATATTGCGTAATATTCGGAGTCATTATACAATATAATGTTATATATATAATTTTCATTTGTTGCCACTTCAGTGGAAAAAGGAATGATAGTTTCATATATCTGAAATTTTTGAAAGATCTCAAACCAATAGGAAAGTCAATATGAATTTTCTTAAAATTTTAATTACAAAATAAATTCCAATTATTTTTATTGAGAAAAACTTTGTATTGGATTCCTTTAGGTATAGCACTTACCAATGCATTCGTTTACGAGCGCTAGACGAGGGCAGTCCGTATGAAATTTTCGAGCTTCTACAAGGTGAGTGTAATTCTTCACGCAGGTGAACATTTTCCATTCAAATATCTAGAATTTTTATGCTTCGATAAACAAAATGAGGCATTCGATGTTGAAAAGTATTTTGCTCAGTGTATCCTTAATTCCGTGCATCTACGACTACGAATGTACCTCAAGTTTCACTGGAAATACTAAATCGTGTTCCAAAAAGCGATGAATACGTAGCGATTTGCAGATGTAAAATACCATGTGTGCATTATTTAATCATGTTTGGCAGGCATGCTCATTTAACAGTTTATGAATTTTTGAGGTTATCTTGAGATTTTTCTGGAAATCGACAAAGAGACAGTTTATTTTCTTAGAGACCTACTGATATATTTGTAGCTTTTCCAACAAACGACAAACGTTAAAAATTGGATGTTAATAATTGACAAATTTAACCATTTAACTCAAGTTGAATTAATGTGAAAATGAGCAGTCACAATTGGAAAAATGTAACACATAAATGCATTGTTTAAAAGGGTAATTATTTCTCGGAATAGAATATTAATCGTTTTGAAGACAGATTAGCTTACGGTTCGTGAACAAATAGACCTACGACTATGCTATTTAATGCATGGGGCATTGAAACATGATACCAATAGGTCAATTGGTCAAATTACTGAAAGTAAGTTAAATCTTCCATTTACTAAGGGAATACTGACGCAATATCTTTGTTTTCCCTATACCTACAAATTTCTTAGGCAAACTAATATAATTTTCTGTGAAATTCCGTACACATTATACGCAATTGCATATTTATTATTTATGGGGTTATTGTTTTATCCTTAGAGCAAGTTTAGAAAATAAAATATCAATCACATTAAAAAGTGCTGGAAGCACCAAGAGCTCTGAACATTAAAATTATCCCGCTTATTTATCTAGGATGGATAAAAGGTAATTTTCCGGCTTGATGGTTGTACGTAGGATAAAAATCATCTTTAAAAAATGGGAGCTTTTAACTTTGCAACTTTTTTGCTTTGCAGTATCGCTTCAACTCCTCGTCATGGTAAAAAATGCATTGTAGTTTATGCAACATAGCTGATTTGCCTAGTCATACAGAAAGTTTGAATTAGGTTGGAGTTCAAAGTTTGAAGTTCTATAACTATAGGTATGAGCATACATAGTCGTGAGTGGTATTCACACATTTCATTTATTATTTTGAGAAATATAATTTGTCGAAGATAGATAATCTATATATATATATATATTTATTATATCCATGCCCTTTTAATTAACACAGTATTCTTATAATTAGGAAAACAACCCAAAATGTATAAATATGTATGATTGTATAAGAGATGATTAGTATTCACGAAATAAATGGCCTTATCCACTTTGTTATTTGTGTTGTTTTCCTAATTATAAGAATATATATATATATATATATATATATATATATATATATATATATATATATATATATATTGTTATTTTCAAATATGTGTATATATGAAATAATGGAAATTTGTTTAGTGTTAAACACCTAGAAATTGTAATGAGATCGATTTTCAGCGTAGACATTGCAGATAGAAATCTATTTATTTGTGTAACTTTGTCATTGTTTCTAACTCAATTTTTTTAAAATTCAAAATATACATATAAAATTAAACCAAATCTTAAATAAAATATAAGCTCATTTTGAATTAGGGTGAAAAATTTAAATTCATGTTCCATGAAAATAAATTAATTTTAAAAGCTATTCTGATATAATAAATTAAAGAACGAAGATGTGAGGAAATTATAGTCATTAGTAATATCTCACAGAAATAAATGTATTTAGCTGGTTTGTGCGTTGTTATGAGAAAGGTCTAACATTTATCAAGTCGGTATCACATTTTTTCGATCATTAAAGCATAATCTAACGTTTAAATGGCTAACATTAACCTTTACACCAGACGATTTTCTCGAGATATTTGAAGAAGGAAAATGATATATTGAATTATTTATTTCGATTTTTATTACAAGAAATTCAAAAGCATAAAATATCTTGTTTATTTCTTAGTGATTTTGAATAAAATCGGCTTAACAACTCATTAAAAAGTTATTTATTGCAGGTTTGGTGAGAAAAATTATTTAAATCATGTTGGTAAACTGGAGACACACACCAATCTCATTTAATTTAATTATCAGCCTATCAATGTTAAACTACCAGCAGTCGCGCTTACTGACACAGCTGACACGCAGAATTATTTAAATCAATTGTGTAAAGCAAAATCGAAATTTGCTTAACTATTCTTGGAAGAATAGTAAACTACCATCGGTTGCATTCAATGACACGATTCGTTGTTTCATGGTCAGGAACTTGACGCGTCGACAAGCTTTCTAATCTTGATCGAACACCAATGCATCTATATAGTGTGGAACATTAATATGCATCTCTGAGTCCTCCAAAATACGATATCATATTTACGAATTTGAGGGTAGGAAAAATATCAGTTAAAAGTGACAGTAAATACTCTTCTCACAAAATGTTACTCAGATTAATAAATTATATTCTGGCTCTTTATTATTTACCACCACTTTGCATGCATATAGAAGAGCGTAGCGATAATATTGCTTTAATTCGAGCTGACGTAGGTGACTGCACCGCCATTTTGCTTATTATAGCTTGAACAATCAATCAGGTTTTATCGACGTAGAAACTAGCCTTGTGATGAGAAACGCGTAAGTTCACAACAATTAAATCAATCTGAACACAACTTGTGTTCATGCTGACTTTTTTTATACATATTTAGTCCTGTGTCATGTAACATGTTGCAGGACTCGTCTTAAACTTGGCGTTCTTTCAAGATGGATTTGTTTATTTTCAGAATATTGATAATTGACAAGCGTGCTCACATCGTACTATATACTTTAACATCAATTAATGTACCACTTTTTAATGGAGCGTTGGCATTTGTGGGTGATAAGTTCCAGTATGAAGATGTTATGGGTTTCTCCAAGAATATTGACAATGTTAGCTTAGCTGATGTAAGTGACACGATTTGGTGTTATCCATTTTTGGGTAGCGCAAACGTATTTCTTTTTAGCAATGTTCGTACTCGCAGGCACATATTAAACGGATGAGTGACGTATTTAGAGATACTCATTTAATCATCTATTTAAACAATCCATCAGGCATGGAAATGTTTCGTGTAGCCACCGTGTCTAAACAAGGCAATTTTTCTCCATTAGATTGTATTTACTCACTCTGCGAATAAAATAGAAATTTTGACAAATAAAAGTTATTTACCATTTCTTCACAAAGAAACATCAAGACATTTAAAATGTTGGATGCTGGATATTCCCCATAATTCTGCTTATGCATCTGTAACACGAAATAGGACTGCAACACTCTTTAATAGAGAGTTATAATATACAAAGCTCAATTACTTCTCCTAGGTGATTCTATTAAAAACTCGGTGAGGTATCTCTGCGTAACCTATTACTTATCTTCGTTCGTAAATACCAACCAAATCAAATCGCTACTGCAATTTTATTATTGCTATACGGCCATTCGAAGAGACAGGTTAACACGCTTTTAATATTTGTAGAGTTGGTTGCGCAGGCGGTGATTGCAATTATTCTATTCAAATTTATTATCTTGGTATAAGCACCAACCTCAATATATATATATATATATATATATATATATATATATATATATACAACAAACACCTGACCTTAATATTCAAAAGTTTCATCAACATGATATTCTTATCGACTGGCCAAGAATAACAAAATTCAACAACAATCTACTAGTATCCAGTCAAGAACAAACAGGCCCTTGACTAGAATCAACAAACATACAATCGGATTGGCAACAAACTGAAGTGGAAATAACAGAGGCGCATACGATGACAGAAGTCTCCAAACAATGTGAGCGTTTAACACTGCAATCCACATTGGCGCTGTTCCCATGTCGAAATGAGAACTTTGCGCAACAAGGTGAAACGATCAACTTCACTGGGAAAAATAGCACACACACACACACATATATATATATATATATACATTAATCAGTAATAGCTAAAAATTTGTTTATGTCAAAAATACAATTTATCTAGTAGACCAGCTTCGTTCTTATTTGAAAAAAATTGAAGTACAGTCCGCTATTGTTCCGAAGACTGGATCTAAGTGATAAAGAGTTTCAACTCAATACATAGCTTCCTTATCCAGTATGTGGTCTGACTTTCCTCATTATAGCTCACTATATATATATATATATATATATATATATATCTAGTTCATAGCTTGGCTTAAATGAGAGCTTGTTATTCTTAGTGAACGATTCAGTTTACTTAAAGCAAAGGTGATAATCATGTAATTGGTACGCCAAAATACTTTTAGCAAAACGTCTGTTGGAAACCACGAGGATATTATCTTTTTCATTAATCTACGTGATTCTTTTGCGTGTTGAACTAAAATCAAACGTTTATCCAAATAATAAAATGAGGTAAATTATAGAAATTCTCTCTTAAGAATAAATATTTAAAAATGGCACTATAGGCATCAAATTATAGGTCAATACATAGTCAAAACACTTTGAAGAAACAAGGCAACCCCGCATGAATTTTCTTTGTTTTATACAACAATATTCAGTTTACGTGTAAGGAAAGAATCCTTCGTTCGTGCAATATGCGTCATATGAGTTTTCTATTTCAATTATTATGTGTTTGGCTTAGTACAGTGCGAATATGGTTCTGGCAAAATAGACACTAAAAATAACGTATTTCGTAACGTCCAAATAGACGCATAACTTCGTGAAAGAGGACGAATAAACTTTCTCTATGTTTATCCGAAATATGTGCATTTTGTGTGCTTCTCTTGCTTCTGTGAGAAAAGTAATTTCTTTGGTTTGACTAATCAATCGAGTAACGCAAATATACTGTAGCTTTACGATGTTTTTTTTAAAGTCCAATTTAGGTAAAAGGTCTTTTCTGACAGTTTGACAATCTTGAGAATAGAGGAAGGTAGCTGACTCAGTAATTATGCTCAGACTTGCGTGTGACAGATATTCGATTTAGACGAACAATTTCAATCGAAATATAAACAAACGAATTCTGGCAATAAGCTAATAAAAATTGCCTCATTTTTGTAGTTGCCTCTACCACTAATACAATGAAAAAACTTAAGACATCATTTTTTGACAATTTTCTAATAATAACCAGTAATAATTATACATTTACATGAAATTATATTTCAAACAAATGTAAACGAATAAATTTACACATAATTTAAATAAATTCTTAAAAATTTCAATTGCTTATATAGTAATTATTGAAATTTAAATTAAATGGATTAGATTAAACATAATTTGTTCACATGAAAATCTTGTGCACAATCATTTTATTTAAGTTGATGTAGGTAAATGAAGTAAATTTTCCTAAACTTTTATTTAAATTTCCAAAAATATCATTCAATTTTATTTAAGGTTTTTTTTAAAACGGCCGCAACTGATTTCTTACAACGATGCTATAGTTGATTAAATGCGACTGACATTTAATTTTTAAAATGTGGAACATTTCTGCTATCGTAGTTCAATGTAAGGCATTTTGAATTACGCTGAATTTAATGCTTTAATGTTTTATCTAATTTACCTAATCTCAATAGTGTTAATTTAGAACAATACATTTATTTGATATTAATTTAAAGTAGTAATATTTATTTTAACAATTCAAAGTATATTATATTGTATTAATTAAGTTTGTCTTTTCTTTCCTGGGTTTTCTTCGAAATTGTATGCCGATTACTTTTGTTTGTCTATTCTGATATGAAGTCAATAAATTTGGGCTATATTAACTAAATTATAATATTTAAATAATTAATTGAAAACTTCGTGTACAATGTTTATATATTTGAATGCTTCACAACTTTAGTTGAAATTTTACAAACTTTACTTAAAATAATTTATTCCAACCGTCTTTTAGATTATTACAATCTATCGATATTTATTTCTCATAAATGATATTTAAAATTAAAACATTTTGCATAATAATTTGTGGCATATCAGTGGTAATCATCCAGATTACTGAACCAATAGTTTATTACTTGACGTTGTTAAATATTTCAAGTTAGCTTAATGTGTCTAAGGAAATTCCACGCATTCTTTTATTATTTATTGTGATTATTAGAGGCATTTTTATTGCAATGTTAAAGGCAGGAGAAACTGAGCTTCTTATCATATTTTTTTGAAATATACATCAAAGTTGATGATTTTTATGCGTAGACTCCTTTATATTTCTTTTTGTTATTCACAGAAATGTGTAATTCTTTAATGTCAGTTTCCAACGACTATTTTCAATCATTATTTTGCAATTCTATGTATTCAATTATTTTAACTTTTAAATTTAAAGCCCGCCAATTTTGCGTAAGTGACAAAAATTTGGCGTTGTTAGCGTGAAGCAATATTTCGCCTCATTGAAACGGTAATGCACATAATTTACACGGCATTATTTATACGAAGCTGAAAGAAGGATATCTACAAGGTACCATAATCAGAAAAAATCAAAAAAAAGCGTGAAGGCGTAATGTTATACAAAATTGAGATCAAGCATTTAAAAAATACCCTGAAAACAATTAACAATAAAACCAAATAATTCTTATAGAAAAAAAGTAAAATATGGTTTACTTAATATTTTCGAGGCTTATAAAGGATATACCTTTAATTAGAGTGCTTGCCAAACGCAACGCTAAAAATTAATTGACTATAAGAAACATCTTGGGCGAATACATAATCATTGAATCTTTGCCAAATTTTAAATAATCAGTTGAAAAATAATGCCTAAATTAGGCTACGACGGAGATATGAAAATGAAAAAGATCAATAACATGACTAATTGTAAACAGGCCTAAAACGCCACACCGTGAAAATATAAGTTTTCGAGCTACCTAACTAGATGCTTGTTGTTTACATAACAGTAACTTTACATCGTTAGAAATTTTCTGCTAAAATTTCTAAAAGTTTATTCTGTGTCATGATTTCGCTGTAGTCATATAAATGCAAACAATTGCTGGAATTTTTTTTGCAACCATAAAAATGTGTTTAAACAATCAATGTTAGGAAACTTTATAAATATACGTTCCAAAAAGTGTATCAAAATCCAATTTTTTCTATCAAAGACCCATTTTTCTTAGGTAAATCAAGGTTGTGATCATGATTTACACACTTAGCTCATTATATATGTACATTTTTATTATAAACTACGCACTTTATAATGTAGAGAGAACTATTAATCCAGTCGATCTGTTTCGGCCATATTAAGAACTCTTCTTAATACTGTACAGATTTTTTTGGTGGACTGGGCTGAATCCTGGGCACACCTGTAACTCAACCTACTGCGGCACCTTAACGTACACAAAACACATTTTTTGTTTGCTATTAACCTAGGTAAAATACGTATTTTAGACATGTACCCGCATTATATACATAATATTTTACCTATATTTGTCTTTCGTGCCCAGAGTTGCTTTAAATTGTGGTTTCATACTGCTTCATATTATTTTTTCGTTAAACTGAATATATATATATATATAATTTACTCGAGGTTATTTCAATTTAAATAAACTATGAAAATATGCGCTTAATGTCTCTGTTGAGTTTGTAAAATTTAGTCGGTTGATGTCTCCTAGTCACAAGCTTGTATAGAAGACTGGTCTGTACCGGGTTAAAATTCAATGCAAATCTCATGAAACTAAAAAGCTGTAAGCGTAAAACTACGTTATATCCGCAAATGCCTTTTTACGCTATCTGATCATATATCAGTCAGACTCAGTCTACCCGCTTATCACCAAATTATTTTGTGTTTTAACACACCAACGTTTAAACTTTGTCTGTAAAAATTTAGTTCTATTTTCAGAATCGGAAACACAAAGCATTTGCATGTTATTTTACATGTCGACCAAGGAATGGTCTTCAAATCGCGATTAATATCTACACATGTACACAAATTTAAAGCAATATAACGAAGTTTACAAAATTCCGTAAACGCTGTTGTGAATTAATATGTTTAGCAGGCCAGTTCCCAAAAGTGCACAATTAAATTTGTGAATAAGAGATTGACGGATTTCCAAATTGCATTTTTCACTTGACGAAAAGGAATCGAGGTACATTGATTGTTCATTATTAATTATTATTTGTTCAGAAATTGTATTTCAAATATCTTTAAATAACCATTTCCTCGCTTTAGTACATGTTTTGACAGAAAGATGATGTCATATTATGTAGCTAATATTGAAATGACACATTTGGAATTAATGATGTTACTTGTTTATTTTATACAATAAAAAGGAATTTTATGATTAGGTTGCATACGCGGTGTCAGAAGTAGAATCAATCGAAGCAAGAAATTGCAAATAATTGCGTAATTCAAAATCTTTTACCTGTGAAACTCTCAGTAAAAGGCCTACTTTAATGCACGCATAGCCTTATTTATTTATTTATTTATTTATTTTATATGCTACAGCAGACATAGTCTTCGTAGAAATTGGTCTTTTTAATTTTTATTGAAAATAACCGGGAAAAAATTATTTCCTAATGGTTTTTACAATATAAGCAACCAAGTATATGTGCAAAGCTGAATAAAAAAATGAATTGGCCTTCCTAAATATTTATGTAACGCAGTAGACATTAAATGAGGTATATTTTGTATCTATTTTTATCTTATGTTATAAGTGTCCAATATTTCTGAACACAAATTTACACATAATTTCCTTTTAAGATTTTATAATTAGGAAGAAAAAACACATCAATAACAAAGTGGATAATGGACATTTATTTCGAGAATACTAAACTTCACTTTACAATATTTTTATAACATAAATTCTGGGTTTTCATTTGATTATGTGGATGGCAACAAATCTGACTCGGTTTTACTTCTATTTATTATTTGGGTTGATTAGTAAGTGTGTATGCGTTTGTGTCTGTGTGTGTCCCTGTTTACCTGGTAAGGTCTTTCTCACTGTATTGTGAAGTGATGTCTGAGATCTGGTCATTCTTGTAGTGGTGACTTAAAAGTTAATGAACTGTTCACATTGTTGGCTGTTACGTGTACGAATGTTATTTTTCCGAGTGTAGTCTTTTGTTTCCCATTGTTCCGCAATTTTGTTTTCTCCACTTGGTAACAGCGCGGGTGCCGATTGCAATGCTGAATGCTCATACAGTTTCGAAATTTCTGTCTCAGTATTTGCAATTGCTTTTTTCTCTTCAGTTTGTTGCCAATCCAATCGAATGTTTGTTGAGTCTTCTTCGAGTGGATGTTTGATCTTGCGTGGATGCAAGTAAATTTTTGTTTTTGCCAGTCGATTAGATTATTATGTTGATGAAACTTCTGAGTATATATGCATATATATATATACTATATATATATATATATATATATATATATATATTAGGAAGTGAACTTACAAATTTATAACCAAATTCATCAGAAATAATCTTAAATTGTGAACTAACATTAGGTTGGAAATCATGCGGTCGTCATATGCGTGCATTAACTTCTAACGAAAAAAGAGCATGCACGGCTCACAAGAAAAATATATTGTGAGTTGAGTACCCACTCAAATAAGCACATGCGCATTCTTAATTAATCAATGTATAATCAGTTCATGCTTAAATTAGCCTTTTTTATTCACTTGAACAATAAAATTGCCAAGTCGAAATTCTTTATTACTCTTGATTTTTCTAGTGAGAATTTTAACTAAACGTAATGCTAAAAGTTATTGAGGATTTATAGATTTATGCTTCAAATACTCAACTGAGAGTTAACTGCGATTGAAGATTTGTTGATTAAGTTTACATTTTCAAGGTCAACCGTAATGTGCTTGTGTTGATTGTTGACGTAAAGTAATGAGGAATGCATTTTTTACAGAATAAACATTCTTCTGAATTCGAAGCTGACGGGGATTGAAATTGCTGCTTAATGGGCGGTGCCTTCACACTCAAAAAGTGTATCCAAACGGTAAAATACGAATTAATTATAAATAAATAACGCGCGTAAGAATGTGATGTGCGTCTCCT
Organism: Eudiplozoon nipponicum; assembly: GCA_029291075.1. Taxonomy (NCBI): domain Eukaryota; kingdom Metazoa; phylum Platyhelminthes; class Monogenea; order Mazocraeidea; family Diplozoidae; genus Eudiplozoon; species Eudiplozoon nipponicum. The sequence goes on along the minus strand of JAQBSW010000187.1, from coordinate 233,129 downwards.
TCGCTAATGATTTTGTTTACAAAAAGTTACAATTTATAACAACTACCACGTAGTTAAAGAATTCTGTATAATTTTTTATTAATAATCCAACTGAATAAGCTTAGTAGTTTCAAAGTTGCAAGTTTGTGTATAACGGCGTCTCAGTGAAAACACCGGGTCTTCCAGATTTATTCGATGAGTTAAACATTGAAGCAACCATGGATTGCACGGGTGGAGATACATTTTTTGATTTACAAATGCGAAATTGAGAAAATCACCAATCCATGTGTATGCAACAAGATGCACATCAACGAAACTACCGTCAGTCAAAAGTACTGACATGCTTCAAGCTTTGGTTATCATTATGAATACAGTACCATATACAAGGTATGGCAACCCAGTTGTGCTGCTCTTACCTTATTAACTTTCTCATGCGTATTGTGATGAATTCTGAAGTGATTAATGATGACGACAAAGGTATTCAAAGTATGCTCGAAAAAATGAACTTGAAACAATATTGTGTTAGTCTCAATATGGGTTAAGAAAATTTGAAGTACCCAGTTTTGTAAATAAAACAATTTTTTATTTATTCCATGTTCATAATCAGTACAAGATAATATATTTACTAATGAGAGTTTACCCAAATACACATACGAGTTATGGAAAAGCGGATAAACTGCTTTCACCCATAGCAGTCTTGCGTAAAGTTTACTCGAATGTAAATGTCGCATACAAGAAGTTTTAGCCGTATATATTGATTGTAATTTGTTGTAAGATGATTAGTTTGACGTCATGCTCTGATCAAGTTCACGGAAGTTCTAAACGCGCCTGTAAATGAGATAGATTGCAGTATTGCTATTTTGTGCAATTGGTTCGACTCAATGGAATTGGTGTTGTTTATGTAAAGCACAAAACGTGATTCAATGGAAACTGTGCAATGTTTTTTAATGATGAAATTTATTTTTCTTATATAGATGATTTTATTGTGTCAATCTTGAATATGTTATCATTAAAGAAGTTTGTGTGGCACAATTGTTCCTTTACTACAATTTGGCTACCTTGAATTAGTACGTAGGTAATGATTTTACAAAACGAGAATTATCTCTACTGCACCATGATTATTTTTTCCTCGCATTTTATTCAAGAATACATTTCGAAATGCCTATACAGTTGTAATATTTTAAAAATTAAAAAGAATCTTAGCGACCTACTTTATAAAAGTGCTAAAGTGATGAATCCCATTGGTCAGAAAATACGCTTCGTATGACAGTTTACATTTATCTGATCGGATATATTTAGATTTATGCGCAGTAAACAAATTTATTAAATATTGCGTTAGAGAAATCAATCTACAAGTGACATGATAAGATACGTAATTGAACCAAGACAAAATCCTTAGAGGTAGACCAATCTTATAAAATTATTTTTACAATGCGCAATTCCATGAGCAATTCTTTAATTGACTATTAATCATTAGATCTGAACAGGCGGTCAAAAATACTTATATTGTTAAAATGATCGAAACGGCCACTATTTTGGTCTTATTTCGAGTCCTTTCATTTGTTCCTACCAGTTCACTTGAATCGTTTTATATGTCCCGCCAGGCAGTGTTGATTACTGCAAGGATACATCAACAAAAACGATGTTTTTATAAAAAATGTTTACCTTTTGTTAGCTACAAGTCTTAAAAGACTAATTAAATTGGGAATATTCGAAATAGCATTCGCGGTATCAGCATGACATATTTCGTAATTTCCCATTTTTCTAACGTAAGATCGGTTGGTGTTTCGGCTATATTATTTACGACTATGTACATCATGTAAGGTCAAATTTTCCCACAAATTTTATTGAAAAATCATAACATTAGCAGGATTAAACTTTATTTAATTTCTTCAACAATGACTAAAACGCCAACTTTCACAGCTCGCATTATCTTCAAGAGTCAAATGCACTCTGCCTTCGCATTTGGTTTCAATAGAGCCTGTTCCAATTTTACTCTCACTGTAAACAATGCGCAGTTTAAAGGTGTTCCAAGAATTTTCGCATTCCTTCACTTAAAAAGAAATTCAATAACTTGTCAGATCTAGACGTCATACTGTTTTTACAGTTTATGTGATTGCATTTTGTTTTAAAATATTGACAGAATTTTGTTAAGATGTCTGAATAATTTGGCCAACAGTCTTAATTGCCATAGGTTATAATTTATAAAACGTAAATGAACCTATAGACAACATTCAGCAGATGTGAATCAAAATTAAAATTCGGCTATCTGTAGCAAATACCAGTTCAAAGAAAGTATGAACAAAATATGACGGGACAGGAATCTATGTCCAGGCCTATTACGGCCTTCTAATTTCATCATCATCAAAATAAAATTAAAGTTTTTTGGCGTATAGAAAAATAATTTATATTTTGTTGTTATTATCTTAAAATATATTTCATGAATTTTGCATTATAATGCAATTTTTTGTCTAGAATATAGTGTTCTGTTTCTTCCTTACGTTTTGAAGGGAACTTTTTTCCCCCATTTTTGGGCCGATGTGAAAAATCAAAACTTGTGGTACGGTTGCTTTCAATTGGTTTAGAATTTTCTCGTTAATCAGTTTAAAATATTAAACAAACTCGTTCATTTTCCTTATAATAAGCGTTAATTCATTTTTTAATTTTTTAAATAAATGATATACATTATATAAAATATACGATTTTGCGTAATATGTCTTTAAAACTGACAGCATTAAATTTTAGTCATGATGATTTACGTAAAATAGGTACATTTATTCATAAATAAACAAAACTAAAAATATAAGATGAAAATATATGATAAGGAACAACGTACAATTTTATATGGTACGAAGTCGCATTGCTGAGAGCTATAAGATATTAACTCTATTACTGCTACAACAGACATTCTTATGGTAGCGTGTCCCGTAAAATTTTCCAAAATACCTTGATCATATATACAACGAATATGGAGCATATTACTTTCTTCTATAAATAAATAAAACGTATGTGTATATGAGATAATAGGTTTCATTGACTTTGGTGCATACTTCTGGTCCTATATGTTTTATATATATATATATATATATATATATATATATATATATATATAGTGGGATAGCTATGAAATCGCATTGTAGAAGACTGTGTATGAACTTTTCTCCATTATTGTTTGAATGCACAAGTGTATGAGAGATTGTAACGTCAAAATGTCCCACATTTCTTCGCCATTTATATGTTGGGTATAGAGAGAATTACAAGTTTATAATGATAAATCTTCATTATGCAGAAAACACATGTGTAAATAAGATTATACATTTCATCCATGCTGTTTTGGTTATATCATTCTGGTCATGATTGAACTAACTTCTTCCTAGGTACGCAATTGCTAATAAACAATTGCAATTAACAAATTGTGTGAAACATTTTTTGCAAAGATAATGACAGTTCTAAAGCACGACACTAGGATTTCAAAATATATTTTCATGTAAATTGTTTTAACAAAAACAATTTGTCAAATATTTTCAAATGAATAAAATGATAAAAGTGAATTAATATTTTATATTTTTGAAATGCGAGCTTAAATAAAATTCATTGTACCGTTCCCATTTGCACAGTATCAACAAAATGAATCCTGATGTATGCGATCTAAAATAGCTTTCTCGGATGTTGTGTGTGAAATGGCGGTGAATCAAACAAATAATAGGTCGTCCACATATTTTACACGCACCCTCTCATTTTACTTTCACGTCCGTTTTATCTTTCATTAATAAAAATATATGCCAATTAATAGATACTTGTGGAGAAAATGAGAATATAGCGTTTATTGTATCTCACAAAATTCGCTTTGATCTGGCACAAGGAAATGGAATTATGAACACATTATATTTATTAAGATAAATGCGTTCATATATTAACACGTCAAAGCAAGCATTCTACACCATGTCAGTTAGGAACGTGGAAATTGTCAGAATCAAACGAATAAATACAAGAAAATAGCATACTATGAATTATTTTTCTGACTAAATAATTCTTGAATTGGAGTAAATAAGACTGAGGATTTTATATTTTAGTGATATATGTATTATTTTGACTGCATTTCATATTTGACCATGTCATTTATCGCATTCAAAACTCAAACTTAAATAAAATATTTAAAGTTGTTTTGTTAGGCAAGCCTTGGGCAATTATCTGTACTTGAAGGACAATATATCTGCGTAAAACAGCGATAAATTCAGAATGACGTTGAAAGCACTTCAACTATGACAGTACAATTACATTATCTTTTTAAACGACATATGCGGGTTGTGGTAACAATTATTTAAATCAAGTTTGCAAGCTTGAAGTAAACACCAATTCCATTGTATTTAACCAGTCGTCGAACAACATAACAAAACTACCGCCAATCGCAACGCACTGACGCATTTCGACCTTCCATGTTCATCATCAGAGTACGACGGCAGACTGACTATCGAGGATCAAACCGCATTAAATATATATGGAATCAAAGTGAGATATGCGGCTCTCACCTCTAGCAGTCTTGCATACATTAAATTTGACTGGAAATGTCGGCTGCACAATTTATATGCAGTCACGAACATTAACTGTTGTGCAGCCGACATTTCCAGTCAAGTTCAATGTATGCGAGACTGCTAGATGTGAGAGCTGCATATCTAAATTTGATTTCCATATATATTCAATGCGGTTTGATCCTCGATAGTCTGTTTGCCGTCGATGATCAAGGAAGGTCGAAACGCGTCAGTGCGTTGCGGCTGGCGTTAGTTTTGTTATGTTGTTCGACGACTGGTTAAATACAATGGGATTGGTGTTTACTTCAAGCTCGCAAACTTGATTTAAAGAATTGTTACCACCACCCGCGCAATCAATTATTGTTAAACAAGACATGCTTTATTTGTTATTTTTTATGTTTTGAATTGAAGAATCTACACATTTGACTATTTTAACTTATTCATCACTTGAGATATGTTTGCTTATGACAGCGATATTATGTGTTTCATTTTTGATCATCGCAAACCCTTACATATTTTCAAAATAATACTCACATTTAATCTTATTAGATATAAAATCAGTTTGGTTTACAAATTTAGAAACTTATAGCATTATTCTTGCGGCATCATAAAATCTGTTCAAAAGGTTATCCATTTGCTATTCAGCTCTTAATTTCAATTTTTTGCAGAATATCTTTTTGTTAAGAGGAATAATTTTTTAAATTTGTAACTAAATATTGTACATAGAAAATCAGTCCATTCTTTTTAGTTCTCTGGGGAATGTATATATTATTCTATACTATAGACTGAATAAACTGTTAATGGATTATTAAATGAAATTAAATTTTGGAGTATTTGAGCAAGTATGTTTTGATTTAACCACAATTACATATTAATCAAGTATGTACCTTATATTATTGGAATATATTCACACGTTAACATTTGTATTTATTGCTTCCAGGTTGACAAGAGCATTTATTTATAAATTTATTATGCCGCTTTATTTTATACATTACTTTTTATGAAATGGCCATCTGAATTTTCATCTAATGATAGGCTATTTGAAACGGTCATTAGAATTTTATTTATATACTAAATAATTTCAAAAATTTATGTGGCTCAATTAGATAAAAATATGAGCACAATTAATTCTCGTATTTAAAAACGAATATTTGAATATAAAGAAAATAACCGTACAGCGATTCATATTTAATTAAAATAATTTAGTCCTCAATACGTAACAAAAATAAGCACTTTACAAAACCGCGCATTCATCAAAATATATTATGATTTTGCTAAATAAATTAAGCTAATTTTCTAGACGAGATTTACTATCTTGACACCTACAATAATAATGCGTATAGGTTATCTTCAAATGAAAAAAATATGTCTTCTCAAATGAGAATATCAAAAGCACAATAAATAATGTATGTTAGCGCTTATGCTGCATCTTTTCAAATGATTTTGTAGTGGTAAATAATATATTTACTTATTTTTAAAGAGACAAAATTGGTATTCAAAAATAGTACAATTTATATGTATATATTAAGCCAGAAGTTCAAATAGAAAAAGTTAACTTATCACAGTTTTGCAGAGGGCAACGACAGCTCCATGGAAATGCCTGTTCACGAACATATTTATAGACAATTTAAATAGTTTTCTACAGTAAATCAGTTGATAAGGTAGAGCAAAAGCGCTATTGTAATCCATTTTACTTGGTGTTCAAATTATTATCCAAGAATTTTTGTCCTTTTTATTTGAAGATTTTCTAAACACATTGAAGCTCATATTTTTCAAAAATCACATTTAAATGTTTCTTTTGTTTTCATAAGTACATGATAATAGGATATTTTTTCTTCAAATAATATATGCGAGCTTGAAATAATAACCAATTCCAATGAGTTAACACATTCTTCGAAAAAAAAAAGCAAAACTACCGCCAGTCGTACGCAGCGACGCGTTTAGAACTTCCATGATCATCACCATAGTACGACTGCAAACTGACTAGCGAGGATCAAACCGCAGTGCGCATATATAGAAAACATCATTAGATATGTGACTTTCACATCTAGTAGTCCCGCATACATTTTATTTGACTGTTAATTGTAAATTTAATTGTCTTATCTATTTATATATGTGGCAAAAGCTGCAAAACGTTAATGTTCATGATTGCACAGAAATTTTCAGCCGACAGTTGCAGTCAAATGCAATGTGTACGAGACTAGGAGAACGTGAGAGCCGCATATCTAATTTTGCTTTCTATACATATTTGATCCTCAATAGTCAGTTTGCCGTCGTTATCTGATGACGATCATGACAGGTCGAAACGTGCCTGTGTTTGCGACTGGCGGTAGTTTTGCTTTGTTTTATGACGAATGATTAAATTCAATGGGATTGGTGTTAACTTCAAGCTCGCAAACTTTATTTAAAGAATTGATACCACCACCCGTACAATCAATGATTGTCTAAAAGGGCATATTTTCAAATTTTATTCCAGTTATTAATGGAGTTTCTATGAAAATCGTCGAATGCATGTATTATATTGGACTGAATAAAACAAAAGCAAAATTGAATTGTTCACATTTTTCATGGACTTTAGTTGGGCCTCTTAATTTGTAAATAATTTCTGTTATCTGCATCAGTTCATGAAACATCGTTGCCTAATTTTTTGCTCTTTCTGTACTGCCGTTGATTCTTTGCATGGATAGCTGATCACTGTGTCTAACTAAACGTTTTCTTGAATATAATAAAGTGAAACGCGTGTGGCATGAAGGTCGTGCAACAAGGATGTAATAATTTAACTGAATACTAAATATAAACTAATTTCAAGAGGCCTTTGTGATTCGACAGTTTATTAGTTAAAGTTGTCATGACCATCATAGTTTCACAAAAAAATTTCATTTAAGTTAATATTAAAATTGTGAAATATGACAATGCCAAAAGTAATTTATGAAAAAGCAAATTGTTGTTATCCTTAAAATTTGTTCTATAACCATCGTTGTCATCGTTCAATTTGTTTCCACAATTGGCTATTGCGGGACAATTTACAACACTCGTAGGTGGGTATAAGATTCATTACTTTAAATTTCTATGCTCACAATTTTTTCCATTGATTGATGTGTTCTTACTAGTCCCGTCATGTTGAAACCGTCCACAAGCTACTTTTCCAAAAATGTCATTGAAGCAAGATTTTTTGAAATATTTACAAATTTTCTGAATTTAATTTGCAGTCCCATCTTCTGGGTTGGCACCAAACATACGGAGATAAGAAGCCGATTGCATTTCACCTCCAAACTTCGATGACTCGAGAAAAAACAAAACACAGGTTCTTGGGAATTCAACAGATATTTTGCCATTTATCGACAAAATACTTTAAAAGTGTAATGATAGTGTTAAATCTTTCAGAAATCCCATTCTTAGTTTAATCTAAAGCTCATTACTGGGACGTGTTGTGCAAAAGTTAAATTAGGCAACATTTTGCAGATACAAAATATTTTTGAATTTATTTCACTATTTTACTAAAATGATTATAATAATGCCCGAAAGTAACATTTTGTTCGAAATTGCCAAGAACAAGGAGATAGAAAATCATTCAACTAAACCTTTCTTGGCAATTGCAAATGTACTAAAGCAAATGCTTTATGTAATTACTATTGTTAAGGTAAATAAAAATCGTTTTTTGGTCATACATATATAGATGCAAACGATTTAAGTAGCCAAGTTTCAAAAATGAATTAAAAGATGCTTGCATACGATCCAAATTTAGTTTTCACCTTCGATTTTACGGCTGGTACAACAGCCATTCCTTTTTATTTATCATTATTTATATGGAGAAAGAATTTATAGGCGATACTAAATGAAAAAAAGCCAAAAAAACAACCGCAAAGCTAAAAGTATTTAATTTTTAATTTAGCACTAAAGCTTATTTTAATATTTGTTAGAGTATAATAAAATTCCTATGAGATTTCTACTGTTGATTTTAATGACTGCAAATAAAGATGACACATATACTGATTAAAGATAATATCGATAACGAGTATAAAAGAATTTTTTAAATTACAGAAATGGTAATTTAGTTAATTGGGACTCTATTAAAATTGTGGATAATGATGGTGATAAGGCAAATAAAATAGCCACACTAGCGTCATGTGAATTCTAATCAATTTTTTTTAAATATAAATCATAGGCGTTTCTGTGTGAGCACTAATGAATCAAGCCAATTAAAAATGATGAACATTTATCAATTTTAAAATGCAACTGGAGCTGTTTTAAGCTGTTCACTAGCAAATATGGGCAGGGCGTAGAAATGCTCATGTAAATAATGTAGCCTTTTAAAAAAAACGTGTTAACACCCTGTTCTGTGGTAAATATTATTTGTAATTTAGGTAATCAAGGCTCTGGGCTTATTTACAAATTGTCCCATTTGTAGCTGGCAGAGAAATCTTAAAAGGTTCAAATTTGATTTAAAAAAAAATGGAAATACACAGTATAATTTTAACATAACTGTTAACAACGAGGTATAATTTAAATATTAACATTGTTTTGTTTTCATTGACGAAGTATGCTTACAAATTTTATTATGGTACGATTAGGCTCTGCAAATAATCGGTTAGTCGATATACGTATATATAATTTTGATTTAGGTTGTAAATATCAACAATTTAAATTTGAATAATATTAAAGTGAGCTTTGTCTGTAATATTAGGAATCTGCAAATTTAAATAAGTTGTACATAATAATATTTAACATGCATATATATATACACACACATATATATATATATATATACTACCATAAAAATAAATTATATTTTATTAGACTATGTGTGTAAGGATGTTTCATCTCTGAAAGAGATGTTATCAAGTATATTATATGTATATTATATATATATATATATATATATATATATATATATATATAAAATACATATATAATGCTTGATAACACCTTTTTCAGAGATGAAACATCCTTACACACATAGTCTAATAAAATATAATTTATTTTTATGGTAGTTATATATATATGTATGAGATATATATATATATATATATATATATATATATATATATATAAAGTAGCAAATTGATTTAATCTACTGGACTGGTTTGGAACTTATAATGCACTCAATGTTAGTAATCCTATTTATCACAGCTGTAATTTGAACAGAAGCTGCTTTTGTCTCAGTATAAAGCAAGTCACAGAATGTCACTGAAGCCACTGAAGCCACTGAAGCCAGTTATTGAATAACTTAAGTTTACGGTTAGTTTTTTCATCTAGTAGCACAGTTTGGGTATCACTTGCACATCCACGATCTACGACTTTAAGACAAGCACTAGAGCTACTTTGTAAAGGATAGTTAATTTCATGTTATGAAAAAGTATGATTGTAAATATGGTGTTAATTGAATTTTAACACGGCAAATTTTAACGTTTAGAATTTCGACTTCATTTTGAAACTTTATTTTAAATACTAGATTTGCATTGCCAAGATATGAACCAGGATCAATGCAAGTCTGGTAACTGATTGATCAGTGCCTAAAAACCACTAAAGAGTTTTATTTGACAAATTGAATTTGAATTGTTATACAATGGTAAGTTAATCCCGACAACCTTTGCAAAACAAAATACTGATTTTATAATTTAACTCGATATCACTACGACAGTTGGCATGATAACTGCTCTCTAATGAATGATCGTCAATGACTAGTTTGAACTGTTAGTATAGTGATACTAAATAGTATCTACCTGAAGGGAAGACCGCCCAAATCATATGCTGTTTTATAACTGAAAGTGTAATCAATGTGCACCGCATTTGCAGGTAATTTATTGCTTTCACGTTTCGTATTAATTGCTTGGTCGGATATCGACAGTAAGGTTTGGGCGTTAAAAATTACGCCATCTACAATCAGCATGCAACCTGCATTATTCACTTAAACTTAATAACAAATCTAAGGTGGCTAAGATGCATAAGAGCTCATATTTATAGAAAAGAGTTTATTTCAAGTTAGTTTACCAACGTTTAAATCAAATAAATATTAATTTATTTACTTTTTATTTGAACAAATTAAAGAAAATAATTATATCCCATGAAAAATATATAATGTTTATGACATAGTTTATCGTCTCTGACGTATTGAATCAATTCAGTCGATATTAAGCAATATTTATACAATAATTAATCAAGTACCTACCTATAATGCGATACTGAAGTAGAGGTAAATAATGAAATTAAACAGGTTATCATCAGTCGTTAGTTTAATTTCAATTTTAAACAGCAATGTACTACGCCTGCAACACAATTATAAACACAATTTTCTATCTGAGCAACTAAACAACACTCAAAGTCATTTGTAAAATATGGTCGTTTAATCTGCTAGGTTAATGAACGGTAGGTGAGAATAATTCAACAATAATTGATTGCATTGCGGCTGGCGGTAGTTTTGTTATGTTGTTCGAAGACTGGTTAAATACAATGGGGTTGGTGTTTACTTCAAGCTCGCAAACTTGATTTAAAGCAAGGCGAGAATAATGTTTGCAAACTCGGCTAGTTCAGAATTTCGAAATTTATTGTTCTATACAAACGAATTTAATCGATGTTTGTGCCTTAATTGCCAGGTATGTTGGAGAACAATCAAAGTTGGACGTTGTTCACTCTGAAGTTACGCCCTAATTACACATCACCTCGATTACTTTCTAAAATAATTAAACAAGTTTATTTTACACAAGAAATCATTTTGCGGTAGACAGTTTTGTATATTTCGTTTACATTTCCATATATATCACGAAGACGAAGATGGAAATCAGCTATTAATTTTAGGCTAAATTATTTATTTTGTTCAGTCTTTCCTTCAATTATAATCACGTGAGTATTGCTTCCAACTTAAAGGTCCAGCTAGCTATCATTAATCTTTAATTAAGTTAAATACGTTAACACCTTTATAATTGACAATGAATAAAATTACAATAATGAATTGAGTAGAATTATGTTTGCCTCACACACACACACACACACACACACACACATATATATATATATATATATATATATATTTATATATATATATAGTTAGTATTAAATAAAAAAAATGTAACAGATTTAATTTGTCTACCAGATTGGTTTTATCCAAATTCCGCACCCTTTACTATCTAAAATATTAGTACAGAATTTGAACGGAGAAACATTTTGTATATTTTCTTCAAAATTATCACCTACTCAACAAAGGCCGCATATGTAATATTATAAATAATTTTTCCTAACAGTTTTGTGAAATAAATATAAAATCGAGCGGCAAGTGGAGCAACAAGTAATAGACAATTTGTTAGATGATTTGTAATCACGGCTGCAACGGTTCTGGCAACCACTGGTGATTATCAAATAAAAACATAACCCGTCTGGTCGATGAATTTCATCCGACATCTTATGTAATGTTAAGTTAATACATACATATTATACATACATTAAGTTAGGATTCATTGACTTCCATTCTTGAAAACTGTACATTTTATAAAAAATTAAAAGTAAATTTTTTACCTTACAATGTTGAGACCACAAAATTCTTTTACTATTTTATTGCAGAGTATGCCGTATGCATTTAAAACGGAAAACAGTTTTGTGACTATACTGAAAATAGTATATACTTCTTCTTTCTTTCGCTGTAAAGTCTATGTTAAAACAGAAAACTGTTTGCTTCTTGGAAATGACATATGTGTTTATAGTGCAAATTAACTCCTTGGCAAATCAGACGATTATAAAACGAAATACATTTGATTAGGCGATGTAAATTGCGGAAATTTTCGTCTCCTGGTAACGTAAACGTTTTTTCTACGTGGGATGATAGCAGTTTTAATAATAAATATGAAGACCTGGCTTACAAATTATTATTCAGAAACGCCTTCACAACCGTTTATGATTCTGGTAGCAGCACAAGTAGTATTTTTCCATTCATGATTTAATCTGACATATGGATACAAAATGGACACGACAATCTTGTCTTAATTATTTAACAGTTTGAATGTATGCTCTTCCTAAATGAACGAAATAAGGACACGCGAACACACATCTTTGAATTTAATATTATATATATATATATATATATATATATATATATATATGCATATGTATATATATATATATAAATGTATATATATATATATATATATATATATATATATATATATATATATATATATATATATGTGCAGAAGCTAACATTAATTGGAGAATCTTAATAGGTGTGTTCAGAATTTTACTCTCTCGCTCTCCGTTCCTCTACGTTTATACATTTATATTTTTGTGAATTGTCAAAATGAACATCGGAGAAGCAAGTAAATGGCTGGAGGTGAACAGTTGCGCTGGACTGATCTTAAATAAATTTATAAATAAATTATACCTGTCAGCCGAGAAAAAAAACTATGGCAATGGTAGAATAAAAAAAGCGTTTCTGCTTTCATCTTATGTAGATGAAGTCCAATTTCTTGTTCAGCAAACACGCATCTTCTCAAACGCGCTACTTTTGAATGAATAAGAAGTAATTCTTTTACTAATCGACCAGAACACTAAGATTTTCAAAAATATTTCTAGATTAATAGTCAAATTAAACGTGTGACACACGCAAACTCTTTCATAGGTTCACGTCCATTTATAGGCAACCATTTAATTTGTTTGATAAATTCTCTGACTTACGGCCTGTCAACTTCACAGTTAAAAGTACATTCCTCTAAGTGCGGTATTAATGAAATGTTTCTCATAAAACCTACGTCTTATTTTTATGTTCAAATTAACCTTTTTTACTGTTTCCACTTTTTCCCGCCGTATTAAGAGTAGTATTTAGATTAAAGCATAGAAATTCAATGCTAAACTTTTTATGTAATAGTTTCCATGACTAACTATTAATTCGCAACATACTTTTAAAAACGTTTCGAGTGTTTTCCTTAAATCCCGCTTATTTCATTTAAACATGGTAAGAGTAAAATTTCAGTTGAAATAAACTAACATATTGACTAAAAATTGTAAATATATTATTACATTTATTACTGAAAAAACGTTAATTTTGACCTGTGTGTTAACAAAACATTTTGTCAAATTATTCGGTAAAAACCTAGGTCTGTGAACAATTATCTTCCTTGTCGGCTCATTACACATATTTGGCTAGATAGATAGATTTTTCATTCTTAATGGCTATTATTTTATTTAATGGCCTCTATTTAAAACTAGAATATTTTGAATCTTGTTTTATTTTTACCCATGAGATTTATTACCTGTCCTGTGGTATCTTCGACGTATAGACCGATTCCATTTTTTAACGCGATGTATAAGTGGCCAAATAAGACATTAATGTCAATAATTATGTGGTAAAATGGATGACCGCGTGGAAAGCAAAAGTTTGCTTCAAATGGCACAAAATCTTAATTATTCTCTGCAAAAATTTAACTCAAAATGTTGTACAAGGGTTCTAGTTAGGAAGTTGGAATGGTAAAAAAAGTTGCCTTAATAACAATAACTTGTGGGTCACCAGTTTAGGGGCTAATGGAATAATCATATTTGTGAGCTCCAAATGGGATTTCTGCTGTTTGCCACCATTTTCAATTCATGCAGTCTCATTCTCCATTCAATGTACTGAGCACTTTTCACTGTCATTTATACTACTAAAAATAAGCGGCTTAATTATCCGATTGGATAATATACTACGCTTTTTACAAAAGTATTTGTGAAAGCAATATGAGATTAGCCCTGTTTCCTTAAAATACTTAAAATTATTCATTTGTTTAAAGAGTTTTTTTCGTTAAAGCGTAAAGATATTTTTTCACTGCCTTTTCAAAAATTGTATTTTACAAATTTTGTCATTTAATGTAAATTCAATAATCTTTTAAATGGAAAAAGGTCCAATAAGTGAATACACGAAAGTTTTTCCGATATTTGTTGTTATTATAAGTAAAAAAATTACATTTCAAGTTTACGCATATTCTAATTCGTGCCAAGAAAAAAACTAAGTTTATACCTTTTGCATTTCTACAAATGAATTTATTTCAAATAATTATATTTATATTTCTCAGTAATACAACTGTAGCCAATTTCGTGGAAGAACAACACGTTCAATTAATACATGGATGTATTTTTTGTGAATATATTTCTCATTTGATCAACAAAATAAGTTTAGTAAGTCTATCCAGACAAACATTTAAATAACACATTGAGTACAGTGCATTTTCCGACTAAACGAATGAGCCTTTTTGAATTGGTAGATTGTTATTTCAAATATAGATGCGAATTTTGTCTCAAATTAGGGTAAGTTCCTCTATGTATGTTGATGTTGTTTCTTTTCTCGTTTTAGGAAGTTTTGTCAGTCGTATTGTATTAACAAGTGACTTATCTCGATTCAAGAAACATTTTTTGCAAGATGGAGTTGCACATAATTACCTCATGAATTTTTTTTTGCTTTTGCTTTTGTTTTGGTTCTAAATATGTCGAATATGCGCAATTTATGACATTTATTTACCCGGTGGTTTTGAGTAGCTTTACTGTCCATTGGTTTGTGGTCTGTTATTATGCCTGTTTAACATTTTTGTTGTCTACGCTGATGTAGTTGTAACATTTGGTGAGTTCAGTGAAAGTTGAGGTCGCTTTTTTCTGAGTATGAGCGGTAAAACTAATTAGTCATTATCCGTCGAATACTTTACTTTGTTGAATGCTTCAGAAATTTTAAAGAACTTTATAAAATTCTCTTTGTGCGCACACGTAGTGTCCCAGAAATTGGGTTTGAACCTGACATGGAGAATTTATCGAGCAATAAGTTTGGTACACTCCGATGGATTTCGAGTGTTTTAATAATGTATATTTAACAAAGAAGACTTTAATTTATTTACACATGTACTCACACAGACTAGTACAAGCACGCCAGTACAACCAGCTGATCGAAAGCGATTCCTCAGATATAAATTAACTGACGGTATAGACAAACCTGACTCACCACAATTTCTTATCAGTTACATAAGCTGTTAATAATTTTCGATGAAAAGTCGGATAAATAATATGATTAAGAAGAAGAATCAATTTGAAAGAAATATCAAGTCACTATTGGGCCCTTGATATAAAAATCAATCACATGATATATATATGTACATTTTTCAGTTTAAACTAAGCATCGTACGAAGTAGTAAAGGCAATTCATCCACCAGACCGGTTTTTTCTCAATTGAGAACATTTCATAGTACTTTACAGAATTTTTCCGTGGTCTGGGCTCGAACCTAGGCATATTTATTTTGGAATCTGTTTTGTTAACGACAAAGTCATCCTGCCACACATTACATATAATTTTAATTTATGTACTAGCTAATGTTCCTTTGATAGTCATTCCTACAAGTGGAGACCATATGGCATCTTTTAAGACCTTAACTTCCAACTAACTATTTACAATCTGTTATTACAGAACAAACATTACGCTACCTAAGGAAGTGGTAATGAATTGGAAATTTAAAAAAATTAAACTTTGGTTGCGCGAGATGTTATACCAATTAATTAAATCTTATTTATGATCTTTTGAAGCATTTAGGAAAAGAGCATTTCGCGATATCGTCACTTCTGACTTCTAAACCTAGAGTTTCTCTAAGACAGCGGCTTTGGAAAAAATGATCATTTTATCTGCATTGACTGACTGATTTTTCCTGACGGGTGGGTAAAAGTTGAAAACTTGCTTTCTATTTTTTCCAGGCTATTATATTCATTTTCCATGAAATTTTTCGAAGAAAACATCTCAAAAACTATTTAAAGTAACCATTCATACAGGAAAACGAATTTTGGACGAAACCAAGTTTAGCTGCAAAATGAAAATAAATTCATTGAATGATTTGGATTTGGCAAAAATTGGCAGATACTCCTCGATGATCAATAAAGTAAAATAGAATTCAAAAGGTATACAAAAGTTCAAATTCAGCTAACAGAGAATAAAGAAAACCATATTTGATTTATTTGTCAGTTTATTATGGATTGCAATGTACCTCCGATTATGTTATCGGGAAAGAAAACTAGAAGCGCTCTAAATCGATAATAAAGCACTTCTATACAAAAAGACAGAAGTCTACTACAAAAAGTGAAGTTGGAAAGGAAGAAAAGTTATTTAACCGACATATAGAATAAACCTCTGCACAAAATTTGTCTACTGGCAAATTCACCAGTTGTTCCCTTTAAGGTAATAAATAAATGCACGAAAAGTAATTTGTCAGCATCGTCTAAGGCATAAATGTGTGCAAAGTTAATACTAGCAGAAACGTTGCACACGGATATTGAGCCAGAATTGGTCGTAATTTATGTAATCGATTGGACGCTTTCCCACCTGACACACTCGCTCCATTTCAATTTTCTATTTGGTTCACTCTATGATAATTTATGAATGAGTTTATTTAAGGATGTTTCAGAAAAAAATGAAAAATATAAAACATTCTTGTAACTGACAAAATATAATTTTTATTCTTGCTCAGGGAAATGGTTCTATAAACTGTCCAATCCCCATTAGCTTTAAATAGGACGGGAAAATGTATTTTTTTGTACAATTAATTTTATATTGCTTGTCAAAACTAATTGTGAATCGTTTATTCAAATCAAGGTTGCGATCTTGATATAAACACCTGTCCCATTACGTACATACCTTTGCCAGTATAAATTAAGCATTGTAAAATTTAGAAAAGGCAGTTCACACAGAAAACCGGTTTTGTCCTTATTTTGATTTCATCACGTACTGTCCAAAATTTTACGCGGACAGGGATCGAACCTGGCCACGTCTGCTTCACAAACATGTGTTATAACCACTGAGCCACGCTGCTGCACATTAAACAAAATTTTCAGTTGAAAACTAACCAATGTTACTTAGTTACTTAGTTGGACTTTGTATAACGTTCCTTTAGACACAAAGTTCAAACTAACGGACCCAATACGTTATTATAGAACAGATACAGCGCTACATGGGAAAGTGGTATTGGAATGAACCTTTTTTTATTAAAGGCAAATTAATTTTGTTTAATTATATAAATATTCAATTAAATACCACTCAGGTGTTTACATTATAATATATTATATTCTGTTATTTTATATTTTATTATATTATATTATATTATATTATATTATATTATATTATATTATATTATGCTATATTATATTATATTATATTATACTATATTATAATATATTATATTATATTATAATATATTATAATATATTATATTATATTATATTATATTATATTATATTATATTATATTATATTATATGATATTATATTATATTATATTATATTATATTATATTATATTATATTATATGATATTATATTATATTATATTATATTATATTATATTATATTATATTATATTATATTATATTATATTATATTATATTATATTATATTATATTATATTATATTATATTATATTATATTACATTATATTATATTATATTATATTATATTATATTATATTATATTATATTATTTGATATTATTTATATTATATTATATTATATTATATTATATTATATTATATTATATTATATTATATTATATTATATTATATTATATTATATTATATTATATTATATTATATTATATTATATTATATTATATTATATTATATTTTATTATATGATTTTATATTATATTATATTATATTATATTATATTATATTATATTATATTATATTATATTATATTATATTATATTATATTATATTATATTATATTATATTTTATTATATGATTTTTTATATTATATTATATTATATTATATTATATTATTATATATTATATTATATTATATTATATTATATTATATTATTATATTATTTATATTATATTATATTATATTATATTATATTATATTATATTATATTATATTATATTATATTATATTATATTATATTATATTATATTATATTATATTATATTATATATATGATTTTTATATATATTATATTATATTATATGATTTTTATACAGGCTATACATTTTTCTGTACATATATTATATGGTATCATGTACATACATGTTACATTTATTACATATTCTGTTATACTATAATACATTTTTGCTTTGTCAGGAAAACAAACGAGGCACACATTTGAAATGCAACTTTGTGAATATGATACTGTTAACTTTGGACCGAGCATTTGGATACGTGAGTAATCGAAGTGTTCTTAATATCTAGACTTTTTATATTGCGTAACTGCTGTTATTCTTAAATTTCCGTAAGCTACTTTGTAAGTCGTTATTTTCAATATTTTTCATATGCAATTAAATCATCATTGGTTATGCGGGCGGTAAATCTAATTGGTTTTATCAGGGGTTTAAAGTTAAAATAAGCATCAATACCAATGTAAAATTATCGTAAGTCGCACGCACTGACAATTTTTGATCTTCCATGATCACCATCAGAAAACGATGGCATACTGACTAGCGAGATTAAATGAATGAATAAATATAGGAAGAAAACCTAGAGATGCTGATCTCACCTCTGGTACTCTTGCAAACATTGTATTTGACAGGAAATTTCAGCAGTACCATTTCTATGCAGCCACGAGCCTTAACATCTTGCAGCTTTTGCCGCATATATAGGAAATACAATTTAACAATCGATGGTTGAGTTTGTGGTCAAAATAATTCTTTAAATCAAGTTTGCGAGCTTGATATAGACAACAATCCCATTGTATTTAATCAATCGTTGATCAACATAGGAAACCTAGGTACGTGTGGCTGACAGTTGTATAGCTATTTTGATATTGAAACGTAACAGTTCGTTTGCTTGTCATTAGTAATAGCATATTCTCTTGTGAACAATAGTTTCGTGCTTACAGGCGACGCATCAATTTATGCATATGACATCATACATTCCATTCCTGATGACTTTAGTTTATTCACCTAGTCCTATTTGTTACTAGGTGCACAAATCCTAATACACAAATTCTCTAAAACTATAAAGAGTATAAATAACATACATTTTCTAAATAAGATTTATTATACTAAAATAGGGGAAGGTAACCATTCTGAACATCTGCTTTCGCAGCAATGTGTTGAACTCAGACGGTAGATTCGCTAGGCTGTTCGAAAACTTATTAAATACAAAGGGATTGGTGTTTACTTCAGGCTCGCAAACTTGATTTACAAAATTAATACCACCACCCGCGCAATCAGTGATTTTTTTAAATTCCAACGTATTTAAATTTTCTTAATAAATAGAAAAATTACCATCAGTCACACTTGCTGACCCGTTGTAACTATTCATGAACGGTATCAGAGCAGGAATTTCGGTTTATGCATCGTTAGTTCGTCTGTCGCCTTGGTTTGATGATAATTGTAAAGGTTTGATACTAGTCTATACGTATGACTGACATCAGTATTGTTATGTTTAGCAATTTGTTAGATCCAATAGTAATAGTGCTTATATGAAGCTTGCGTACTTGATTTAAAGAAGACAGTTGATAGTTTTCCTTCTTTGTCTGGTTGTTCAATGTTGAAGTTGGTTTTAATTTAACAAGATGTGTCCATTTTATTCTCATTTTCATTTTGAATGCTTTTCTTCCAACTTCACGCGAAATTCTTTAGTCTACCTATCAAAATTAGTTTGGATTTTCTAGACTGATCCTTTCAGAAATTTGTGGATTGTTGTAACGTCATAAATCAATATTTTGACAAATTCACCATAAGGCTTTTAACTCACTGGACGACATTCGAAGAGAAAATTGGATTCAAAGATAATATTTTAAAAGAAATTATCAACGAACATTTTTTAGTTTGATTTAAATCAACAGTAATTTCCTCCTATTTTATTGGATTTTAGCTTCACTGGCATCGTACACAAAACAGAAGAGGAACCCTTGTCCATTTCAAGGTGGATTTCAACTAAAAAATGCGGTTGATTTGCGATCAAATAGGGTAAGTATTTAAAAAAACAAATTTGAAATTTTCAACGTGAGAACACAATGTTACCGCTTTAAATTTTGTTATGAAATAAAATTTCCTAATCTAAATACAACGTAAGCATAATTAATTATGAAATAGGCGACATTTCTCAGTGTATCTTAATATGAACTTGTCAGGATATGATGAAAATTTAAAATGATATTAACAAGATCATCATCTATTTTACCATGTCATTTTAGTCTGACATATGACAGCGTTTACTATTTACGTATGCCGGATTTTGGTCACGGCAGAACGAATGCAATAGATTTTTATGGTATACAAAGGAGAAATAAACCAAATTTGAAAGTTAGCCTGTCTTATGACAATGCCTTCTGTCAAATTTCAGCAAATTGGCACATGCCGCTGTCACTAAATTTTCATATATGATAGAATGCCGCATGGCTAAAATTAGTATATCAGTTGCAAAGAATAGCCGCTGATCTACAGATTGAACCATATTTCGGAACACAGGTTCAATCAAACTGAATATCTAAAAAACAAAACAAATTAACAGTTAAATACTGTTTTTTGAGAACTATTATATATATATATATATATATATATATATATATATATATACTGTGTATTATGTGTTGCGTGCCTAGTAACAAATTCGTTCAAATAGGGAACGAAAGGATTAACCAAAGTCAACATGAACGGAAAGTATAATATCCTGTGCACATGTGTTTCTTTCTTACTGGCGACTCATCAGTAGAAGTCGATATTACATTCTATAACGATCATACTTTTGGGTTAGGAATGTAGGATAATTGGAGCAAAGAAACTCGTAAACGAATGCATCAACCTGCAGTAGTAGAGCTAACTTCATACAACGAATTCAAAAATATGACTTCAAGGCCAACACACTATATATAATAAATATAACGTGCCTGTAAATTGTACAAACACTATGGATGTTGAGTCGGTACATGCTACCAAAATTATGGTTGCCGAGTTGGTAAATGATACCAACACCATGGATTTCAATGTATGCTAATGTTCACCACACTATTGGTATTTAAAACTATTTCTCCACAAATGCTAATCCAGCCAATCAATTCAGTCTGGCCTTAGTCGATATCATTATACATTCAAATATTTAAATTTTAGATACAGTTTTTCTGTGGAGAACTAATATTTGTGCAATTGTTTTGTGTTTTGCGCCCAAAGTTAACATTTTTTATTCATTGTTATGATATTGCGTGCTATTGAAGCGTTAAAAAAATTGGTAGATATGCCTAATTAACTAAAAGAAACTGTATTACGATTACATCACAAATTAGCGCAAAAAAATGAAAGTAACTCAACCACCACTTTATCAATTACTATAATCATAGTTGCGACCCTGATAAAATCACCTGACCCATTAAGTACATAAATTTGTCAGTATAGATTAAGAATTGTTTAGTGTATAAAAGGCAATTCATCCAGTATAAATATGTGAATTTCAACACGATATACAGATGCAATATGGTGTTCACATCGTATCGTTCATGCAATTATATTTACAATAATGTATAGGAGTTATAGACACATACCAACACCAAAGCGTCACGCGCCTGTTTAGTGATCCGTTCACATCTCATATGGCATTACTTAAATATGAGTGCAAATGAAGAGGTTAAATTGAAATTGCATACTTGATTTATGCTTGCATTTGTATTTTGGTGAGTTCTAGACCGAAATAATTAACCGAAAATGGTTTCAGAATATTCTTAGATAAAAGCAGTTTGAAATAATCGATTGTTATCCATAGAGGGTTCAGGTAATTATGCAACATCCAGTATCGAAAAAAATTATTTATTTTAATTAAAACAATTTTTCCCAAATTAATAATTTATAATTTGTGTACATTAGAACAGTACCTGAATAATTAGGTCGTGGACCAAAAGTTAAGATTCAGACGAAAGAAATAACAAATCATGATGTTCAATTAAATGAACTTTGGTTTCGCGGGCGGCAATAAAAATTATATAAATCGAGGTTTTGAACATGGTATAAACAGCTGTCCCATTATGTATACATACATTTGCCAGTATAAGTAAAGTAATGCACAATGTAGGAAAGACAATTCATTCAGCAGACCAGTTTTATCCTTATTGGGAACTCATCACGTACTAGCCAGAATTTGCCGCGGATAGGGCTCGAACCTTGGTATGTATGCTTCAGAATCTGGTGCTCTAATCACTGAGCCAACCTGCCGCACACTACAAACAATTTGCAGTGAAATACTCACTACTGCTTCTTGGTTAGCCTTTACTTTTATGTGGAGCCTTTATGTCAACTCATTAGACCTAATTTTCCAACTAACTATCCCCAATTGCATTTTCTACACTATACAACTCTTATTTTATACTAGCATATGTAAGTAATTAATGTGGCAGGTGCTCATATCAAGACCGCAACCTTGATTATAATAATTATCCCCAATCTGTCAGAGCCCACGCTATCTGGAGAAGTGGAATTGAATTAAACATTTATTGAATTAAATGAACATTGGTTGCGCGGTCAGCGATAACAAATATTTAAATGAAGAATGCGATCTAGATACAAACACCATTCCAATTATGTATTTACATTTGCATGTGTCAACTTAACGTTGCACAAGGTAGCAAAGGAAGTTCATCCAGTTTATTACTGGGCACATGTTGTGCACAACAAGGTGTTTGCATTTACTATCGTCATTTTTACTCCGAATATTTCGGCTTCCTGCTTCAGAAGCTATTTTAACCGAATGCTCATCCCACAAACAAGTTTACACGGTAAACAGTTAAATACTATTTGTTGCGGAGAACTAATATGTATGCAAGTATGTATAAGGTGTTGCGAACCTAGTAACACATTAGTTCAGTTGTGACCAGAAGGATAAACCAAAGGCAGCATGAACGGAAAGTATAATCTCATGCACATTCATTTCGTGCTTACATGTATTAAGTCAAGTGGTATATTTAATTTAAGCTTTGCATGTGGATTTGCTGGTAGATCTCTTAAGCATTAAAGTTTTGTCACTAAATAATTGTGTGTCATGTATGCATGTGTGTGTGTATGTATATGCACGTGTGCACTCATCCAACTATCGACAAATAACGAGATGAGCGCCCATTAGTTTACATATAATTAACAACACATGTACCCCCATCTAAGTGAAACTAAAGTGATTAATTTAAATTCCTCTTTTGCATACGTCAGACCTATTTTTACACTTATTTTTTTACATCTAGTATTTACGAATGGCATCCTGTTAAGAAAGCGGCCAAGATAATGCAAATACACCGGTCGCAAATTTGTAGCTGTAAATAATTAAGAATTATTAAAAATAAGGAATTTCAATAAGACAGGAGGCTAAAAAGGAAGTGGGTCATAAAAGACCCTCGAAAATTGCCTCTTGAAAGAAAGATTATAGTAATAATGTTAAGATAATATGATTTAAGAACGTCATGTTATTCTATAGATAAAGCTTCCCATAAAAAACCTAAGTTAATCAACACAAAGAGATAAAATTATATGATAATCCTAAAATTAATAAAGAGATAGCTTATTAATCATCCTCCATTACCTGTAAGTAAATGGCAATTCAACGTTCTTATTTTTTAATTTGAGTGAGTTTCCGATACTGATTCATGCAACATTGGCTTCCTACCTTTATTTAATGTTGTAATGTAATGTTGATATTTCTATCATTACGTCATATCGCGATGTAATTTCAAAGAATCTTCTAACGTATCTTGGCGATCTACTACGTCCACAAATTAATACCAGTCTGAAACCATACGAGATAATTGTGTAGTAAGTGTTGAGCACCTATTAAAAAATTATTTCAAATAGGACCAGAAGGATAAATCAAATTCAGCATGAGCGGAAGTTTTATATCATGTACATTTGTTTCATGCTCTGAGCTGGTTTTTAAGTTCCTATACCCGCTATGTATTTTGATGAGGAATGTGAGAATTGTCTGGTACAATCTCCTATATATGTGTGTGTGTACCTGCAGTAAGTTAGAGCTAATCCTATATAAAGTCTTCTAAAAATGCGACTTCAAAGCCAAGTCACAATATATATATATATATATATATATATATATATATATATATATATATATATATACAACATACTGAGCCTTTCAAATGTACCAACATTATCGTTTTTGCATTCATACTTGATACCAACACTATGGTTGCCAATTGGGTACTTGTTATCAACACAATCGATTTTAAGATATGATAAATTTAATTTCGATGGATATTCTGATTAGTCTTGTCGATCTATTACGTCCAAATATTGATAAGCATCTGCGACCATCCCAGCTAATTGTATACCCTCTCTCTATTGTATTGTGTACAAGATCTGATAATTTAACATGCCAATAATTTCATGCGCTTAGAAGTTCCCCTCCACTAACATTAATTGAAAGCAGGTTTTCACTGGCCTACCTGAGTTTACAGTCCTTCAATTGAATTTTATGTATTTGTGCTGTGTCTGAAGTTTCTACTTTCGAATTCTATTCGGAAAGTTTAGTGCCTAGAATAAAGATCTGATTTAAAACGTTACGTATATTGTATTTTAAAGCTACCGTTTTTATTTTCCTAATTAGCTTGAAACCAGGTACAAGCATGACCCTCCGATCAACTTTTGCTTTATCTGACTTTACATATTGCTGTTTATGATTACATTAAATTATGACACTCATCAAAGTTGCTTTTAATAACTTTAGAACTTACCCATTAAATATAAATATTTCTCGTAGTCTACATAATTTGATCTTCCAATGTTTTGTATCTGGTCTTTTCAATTTTCAATTTGGCACAAATTTTTCATTCTAAGGGA
This sequence comes from Eudiplozoon nipponicum, assembly GCA_029291075.1. NCBI lineage: Eukaryota > Metazoa > Platyhelminthes > Monogenea > Mazocraeidea > Diplozoidae > Eudiplozoon > Eudiplozoon nipponicum. The sequence continues at coordinate 207,878 of JAQBSW010000187.1, read as the reverse complement.
TTAAATTATCTTGAAAATAAAACGAATAAATGAGCAGTTATCCTTTCTATAACCAATTCGTTTCAATTTTGTACCGATTCTAATTAATTTGATAGCCACAAATGGTAATTCGCCACGAGATTCATTTTCGAACGAAAATGAAATGCATAATTTCAGACTCCTCCAGTTTTGTATTTGGGTTATCATTTCTAATAGGTTTGTCTTCAAGTAATACGTGAAAATATTTGTTATTGGAACTGACAGCGGTTGTTCCTACGGAAAAACCACAAATTCCTTACTTAATACAAAACAAGTAGAACATGATTCATCGTCATTTTAATTTCTTGTAATATTACAAGGTGATCAATCAGGAAACGCAGAAAATATTTCAGTGCTTTGTGTTTAGGTATACTGGTATACAATGCCAATACATATAAACTCGCCAATTTATCATTGTTATGTACTTCACACTAATCGACAGTCTGAACAAAATGATAGTAAATCATTAATATATGGTCTAAAAATACGAATATTTCTGCTATCTGTGATATAGAAACTTGGACATTGTATGTGTTTGGGAGTGTTTGATATTAACACAATTTCACAAAGGGTTAACTGGTCTATGTACCTTATCAAACCATACATTCTGGGCGCAACTACATCTCATTATATGAGAATTTTTTCCATTCGCTTCATCTAATTCACTCTTAGCAGTCATGTTATTGCTCAATAATTTAACTTCTCGTAACTTAACAGTGGCGTATTTGATTTTATTTAGCGTATACACCTATATTGACTAGTTGATTATACATTCTATCATTATAATCAAATTAACTCATCAGAATCGTTGCTCCTCCCTTGTCTGCATTCAAACATATGACATTGTTTGCAATTAACTCATTTCAGAGAATTTTTATTTCATAATTTGTTTTACATTTTGTATCTTCGTGTGTCAGCATAGTTGTGGCTATGCATAATTAATACTAAATTCTACCAAACATTTAGATAATATTTATGGCGGAGAAATTTACATATATGCACTTGTTTATTAGGTCTTCGCAACCTTTAGCAAATTAGTTCAAAAGGACCAAACGGATAAACCGAAGTCAGCATCAACGAAAGGTATAATCCTATGTGCACATTCGTTTCCTCCTCACTGGTGACTCATAAGTAGGAGCCATTATTACGCCCTTTACCCACTACATATTTTGGCGATGATTGTTGGAAAATAGGACGGTACACTCTCCTATACGAATATGTAAACCTACAGTTGTGAAGCTAGGCCATGTAAAATCTTCGACAATGCGACAGCGAATTTTGTTCGAAACTGGATTAATTTAAATTACTTAATCTGTGTTTTGACTAACGCAGTTTTTGTTCCAGTAGTTTTCTTTCTTTAACAAAATATTTCGGCTGCTTTTATCGGCAGAATTCTTCAATTGGTCCATCTTTACCAGTTTCACAAAACAACCTAATGAAGCAAGCGCGAAATTTCCTCTGGCCATATTATTTACACTTCAGACTGACATTTACTAGATATTCGTGTGTCACATGTTTGTGTGTGTATTTCCGTATCTATCATGTTCATCTAATTAAGTGAGACTAGAGTGGCTGAAAAAGAATTTATCATTTGCATGCGTTAGACTATTTAATTTATAAACTCCATGTAAAATGGCCTAACTGAGATTGCCCTCACATAATCTGTCGGGGGGTGATGAATAAATCAGAAACACTCGTGATAAGCACATGCTGTTGTGAGTGATAAAATAAGTATTCCGAATGGCAAATGCATGTGTTAAATTTCAATTAAAATCACTCAGGTTGTACTCAGGATAGACTTGTTAATAAAATTTATCGTCATAACATTAAACGCATGCAAATTGTAAATTCTTATTCAGCCACTCTAGTCTCAGTTAGATGAACATAACAGTTACAGAAATGCACACACACACATGTGACACGCGAATATCTAGTGAAAGATCAGTCTGAAGTATAAATAATATGGCCAGAGGAAATATCGCGCTTGCTTCATTAGTTTGTTTTGTAAAACTGGTGAGGATGGACCAACTAAAGAATGCTGCCAATAAAGACAGCGGAAATATTATTTTAATGAAAGAAAACTACTGGAACAAAAACTGCTCTAGACAAAACGCCAATCGGGTAATTCGACCATGGTGTTGATATCAGGAACATTTTTGCAACCATAATTTTCGTAACGGGTACTCATACTATTGCCATGTTGTTTGTACCGTTTACAGGCTTGGTATATATATATATATATATATATATATATATATATATATATATATATATATATATATACATATAGAATTTGTCTGTTTCTGAATTAGATCGTACTATTTAACGATCTCTGCACTATTACTATTAATTATCTTTAGTAGTCAATTTTCGAACTTATTTTATGACTCTCCTCTTATTTATTATCCTATTTATATTAATTTTTTTAACGCTTAATTATTTAATTAAACGAACATTGACTGCCTGAAGATTTTGCGCCCAGTTATTAAAATCATCTTGCCCCCACCTTACAAGGATGCCGCTCATACATAATTCATTTAGAACAGTAAGTGCAAAAAATACGTCTGAAGTGTGCAATGTATAATTTACATTTATCACTTTAATATCAATATGTGGTTGTAATAGACCGAAAAGACTGATTAGAGAATCCATCGAAAGCAAGACGCGAGACGAGGTATTGAATGAAACAGCCATAGAAATATTACAAGTTTCTATTTGGAATACCGTACCATGTAATGGTATTAAGCAAATGTGGCATTAATAAGAATTTGAAGCTTTCTAAGTTAAAAGAATATAATGTATTGGACAGAACTTAAAAAGTTCTCAAAGAGGACAATCTGGTCTACTAACAGATGTATATATATATATATATATATATATATATATATATATATATATATATATATATATATATATATATATATTGTGATAGGAGTTTATGTGCGCACACCAATGATCGTTTTATGTATTTACATTTAAAATTAAATCCAACTTATCTAGGAAGCTTGGTGTCTGTTCTGGTGTGGCTGGTTAGAACTTTAGGTCTATACAGGTTCTGCCTGACTAAAAGTCCAACCAAAATACGGTAGTTAGAATAAAACTGCAAATTTCGTGTAGCTCGCAGCTGGATGGTTTAGTTGTTAGAGGTACAAACGCGAAGCAGACTTGACCTGGTTTGAGGCTTGTCCACAAATTCTCAACAGTACCTTATGAGTTCACTATAATTTCGAAACCTGTTTCATGGATGAATTTCATTTTCCACACCATACAATACTTTAATTATACTGAAATGTTTATTTACATAATAGGTCACGTGTTTATATCTAGAATACGAACTACATTTAAGTAATTTCCATCACTGCCCGCGCAAACACTATTCGTTTAATTGCATAAATTTTCAATTTAATACAACTTTCCCCATTCAGAGTGGTTAGTGTTCTAAAATGACAGATTGGCGATGGTTAAATTCTGGAGATTACGTGCAGAATTTCGAATAAGGACAAAGTTAATCTACTGGATGTTCATCCTTTTCTACTTAACACAATTGTTAGTTTATTCTGACACACATATATATATATATATATACAACTTGATTGTTTTTTATATCAAGATCCCGATCTCGATTTATTAATCGTTATGCACTAACACATATCATTTATTGCATAGCGTTAGTTGCAGCCGCGAGTTATATCGCAGAAGCTCAATATAATTTCAAAGATTCGAAAACGTTGCTTAACTTTAGACTCACATAAAAGTGACTTAGGTTTGACTCGGGACTTTTCCGGTAATCAAGTGACTGGATTATCGTGACTAACAGCATTCAAACAGCACATCGGCTACCAAATTTTGTGAGAAAGTTAATCTTGGCGCTACCTTGATATGACCATTAACGTGAAGCAGTATTCTAACGTCGTTGCCTATTGAATAATTCGTTGGTCAGATCGGCATCAATCGTTGCTGGTGCCTTAAATTATTACAAATACTTTCATGCCACAAGTTACAGCAGTTCAGCACAATCCCACTGTTGAGAATCTCGCATGTATTGTCGTTGACCCAGGAGTGATGGCAAACACTACTCAAATTCGTCGAGATTTGACATTCTCTGTTAGGCTTCCAAGCTTGCGCGACAGAGCACCAGATCTGGTAGTGTCCAATAGCATCAAGATGTTGGTTTTACATGGTTGAAAACCATGAAAATTAGCCATTCGCTTGGACTACCACCACTTAATTCGTGTAAAAATGTCTAGGAGAAGCTCGCACGAAAGTGGCTTGAGAGTGTACAATTCAGGCGCGAAAGTGATTTAACAACCGACATTTTAATTCTTCATACAAGTGTCCTACTTCCAATTCTAGTTCGTCTGTTACAGAAAGATCTAACACTTCTTGTGCCACTATTTGTAAAATCGGTACTTCTAACAAGCAATCTTGCACACACACAGACTTTAAATTTGTCGAACCGCAACTGTAGCCTTTCAACATACAGTGGTGCAGGCATAGGTTTTAATTAAGATGAAAGCCTGAAATAACGGATTTATTTGTATGTAAATATTAGTAGAAGTTTCGGTGCTGTCACCTGAACTCAATTACAATTTTTGTATTCACTGAAGTGAGTTGAGGATTTTATGTTGATTCCTTCAGCTTGCATAATAGAGATTTCATCAAGATGAGCTGCAGTATTCAATAATTCGTACTTTGCTGTATTTTATTTTTGCAATTAACATTTGCGCCAGATCTTCCTTCAATGAACGATTAGCAAAATTACGGTTTGAAACGAAACTTTATTTATTAAACAAAATAGAAATATAGGCTTGTTCGCATAGAGCGCGCTCATTAGTAAAGAAAATATATAATTTTTCTTTATTTGTTGCAATTTCCCGATGCCCGATTGGTGCTTCTAGCACTTCCTTGAGTGTTCTGCTGATTTATTCTTTTATTTCTGCATGGAAATTTTCGCACATGCAAAATGGCTCAAATTAGGGTCATTGGTGCGTTCTAAGTATTAAGAGTAAGAAAAGCATTACTTATATTTGTAATACCATAAACCTAACAATTCAATGAATTTTGTTTCGAATGGTTGAGGAGTAGACAAGAAATCGGAGTCAATTCAGTTGCATTATTAAGGTGAAGTGGCAATTACATGTAGGTAATAAAGGTTACATTCGGCTTTGAATTTTTCACATTTTACAGCTAATAGAATTTACTTAATCTACAAACATTCATATAAAAACGTGCACAAATCTAAATATTTCCAAGAAACTTTATAATTTCAACAAGAACGAGCTTTGCAATATGTCTTTTTAAATGAAGTTCAATACAAAGCTAAATAAATCACTTTTTGTGTGCACAATAATTTATATGGTGCTTTTAAGCGTTAAGCCAAATTAATATAATTATTGTTTATTAGATTTGAACATGATGGAACTCCATAGAAATCGATAATAATAATAATAAGAACATTAATAATAATAATTTAAATCAGGTTTTACAACTCGAAAAACACAGCCCTATTTCGACTATTCTAAAAGAAGAAAAATTGTGGTAATTTGAACTTCTTTGTCTTCACTTAAACCCGACGGCAAATTATTGAACAGAGAATATAATGAATTGAAAAAATAGTTTGGATAGCTTACATTCGGATTGCGCACCTAGTAGTCTTACATACAATAGACCCCGTTGAAATTTCGGCTGCAGTATTTCTTTGCGGTCACGATTACTTAATTTTCAAAGATTTGGCTAAACTTGTACAATGTATTCAATTTAAGTGGACATAATTGCATAACTGGCTATAGGAAGATTACAAATAAATTTTGCGAACTTAAAAGAAACAGCAATAAAATTTTAAGCAGTCGCATAACGTATAACTACAAACGTCAAACAAACCTCTGGCCTTGTTTCATGAACCTCACCAAAGCCCGATCAAAACCTGATAACAGACATCAAACCACAATGAGGAGGCAATTAAGCGACATTTAAATGCTTCCATCGCTCTAAATAATCTCGCCCAAATTTTACTTGTCTGAAATGACAACTGGTAAATTTCTGGGTGGTCCTGCTTTGAAAAATTTCATATTTCAGCGCATTAAATTAATGTATAAATTTTAGAAATCACAGGATGCGTGAGTAGAAATCGAACTTAAATAAATAAATTTTGCGAACATCAGACATTACAAGAATCGTTTTATCCAATCGTAAATCGCAGTAAAGCCACAAGCGCTCTGACGAATTTATGTGTTTTGGCCTTCCTTGGTCATTATCAGCAAATAATATCTAAATAACGGAATCATGCCGTAGTTTGTATTGCGTGATGAAAAGCTTAATTGCGAGTTTTGCACTTAGAGTTCTCAAATGATTTGCAATTGATCAGAGCTTCGACAGCAAGTTTGTGAACGTGATTAAATACATTTTTGTTATAGCCAGGGAAACTAATGATTGATGGAACTTGAAAAAAATGTTATGCATTCGCAGCATCCAAATTTTATCGCTAGCATTTCCAGTCAAGTATAATGTATGCCTTTTTTAAACCCGCATATCTAAATTTGGCTTATTGAGTTTGATCCTTGTTGGTAAATGTAACTAATTGTAGTATTTCAAATGTTGTGTGACTTGTTAGTTATACTGCAATTGGAGGTTTATCTCAAATTCGCAAACTTGATTTAAACAGCAGATATGATGGTGACCAAAGAAAGTTAAAACGCGACAGTGTTTGTTATTGACGGAAATTTTGCTGTCAAACAAATGATTAAAATAGCATTGCTGTTTCTCTTAAGTCAGCCTTCTAAATTTAAATAAATTTTGAAGTAAAATTCTTTATGGACTAATTTTTCTGTTTTGGCCAATTTCTTTCATTAAATTTACTTCTCCAGTTAATTATTTTCTAATTTTCCAGAAACGAATTTTTAAGGTATAAAACCCGTGTAAACATGGCTCTAACCACTGAGCCATCCTGCAGCAAAATGGCTCAGTGGTTAGAGCACCGGATTCCGAAGCAGACGTGCCCAGATTTGAGTCCTGTCCGCGGCAAATTCTGGCCAGTACATGATGAGTTACCAATAAGGACGAAACCGGTCTACTGGATGAATTGCCTTTTCTACACTATACAATTCTTAGTTTATACTGACATATGTAAGTAATTAATGGATCAGGTGTTTGTATCAAGACCGCAACCTTGATTATAATAATTGTTATCACCACCCGCGCAACCAATGTTCGTTTAATTATATATGGCATAATTTGTTTTGAGATGCAGACTTATGTTCTTGTATTCTCGAAAGCAAAGAAATCCTTAGTTCTATGCCGTCAAAAGGTATACAATAGCATATATATTCATTCTTCGCGAAAAACAGTATAAGCAAAACATGCGTACTAACAAGTCAGTTCATCGAGTATCAGGAGGATGTGTTTTAGTCAGCATGATGAAAATATAAAATTTCATTGTACCCTTTTTGTGTGCAAAAACAAAAAGAAATTTTATCAGATATAAGAAACATTTCTTTCGCATTGTCTTCTCAAATATCTACTAATGAACATATATTTATATTTAAATTGGAAAGCAAAACAAGATAGAAATTTGTGAAGATAGAGAGAGCGTGAAAAATAGAAACCAATCAAATTGCTTGCGTCACATCCAGTTCAAGCTCAATGCTTGTACGTGCTTCTTTTGCTTACATAAATCCGGCTGCAATTTGTTTATCCATAAGGCTTCGTATGTGGCTAGCTCCCTTTTGTTTTTGCATTTAGTAATTACTTTGAATGCTACGTCTGGAGAACATACGTGCGATGTTTCGATGATGTGTTGCGCAATAGCAGACGTGTATTCACCATTTGATTTAAAACAGGCTTTCAAGTTGCAATGTTCCCTCATTCGAGTAATTAACCGTCTGGTCGATCGGCCTACGTAAGTTGATCGACAACTTGCGCATGTATATTCTGCGTGTTAATGCTGCTTCGACTTTCTTTTGTGCCATTCAGGAAACTGCATCCCCTTTAAATGAGATGTTTAGGTAGACGGTTTTCTTTTCTGGCCCATAATACGTATGTTTCTGTTTAATTCACCTTTTAATAATTGATTCAATTAATTGTCTGGGATAGCCATTAGACATTAAATCGTTAATTGCTTTATTATATTCATTTTCTTTAGAATCTTGACTAACCAACCTGTCAATTCTTGAAAAGCAACCACGAACTGTTGATAATTTATATTGAGATGCAAATACTGTGCAGACCATTTATTATTATAATCAAGGTTGCGGTCTTGATATAAACACCTGACCCATTAATTACTTACATATGTCAGTACAAACTAAGAATTGTATAGTGTAGAAAAGGCAATTCATCCAGTAGACCTGTTTCGTCCTTATTGGGAACTCATCATGTACTGGCCAGAATTTGCCGCGGACGGTACATGATGAGTTCCCAATAAGGACGAAACCGGTCTACTGGATGAATTGCCTTTTCTACACTATACAATTCTTAGTTTATACTGACATATGTAAGTAATTAATGGGTCAGGTGTTTATATCAAGACCGCAACCTTGATTATAATAATTGTTATCACCACCCGCGCAACCAATGTTCGTTTAATTATATAAATGTTCATTTCAATACCACTTCCCCATGTAATGTGGTGTCTGTTCAGTAATGACAGATTGGGCATTGTTAGTTGGAACTTTGGGTCTAAATGGATGCCATATGAGCTCCACCTAAAGGAAAAATTGACTAACCAAGTTACATTAGTTAGTATATAACTGAAAATTGTGTGTAGTGTAGTGTGCGGCAGGATAGCTCAGTGGTTAGAGCACCAGATTCCGAAGCAGACGTGCCCAGGTTCGTATCCTGTCCGCGGCAAATTCTGGCCAGTACTTGATGAGTTCCCAATAAGGACGAAACCGGTCTACTGGATGAATTGCCTTTTCTACACTATACAATTCTTAGTTTATACTGACATATGTAAGTAATTAATGGGTCAGGTGTTTATATCAAGACCGCAACCTTGATTATAATAATTGTTATCACCACCCGCGCAACCAATGTTCGTTTAATTATATAATGAAAAACTTGTTGAATTGCAAATCACAAATTCATCTGCATTAAAGGAAATTTCGTAAAGTCAGGTTGTTCGGTAAGCGATTAGGAGCAGTTTTGATATACACATAATCCTTATACAATGCTATACTTTTGTAATCCAGTGATAACAACTTTAATACAGATATTGTTGAATTTCAAACTGATAATTTACTTCTTACAACTGTATATACACCACCGTACTCGAGTTTAAATGAAGATTTGCAGTTTCTCAGTTTAATACTGTATATTTTTGATTTTTAAGGATATTATAGTATTGAAGTTTTCAAAAAAACTTCAAAAGAATAATATATACAATGCGTTTGCTAATCATGTTATTTAAAAAAAATCGTTAAAGAACCGTCTGTGTGTTTTGAATGTTTAGATAGTGTGTATTTAGATAATGAATTTGTTATTCATTAAAATTATGACGTGGTAAATTATTTTTGTAAATTGAATCATAAACAAATAGTTTAGAATGGGATAATTAAAAAGTGAACGAGTCGATATATAATATGAATAAACTGTTACGAAGTTGTTGGTTTATAGATACTATCCCGAGAAAGATTGTCAGACGTATAATCAAACTATGAATAAAATGATATACTATTGTTAAGTGCAATCCTCTTTTCATTATAATGATATTTCGACTGGATATTGTAGATACAGAAATAAACACTGTACTGATGTTTATTCGACAAAGGTCAGAAAGGATTATACTGGAAAAGCCCAAAAGTTGTCCAAAATTGTGTTATAAAATTTTGAATGTCTAATATAACTAATATAAAGATATTGAAAAACTGGTGTTTCCAATGGGTTAAACTCTAAGTGCCTTTATATTTGAATTAGAAGACTTAATTGGCAATTCGAAGTGCAATTTTAGGAAGTTCGCGGAAATTTCAGAATTATCAAATTCATTGTTCAAAAGCGAGCAAAGACCAGAATTTGACCATGAAATGTTATTTAAACTAATGATTAAATTTAAATTCCGGAAAAAAATCATTTAGGTATAAATTTGCCTATGATTATTTTTTAATAAAATTTGTATGGATGGAGTCATTCTATAAAACATTTCACCTAGAATTGCATCACCACTGCTCTGAACACGGCAAATTAATAATAGTACGTGATGAGTTCTCTATAAGGATGAAATACTTAGTTTGTACTGACAAATGTATGCAACTAGTGGGCCAGGTGTTTATATGAAGATTGCAATCTCGATTAAAATTGATTCTTAACACCACCCGCGCAACTAATGTTTGTTTAATTATATAAATTTTCATTTCAATACCACTTCCCCATGTAATGTGGTATCTGTTCTAAAATGACAGATTGTGAATAGTTACTAGGAACATTAGCGTTAAAGAATGCTATATAAGCTCGACCTAAAGGAAAGGTTAACCAAGAACCATTAGTTAGTATATCAATGAAAGTTTTGTGCAGTGTGCGGCAAGGCGGCGCAGTGGTTAAAGCAAAAGTTTCCGAAACAGATGTACCCAGGTTTGAGCCCTGAACGCTGCTAATTCTGGACAGTACGTGATGAGTTCCCTATAAGGAGAAAACTGGTCTGCTTGAATGAATTTCCTTTTCCACACTATGCAATATTTAATTTTTACTGACAAATGTATGTAACTAGTGGGCCAGGTGTTTATATGAAGATTGCAACCTCGACTAAAATTAGTTGTTATCATCACCCAAACAAAAAATGTTCGTTTAATTATATAAATTTTCATTTCAATATTACTTCCTCCTCTAACGTTATATCTGTTCTATAATGACATATTGGGGATGGTTAGTTGGAACTTTAGGGCTGAAGGATGCTATATAAGCTCTAACTAAAGGAAAGGCTAACCACGAAACATTGGTGAGTATATAACTGAAAATACGTGCAGAGTTCGACAGGGTGGCTAATTGGTTTGAGCACCAGATTCCGAAGCAGACGGGCCCAGGTTTGAGCCCTGATCGCGGCAAATTCTGGCCAGTACGTAATGAGTTCCTTATAAGAACGAAACAGATCTACTGGATGAATTGCCTTTTACACAATATTCAAGACTTAGTTTATAATGAAAAATGTATGTTAATAATTGGTCAGGTGTTTATATCAAGATCGCAACCCTGAATAAATGTAATTGTTACCACCAGCGGCGCAACCATTATTCGTTTATTTATACTCCTCCTATTGTTGGTAAGCTCACAGGTTGTCTCCTTTTGTTCTCGATAAGCTTTCTTATATATAATTAATTACCAAACATAATACGTGAAAAATCGTGGACATGATATTTTTTAAATTATCGTGTGATGATATAGAAAAAACATCTAATTTTTTCGATCTTTTGCAGTTCAAAATTGGCAATATATTTTCTTGGATTAGTCAGTTAAATAGATAAAGCATTAAAGTCAAAACGTTTTTTTGCATCTACTTGTTCTGCAAACTCGTGTTGTGTTCACAATGCCGTTGAATCTTGTCAAATTTTCGGGCTATTGATATAGTATCTGAAATTATCAATATGTTTCCTATGTTTCAGCAGAAAAATTGAGAATTTTTGAGTTATCATACAAAAATGACATACTCCGTCATTCGACGTCTGCTTCCGGTCCGCCATCATTTTCGATCTCACACTTGAACTCATCTGTCCGGAACCAACCTACCCTGCTTTGATGTTCAGACACTTAATGGACTGAACTCCAATTGATTTTGTCTAGTCAAATGGAATTTCGTTTTTATTTTTTTTCACCAGATTGAACTATCATGAAGTTGATGATAACATTTCTCTTCCTCAACTCCTCCCCTCTGCTATTAAATACTTTGCTAGTCACAATTTCATTCACCTCCACATATCCTACCCTTGATTTGTTATTTCAATGGTCGGGCCAGTTGGCCTTTGATGCCAAATAAATATATAATAATAATAATAATAATAATAATAATAATAATAATAATAATAATTATTAATAATAATAATATTAATAATATTGGCTATTATTATATTTACGTTTCGATAGACAATAACTGTGGAAATCTATTAAAAGTTGTCAATTGTTGTGCTGTCTTATCTTTTTGCAATCTGTCGAATCAGTGACCTATTGTTATACTTCAGAGATTTTATAGACAATATTGATTTTAAATCTTAATTTTGTTTGGCTTAAATGGACGTTTAAAGTGGTTCTACTCGAAAATATACGCTTCTATTCTATTCTATTCTATATCTCAGGATGGGAAAAATAAATGGTGCAGGTATTTGCTCCTATTTGTAAAACCCACTTGAGATAAATTATAGGTCGTAGGACGGATTTTAGCTATATTTATTTTCATGATATTGTTAGTAGTGATGTTTTAAGATACAAATTCAGCAAGAAGTCAAGGATCTATGTACAGTAAATCCGTATGCAATTTCTGCTTATAATCATATGGGATGTATAGTTGGCTGTGCTAAGAGAAGTTGGGTGCTAATAAAGAGAAACATACTACCGAATTTTAGACACAATTGATACAACCGACTAATAAATAGCTAAAAATGTATAATATTTGGGTTAGGCTGATCTTGGAATACGCACCCGCGATTTGGAGTCTAATGAAAACTGTTTTGTAAAAAAAGATAGAATGAGTACCAAAACGTTATGAAAGATTTTTATACTGTCTTCTGCGTCGTCTATGCGGCAGACTGCAGTTCGTATTACTGCAAACATTACCGTTTAGGGGAATGTGCTAAAGTATAAAAGCATTCCACTTGAATCAGTAGACGTTGTCTATGTGACACCGATAAAGTAGATTTATGGAACGGGGACTAGGTCTGGGCTCTTGGCGATTATTCCTCCTTCTGCGGAAAATCTTGCGAGAAAAAATTACGTTTTCAAAACTATAGAATTTACAATCTGTTGCCAAAAAGGCTTAGAGGAATGTCCCCATTTAAAGTGTTTATAAATTGGTTTGCACTGAGCATGAAAAAACACTCCGTCCTAATAATATTTAAGATTTTTATAAGTAAATACGTTTTCTTAGTTCAAAATTGGCAGGATAAGTTTGGTTTGCAACATATGTTATGGTTAATCTTTTATATTCATTGTTTTATTCTGTTAAAATAAGCTATATATTCTATAAGTATATTAGTTATCTTTACTAAGAAACAGTTGCTGGTTACTGGTCTCACTCACTCACAAATAATCCTGCATTCAATTAATACTTTGTTTTTCCGATTATCGAGCCAGACAGCTTTCGTTGGAGGAAAATTATTATTTTTGTTAAATATTAGTGAATGCATATTTTGATTGAATGAATCATTACTTCGTATTATATTGCACATGATTCTTTCATTTTAAATGTCTATGATACATGGTTGTTATAAGAATGAATCACTTTTAACGCGCAGCTCCGCGATACAACCCAACGAGTATCAATTTCATCAGATCCGGTTTTCCTTAGGGCCACCTATACGAATACTGGTTTTAGACAATCATTCTCTTAACTGGGATTTTAGAAACAATCTTTGTTAGTTTCAAACAATTTTAATTGAGATTTCTTGAACTGCAATTTTATTTGTAATTAATAGGGTTTCGTTTAATAATAATATACACTCGCGCGTAATACTCTGGTAACATGCAGTGGATTTATGTGATTTACCGCTCAAAGCCAGGATTTATACATTTTGTGTGTTTTTCAATCGTTTATCCGAAAACTAAAGGTTCTACTAAGACATTCTGGATTTACATTTTGTGGTTTTTCATTCGTTTATACGAAAACTGTAACAGTACTGCTAATACATTCTGGATGCATATTTTGTGTGTTTTTCAATCGTTTATCCACACAAGCATAAGGCCGCCGAGAAAGAATTCGCCATGCTACGCCAACAAGGCATCTGTACACGATCCAGCTCACCATTTGCATCGCCTGTGGTAGTAGTACCAACGAGTGAACCCGGAACATTCTGAGTGGGCGGGGATTATCGCATTCTCAATTCTTGCACACAGTCTGATTTGTACATTCTGCCAAACACAGCTGACCTAATCAGATCTGATATCGGTCATGTTGTGTACTCAGAACTCGACCTAGTAAAAACCAACTATCAAATATCTATGGAAAAAGACTCAATTTCGTATACTGCACTCAGATTCAACGGAGGTAGCATACACGAATATCATTATATGCCATTCGGTCTTAAGAACGCATCTCAAACATTTCAACGCGTTATGGACGAAATACTAGACAGTCTACCATTTGTAATTCCCTACTTAGATGACATTCTGCAATTTTACAACTCAATGTCCGAACATATACAGCATATTGACATTCTATTCGCACGTCTAGCAGACAATGGCCTCCGGCTTCATTGCAACAAATGTGTCTTTGCAGAAACATCAATTGAGTTCCTCGGTCATCAGATTTCCCAGAAAGGCATGACACCTTCACCTTCTAAGGTTCGTGCCATTCAAGATCTACAGCCACCAACCACCGTTCGAGCGTTAAGACGGTTCTTGGGCAAGATGAACTACACTTCTTGATTCGTACCTTGCCTTGCCTAGATTCTGGCACCTCCCCACAAATACCTCGGAATAGAAAGCCATTTTTTTTCAAGAAATCACATCTGATTCAGCTCAACGATAACGACATGCAGGCTTACGAGGATGCCAAAAGGGCTTTATGCAAAGCGACCACGCTACATTCACCTGATTGGTCTCAACCTTTTGAATTGATCACAGACATATCCGACGTTGCCACAGGCGCAGTACTTCAACAGCTCATCAATGGCCTACACCGACCTATCGCGTTCTTCTCCCAAAAACTTCAACCTCGCGAGACGCGATATAATACATGAGGTAAAGAGTTACTTGCAGAATCCTATCCTGAGACCTACACAATTTAAAGCCTACGTTCGTTCTCTTATATTCTGCGCGAGTGAGTTTTATTACCCTGTCACGTTGACATCAACTTTTTCTCCTGAGCAAATTAGCCCTCGCTTTCTAACATATTTATCCTTTCTTGGTCAGAAATTCCTATAACACCTCCTTTCAAATCTCCTGCAATTATTGTTTGCTCTCTGCATAATGGCAATCTCCTTCATATACAAGATCTCTACGAGACTTCTGTTGTCAGATTTCTCTTACTGTCACCACTCATATACAAAACTAAATTGTAAGCCCCCAATCCAGTAAAACCTAGGCCACAAGCGTTTCCGACACACACAACCGCAAAGATAAGAATAAAATCACAATTTAAATTTAAGATGGCGATTACTATGGGTTTCTTTAATAAATTTATTAGAGATAGTATGAACTGGAGGTGGAACATGTTCTTTTTGCGCCCGTAATATACCTGGTCGCTATTCGGTATACTTAGGGCTCTTGACTCGGCGCCAATGATGGCCAAGAATAATCCAGGTTCAATTTCGTGCCAATCACGCAAAGACTTGTTGATAATATTTACAAAATCGAATTTTTCTTTATTAGATTTCATCTTTTTCAATGGATCCTTACCTGATTGAGAAAAATTCAAGGATTTCCGTTTACTGTCTTATTCTTTTATTAAGTTTGCGTTTTTGATATAAGCATGAATCCGTTTGGATTGAACCAATCGTAAACAAATATATAATCAAACTTGTTCAAAGACAGATTAAATAAAATGGGATTAGTTTTTATACCAAGCTCGCGAAATTGATTTAAATATTTGCTATCACTGCCCGCGCAATCAATGACTGTTCAGTGGTGCCTTTTGTCAAATGATGCACGCATGCAGCACTAAGCTGAATGTATAAATTCTACTGACATTTTCAAAAGAGTCTATTATAATCGATATTATCCTAGTCAAAGTCTCCCTCTTATTCATATCTAAGTGGGGCTGTGCTACAACTGGCATGTAGTACTTTTCTTACTAATTATGTCTGATCCTCATTGCTATACTTAGTGATTAACAATTGCTAGTCACTATTTCAATTAGTAATACATAATCCTTCATTTGAAATAAACACCGATCTTTTCAAATGTTGTGCCAAATAAAAATGTAATTAAACAATAAAGAATTGCGAGGCTGGTGGTAACAATTCTCTAAATCAAGTTTGCATTCATGAAGTAAACATCAATCCTATTGTATTTAACCAGTTGTCGAACAACATAGCGAAACTACCGGCAGTCGCACGCACTGATGTATTTCGACCTTCCATAATGATCATTAGATTACGACGGCAAACTGACTAACGAGGATCAAACCGCAATAAATATATGAGCAGAACAAATTTTGATATGAGTCTCTTAGCTCTTGTTATCTTGCATACGTTGTTCTTAATCGAAAATTTCGACTGAACAATTTCTATTCAGTCACGAACATTAATTTTTAGTAGTTTTGGTTACATATATAAATAAGTAATACAATTAAAAAATCAATGATTGCGTGGGTGGTGCTAAAAATTCTCTAAATAAAGTTTTCGAACTTGAAGTAAACATCAATGCCATTTTATTTATCCAGTCGTCGAACAACAATAGCAAAAATACCGCCAGTCGCACGCACTGACTCTTTTCTACCTTCCATGATCATCATCAGTTTCTGACGGAAAACGGATTAACGAGAATCAATATGCATTGCATTTATATGGAAAGAAAAATTAGTTATGCGGCGTTCACTTCTAATATTCTCGCATAAATTGCATTTGACTGGAAATTTCGGCTGCATAATTTATATGAAGTCACGAACATTAACTAATACGATTAATACAATGATTACAATACAATGTTTTGTAGGATGTTTTGTAGTCATAGTAATAGCTTGTGCGGGGTAGTAATGATTTCCTACATTTTCATGGTGGTCGTTATCCCCACCCATTCCTTGATCAGTCCCCGATATTTTCCGAAGGGTGAAGTAAGAAAACTCATCCATTTTCAGACGTTCATTGCAAGTGATGTAGCTAAGCATGAATCAATTCACAGTTAAACAAAACGGAACGTGCTCTATCAAAATGATATATTGTCAACACAATTGAATGTCTTATACACAAGTAATTATCAGGAACACAAATGTCTGAATCGTGATGAATACATGTAAATAATCGAAAAAAGTACGATGATATAAATCCAGACTGATTAGCAATTTAGTTTAAAGTCAATGATAATTTATGAGAAGAAACACAATAAATCTTGTCACTGATAATTGATGGATAGAAATCGTGTAAAAACCGTCATAAAAAGCACCACAAATAATAATTTCACTGTTTGCTAGGTTTTGAATGATAAAATACAAAAATCCATTGATTTATACAGTTTCGGATAAAAGATTGAGAAACACCTGATGTCATGATTAGTGGAATCATAACTGAACTGTTAGCAGTTGTATAAAAATGGTTAAGGCAAGTAAACTAAGTAAATCCAATGTTTGAACACAGAGACAAATAAATCCACCGCATGTTACCTGCGTATTGCGCGCGGGTGTGTATTATTATTAAACAAAACCCTATTAATTACAATTAAATTTGCAGTTCAAGAAATCTTAATTAAAACTGCTTGAAACTAACAGAGATTGTTTCTGAAATCACAAGTATGAGAAATATTGTGTAAAACAGAGTTAGACTATTTGACCTTAAAGAGCACTATATTTTTCAAAATTGAACATCGTCGGGTTGTAACGCGGAGCCGCGTGTTATATTACAGTATTTACTTTTAATGTATACTATCTGATTGGTTTTGGTACATTATTTAAGTGAGATTTCTGCTCTATTTATGATGGCTTCTGTGCGGCTATATTTTGGCTTCCCTAATTTGTGATAATATTTGAGGTGTTTATGGGCATGGGGTAGTTCGGGGATATCTCTATTGAGATTGACATTTGTTGAGATTTATTTTCGTAGATTTTGAATTTTCTGTTTGTTGTGTTTTGGTTTAATCTCATAAACAGCAGGAAATGTCCTGTTTTGATCACTAAGCACTAAATTCAACAAGGTCTTTAATGCAATTTTGTATATTATTGAATATAAGATAGAATGCTGCAAAATTTCTGACGTTACTCGTATTGATTTCGTATGTATACCTTTAACATAATCTGGCAATAAACGTATTTGCCTTATGAGAACAAATTGCTTTCATAATATAATCAGCATGTATAGAACCAAATACTTTTGAGTTATCGGTAAAGTCTATTATAAAATTAATATATTTCTCAACGAATAATACGATAAATTTCCTCAAAGGCATCTTTTTGTACAAACATGTTGACTTTTATCAAATTTCAGCGGTAAAATTTTCTTCTGTTGATTTCATTTTAAGCGTTCGTTTAAATTCAATATATAAGGAATCCTAGAAATTAAAATATAATACATAATACACTGTCCATGTGCAAAGAGGAACAAATTTTATCAGATACAAGAACAGTTTCTTACTAATATTCTTCACAAGTATCTACAAATGAACATCGCTTTATATATAAATTGAAAGGCAAAACAAAATAGAAAAGATATAAACACGAAGAGAGTTTCAAATAAATGAAAAAAACAAACAATTGCGTGCGACACCTCCAGCTCGAGGTCAATATTTGAACATTGCTTCTTTTGTTTGCATAGATACGGCTGCAATTTTTATATTCCTAAAACTTCGTATTTTGGTAACTGCCTTCTGTTATTGCATTTAGTAATTATACTAAATGCAAATACTGGAGAACATACGTGTAATGTTTCAACGATGTGTTGCACAAATACAGACGTGTATTAACCATTTGATTGAAATCAGGCGTTTAAATTTCAATGTTGTCTCATTCGAGTTATTTACAGTCTGGTCGATCGGCCTACGTAAGTTAATTGACACCTTGCGCATTTATATTGGCAAATGATATATTCTAGGAGGCTTTGTGGTTATTGTAAGAGGTTTTGCGGGGTAGCTGTCTATTTAGCGATGCTATACCATTCTTACATATGCCTGGTAGCTGATGTTAAGGGCAGTGCTTATGATTAGTCGCAGACCTTTTCCAATGGGTGATGTGAGAAGACTAATTCGAATCATCATACGTATATTGAACACAATGTTGCAAAGGAAATTAAAATTCACTGTTAGTCTAAATTGACGGTGCTCTTAACGGTAACAAAATAATATATTGTCAACACAAGTTAGTATCTCGCATAAAAGTAGTCACAATAAACACAATAAATAAATCCAGAATGTCTCGGCATAATTGACATTTTCGTGTGAATGTGAAATTGCACAAAATATATAAATCCAGAGTGTCTTTGCTGAATACTTCGTAACTTTATGTGAATGATCGAAAAAGAAAATATAAATCCAGAATGCCTTAGCATTGTTGTTGAAAGTCAGGTTTAAATAAAAAACAATAAAGATATATAAATCCTGGCTTTGAGCGTTATGTCACATAAATATACTGCTTATTACCGGCGTATTGCGCGCAGGTGTGCATTATTATTAAACAAAACCATATTAATTACAAATAAATTTGCAGTGCATGAAATCTCAATTAAAACTGCTTGAAACTAACACAGATTGTTGCTAAAATAAGGAGAAATATTTTGTGAAACCAGAATTAGCATATGTGACCTTAAGGAGAACCATATCTGTCGAAATTGAGCTTCGTTAGGATGAAACTCGGTAATGCGAGTTACAATATAATGTCGACATTAATGACTGTTTCTCTTTGATTACTGGTAAAGGCATGTGTGTTGCTTTAACTAATAGTCATAGTTTAGCTACATTAAATGTGCATGTTAATGCCACTTCAACTTTCTTTTGTACTATAATGGAAACCTTATCCTCTTTAAATATAATACTCATGTAGACTTCTTTCATTTCTGGTCCGTAATGCGTCTCTTTTTGCTGACTTCTCATTTTGATAATTGAGTCAATTAATTGTCTAGGATAGCTTTTAGACATTATATCGTTTATTGCTCTAGAATATTTGTTGTCTTTTGTATCTGGATTTTTTAAAAGCAGGTACAAACTGTTGATAATATATATTGAAACGGCACAAAACTGCTTTAATGCAAATACTGTGCAGACCAGGTTGGTTTATCGTAAATTGTCTTATTTAAATATCCATTAGTATTGTAAATTTTTCTAATTAATTTACCAACAGCATCTTACTTTAATATAAGAATGTGGAAAAGACAGACAATTATCTTTCTCTTGATCTCAAGTTAAACGGATATTCTTATGCGCTTTTTGAAATTGTGAAGCAATCTTCGAGATTGCCACCTGATCTTAAGGAAAAGGAAAATATCATTCACGCACTGTATGTACTGAGTAGATTTACTCATGTCACTTCTTTATGGTGTGTTCTCTATAAGGCCTAAGAAAATCTCTGCTAACACTGGAGATACGGGGCTCTCCATTGCCACACCATCAGTCTGTTTATAGATGCTTCCATTAATAAGAAACTTTACGTCTTTTGTCTATAATAAGGTAAGCTTGCGTAGAATGTGATCTGGCATCGGAAATGGTAATATTGTTTGTTCTACCGCTTAGACTGTAATGCCAATGGTTTCGTCAATTTTAACATTTGTAAACAATGACGTAATATCAAATTCCAACATATTATAGTTTTTAACATTTATATTTTGAATTCTGTTAACGATCTCAAAAGAATCAGCAACCGTATAACTACCTATTAGTTTGCGCAATGTTTGCAGTATACGAACCAAACTTTTATTGAATGCATGAAACAGAGAATTTACTATTAGTAATATTGGTCTCATAGAACAACATTTTTTGTGGTTTTTGGTGATCTGCACATCGTTGCTATATATGATCCAACTGGCATGAGCTGCTGTGGAATGACCACGTCCATTAATCCGGTATACGTGAAGATCTTACTTTCATTTATTACTTTGTGCTCCAATTTGTCTATTTCATCTTATTTATTCTCTAGTCGCCTGCATATTTTATTGTCCTTCAGCACGTTTTCTATCTTTTGTGGGTAGTCGGATCTGTCCATTATAACAACGCCCTTGTCCTTGTCAGCGCGTAGTATTTTGATGTCTGCATTTCTGCTGATATCATTAAGTGCATTTCAATGTGGATTTGTCAATGCATGTCATTCTGCACATTTGGTCATTTTCAAACGTGAATCCTTGTCAAATACATTAGCTCTAAACCGAATTTTCTAAACAATAATTGTAGTTTATAATTCGGCTGTTTGTTCACACTTTTATTAAAGCGCTGCCTCAAAATCAACATCGCATTCATTAGAAAGATGAATTCCATAATTTTGGCCCATCAACAGTGCCTGACCGATTGGTTATTTTGATAAGTTAAATCACACAAATCGTCAAGTTTTATATCATTTTCTAATTTCTTTAATATTCTTTTTATGTAATTCGCCATAACAGCTGGGAAAACATCAGAATTCTCATTTTTGGAGAAAGTCTTTTTTCATCCAGTACTAAGGATAGACACCCAATTCTTGCCTCTAACACAGCTTCAGCTTCTTTTAACTGCTAAATTTTGGAATACGCTCACATTGTAAGATTTCTTCGATTGACTCATGGTTTAAACTTGCGTTGCTATAATAGACAAATCCGACTAACAAAAAAAGATGGAGACCTTGCTGACGTACAGTACAAAATTCGAAAGTCTAGAGGATAAATCAGATGAAATAGACAAAGTGGAGCGCAAAGTGATAAATAAAATGACGATCTTGACACATGCCAGTTTAATTGATGAGACAGCTGCACTGAAGCTCAAGCCAGTGGATCGTCTATAACAACAATGCGAAGATTTCTAAAGCACACTAATAGGGTCGTCCTATGAGACAAATATTATCAATTGTTAATTCTCAGTTTCATGAATTGGCTAAATGATTAGTTTGTGTACTACACCCATTGCGCAAACTAATATATACTTCATTTTAATCAAGGTATCGATCGTGATATAAACACCTGGCTCATTATGTACATACATGTTTCAGTATAAACTAAGTACTGTATAGTGTGGAAAAGGCAATTACTCCAATTGACCGGTTTCGTCCTTATTGGGAACTCATTACGTACTGGCCAGAATTTGCCGCAGCTATACCGAATGTAAAGGCTAATATATAAATAAAAAATTTTGTTGGTGTGCGGTCGGGTGACTCAGTGGTTAGAGCAACAGAGCCCAGGTTCGAGCCCTGTCAGCGGAAAATTCAGGGCAGTACTTAATCAGTTTCCAATAAAGACAAAACAGGTCTACTGGATGAATTGCCTTTTCCAAATTATACAGTACTGAGTTTATACTGACAAATGTATGTACATAATAAGTCAAGTGTTTATATCAAATAATTGATATCACCTCCTGCGCACTCAATGTTCGTTTAATTATATAATTGATAATTTTTCGGTTGCCGATTCTTTTGAGTTCGTTAATATAATTCTAGATAAAAATCTTAAAAGCAAGATTATGTTGTATTTTGATATTACGTCATTGTTTACAAATGTTCCAATTGACGAAACCATAGACATTACGGTCCAAGCGGCAGAACAAGACATTACCATCTCCCGTGCCAGGTCACACTCAACGCCAGTCTATCTTAATATGCACGAAACACGTGCAGTTTTATTTTATTAGCCAATAAATAGACTAATGGTATGGCAATGAGAGCCCCGTACCTCCAGTGTTGGCTGAGATTTTTCTAGGCCATGTAGAGAACACATCATTTAGAAATGAAATAAGTTATTTTGATCAATAACAACAGTACATGGATGATATATTCACTGTCTTTAAAAACAGGCTGCAATCACGAACATAGCTTTAAAATTTCACGTGTGAGCATGAACAACATGATTGTCTGCCTTTAATGTCTAATGGTTTTCCTAGACTTTTAATTTAATCACAAATTAAAAGAGGAAGTCAACAGATACAGACGTATTACGAACCAGAATGAAATCAGTCTACTTTAGCATCCAATTAAAAGTGGATGGCGTTTCTCGAATAGCACAAAAAAGTTGACGCTGCATTAATGTGCACATTTAATGCAGCAAAACTACGAGTTTTATTTGAGGAAACACACTCGACTTTACCGGCAATCAGAGACAAACTGCCAATATTTTAGACATCAAATCTTATTTACCTAGATACATGTGAAAGTTATCGATCATCTAATTTAGGCCGATCGACCATACGTATAATAACACGAAGGAGAGAACACTGCAGCTTAAACGCTTGTTTTAAATCAAATAGAGAAAACACATCTGCAATTGCGCAAAAAATCGTTAAAACTTCACACGTATGTTCTCCAGATGTAGTGTTTAAGTTAATTTCTAAATGCAATAACAGTAGGGAATTGGCCACATACGAAGCTTTATGGATAAACAAACTGCAGCCGGATTTGTGCACGCAGAAGAAGCACGTTCAAGCAATGATCTTGAACTGGAAGTGACGAAATAAAATTAAATGTTTGTTCTTTTATTTCACACTCTCTCTATGTTCTGATATTTATATTTTGTTTGTTTCTATATATTGAGATGTTTATTTTTATATACTTGAGAATAATATGAGAAAGAAACGGTTCTTGTATCTAATAAGATTTTTTTCTTTTTGTACATGGGACGGAAATATTAATTTTTTATGGCTCGGAACCAAAAAGAATTTTTCAATATATTATATGTACTATTTACGTTAAAATGAATAACGAATAGAACGTTATTGTGGAAAGAACATTATTATCAGTGTATTAAGAAATTAGGTTTCCAGGTGGGTTGGTGCGCAGTTTATGCAGGTCCAAACTACGGATCAATGAAATCTATCTTACAAGTTTGGGGTATTCCAAACTGGAGCAGTTAAATTAGGTTGAAGTAGTGTTATGGACAAAAGTTAAGTGTGTGACTTGTATGTTGGATGAACTACGTTTTTTTGCCAGCTAAAAATGAGAATATTGAAATAATTAGGAAGTGATATAAAACATGGAGTTTTGCGTGATTTAGTATCGACCGATAATGATAAACGCGCGCTTAACTTATTAAAAATACTAATCGATCAGGTAACATAAGTGGCAATATTGATGGGCCAAAATTATGGTACTCATCCTTCTAATAAAATAAATGTTAATTTGGAAGCAGCTATTTCAAAAAATCTCCTGTGTTGTCCGAGATTTCCTAGGCAATTTAGAGAAAGCATCATTGAGAAGTGACATAAGAAAATGCACACAATAGTTATGTTACGTGGATGATATTTGAATTCAACCTACCCAAGGAAATCTTAATGCGCCTATTCATTCAGAAGCTTCCTCCGGCGCTCCAAGGGATGGCCACGTTTCTACACGAATCCGTCAAAGTGCAAGACAACGTACTGCCGGCCCATCTAGACAAATGTCGGAAGAAACACCACTGCAGCTCACCTGCCTCAGAGCCAGGTTGCATCACATGATGACCGTTCGATCCTCAATCCACAACATCATCAGCCCGAACTTATGTTACCAATGAGCGCCTGATCAGCCTGCTCGAGATCCTCACCGTCAGGTCAGATTCGGCCTCAGTCGATGCCGTCCACTAAAGACGCGATTCAGAGCATGCGTGACCAGCGTCGACCACCGTCCCGAAACAGCACCAAGATGTCGACGTCCAGAGGCCGGGCCACAGTTCCACAGCTACCGGCGAAGTGGTGTCCGAATCGCCGAAGCTATGGCCACTCCACGCGCTATTGCCTCAGAAATGGCTGCAGATTCCCGCGCACAGACGCGACGTTCAGATGGGTGCGGTCACCTTCGTCAACTAAGGATGATCCGTCCATGGAAGGTTTGGAAAACTGCCGGGGTCAGCCTTATCTGCGGCAGTAGAGGCTGAAAACCCCAAAATTGTTGGCTGCCCGACGTCTTCTTGTTCGTAGCACATTGCTTTCGCGGTAGAGTGCAATCAAACTATTGGCTTTACAGCGACGGCTCCAGTCAAGTCATGCTTCAAACGCCTAAAGCCCTGCAACCAGCCACATCGTCATTTGCCAATATCAACATCTTTTCTCATCCGTGACACAAAATCTGGCAAATTATTCCTCATAGACACTGGTTCAGACGTCAGCTTACTCTGCCAAAATTATTTTGCACCTACCCACCTAGTCAACACTAGCAACCTTACCTGCGACAATGGCTCCAGCATCGCGACGTTTAGGGTACGAGTACACACGATCTCGTTCTCCAACTCAGTACGATATTTACAGTATCCTTTCATCATTGCAAACACAACAAGAAACATCACCGGACGTGACTTCCTCGATTAGATGACATTCTGCTATTTTAAAACTCAATGTCCGAAAATATTCAGTATATTGACATTATATTCGCACGTCTAGTAGACAACGGCCCCCGGCTTCATGGCAACAAATGTGTCTTTGCAAAAACATCAATTGAATTCCTCGGTCATCAGATATCCCAGAAAGGCATGATACCTTCATCTTCTAAGGTTCGTGCCATTCAAGATCTACAGCCTCCAACCACGGTTCGAGCGTTACGACGGTTCTTGGGCAAGCTGAACTACCATTCTTGATTCGTAACCTGCCTTGCCAAGATTCTGGCACCCCTTCACAAATACCTCGGGATAGAAAGCCGTTTTGTCAAGAAATCACAACTGATTCAGCTCAACGATGACAAAATGCAGGCTTACGAGGATGCCAAAAGGGCTTTATGCAAAGCAACCATGCTACATTCACCTGATTGGTCTCAGCCTTTTGAATTAATCAGAGACGCATCCGACGTTGCTACAGGCGCAGTACTTCAACAGTCCATCAATGGCGTACACCGACCTATCGCGCTCTTCTCCCAAAAACTAAAACCTCGCGAGACGCGATATGATACATTAGGGAAAGATTTACTCGCAATCTTCCGGTTGATCCTACACGTCCACAACTATCTGGATGGCCGAAAGTTCAAGATCTGCACCGACCACCTTCATCTACTCCCGATGCTCAGAGGAAAGAAAGAGTATTTATATTCACGACGTGTCAACTCACAACTTACACGAATACATGAATATGAATATGAAATCACTCATGTCAAAGGATCAGAAAACGTGGTTGCAGACTCCCTAAGCCATCCGACAGAACTCTGTGCTTCTATCCTGTGTCCTTCACCTATAAGCACTCAGGAATTGCAGGCAGCTCAGCAAGACGATCCATCACTTCGGAAATTTGATGTCAATCACCTGAAAAAATTTGCTTATGATGGAACTCTGCTGCAGTGTGAAATACCAGGCGTGGGCCCTCGGCCGTTTACACCTGAAAAACTCCGTCACAAGATCTTCGAATTTTAACATTCAGTGAGCTACCCATCTGGCGAAGCCTTAATGGAAATTTGTTCCAGAACGTATTTTTGGCCTGACATGCGGCGAGATGTCAAGAAGTGTTCAAAACAATGTCTAGAATTCCAGAAATGCAAAGTGACGAGACACACTAAAACGGCGCCACAAATCATCCAAGTGCCCAAAGTACGTTCACGCACAAACACGTTGATCTGGTAACCTTACCTGCCAAGAACAATATACGCTATCTACTGTCAATATGGGATCGCACCACTCGATGGTATGAGATCATACCACTGCCAGACTGTCAGTAAGGCTTTAGAACTCAATTGGTTCACTCAGCTTGGTGCTCCAGCTGAAGTGACTACCAATCGTGGCGCACAGTTCCTCGGTGAAGACTTCGCTGTCCTACTGAAATACTATGGGGTCAAACACTCCGTGATCGCGGCTCATAATCCTAGAGCAAATGGTTTCGTCGAAGGGCCACGCCGGGAAATGAAAGCGGTGCTCAAGGCTAGTCCAGAAGAAAATTGGCTTGCGGCTTTGACGAAAGTACTCCTATCAATGCGTACAAGACCTCGAGAGCCGATCAAATGTAGCTCCGCTGAAATGGTATTTAGCGAATGTCTACGGCTGCCTCGTGAACTAGTCTGATCACGCTCTGAAACTGCGATGACGATGAACGATCCGGCCTTTCTGTTTCTACTTCGCAGTTACCTACAATATAACGCTCAGAATCGGCCGATCTTTCCTACACGTCAGCAACATGCTCCAATCTGTAAACACAAAGATTTTGATAGCTGCAAATGGCTCTTCGTCAACAACGACATGGATAACAGGATTCTAGACAAACCGAAGCGCTGTCCTTATCGTATGGTATATCGACGTCAGAATTACATTATTTTAGAGATAAATGGCAAAACTGAAGCTGTCTCCAAACACAGATTATCCCCGGCCGACGTTGCCCGATATCTCACCAGCAACAGAGTCAACTGACGCCGTCACGCCGCCGCGAGGTATAGAAGTACCAGAGTCAGTTACGGCAGTCGTTACGGCAGAGCCATAACACCTCCTGTAAGGTTAGCCCTCTTCATTGTGTACTAATTTTCATTGTATGTAACACGCGGCTCCGCGTTACAACCCAACGAAGTTCAATTTTGACAATATAGTTCTCCTTAATGTCACATAGGCTAATTCTGGTTTTACACAATATTTCTCTTAACTGTGATTTTAGCAACAATCTCTATTAGTTTCAAGCAGTTTTAATTGAGATTTCTTAAACTGCAAATGTAATTGGAATTCAAAGGGTTTTGTTTAATAAAAATACACACCCGCGCGCAATACGCCGGTAACATGCAGTGGATTTGCGTGACTTAACGCTCAAACCCAGAATTTATATATTTAATGTGTTTCTCTTTTTACACCTGACTATCAACCACTCTGCTAAGGCATTCTGGATTTATATACTCTGTGTACTTAAAGCCTTTAAATATAATTATTAATACTCTGCCAAGACAATCAGGATTTATATATTTTATGTGCTTTAACCGTTCTTACATAACCACTAACGGTTCATCTAAGACTTTCTGGATTTTTATTTTGTGTATTTCTTAATCACTTATCTGAAACCATACAGTTCAGTGGATTTATGTGATTTAACACTCCAAACCTAGCATAAAGTGTATTATTGTGACAACGCAATACTTGAATTTATATTATGTGCTTATTGTGACTTCTTTTATACGATTTTTATCTTTGCTTTGAAAAATTGTGTTCAATAAAACAATGAAAATTTGTTTGAGCTTTCTCACATCACACTTTGGGAAAGAGTCAGGGATTAATCATGAACGCGGATCGTAATAACAGCTACCAGGTATAGGTAGGAGGGCATAGCCTCACTAAAAAGACAACTAGCCAACAGAACCTCCTACATTACCTACAAAACCTCATACAATGCAACGATATCGCATCTGCTCAATTCTGTACTTTGGGCAGAGCTTTGAGGTCGTTATGGGTACTCTACAGCACCGATTGAAGGCAGAATTAATAGTAACAACCACGATTGGCAATGATAGCTGGTTTTGTCAAATAAAAGTTAATTTATATGTAATGACCACAGCTGCAAAATATCTTGCCCCAAGCGAGCTAGAACCTGATAACTCAAAATCGAAATACTTAGCTACTTTTATCACACTCTCAGAGATTTGAATCCACCAAATAGCGAATATATGGCTTAAGTAGAAGGCACTGGGTCAGAAAATTTTATGACGTAAATTTTAGCTGAATCTAAAGGACTCTACATTAGAAGATTTTAGCAGCAAAATGAGTCAAACAGAAAATAATAGCGATAGGAGTGCTCGAAATGTCGGTATCTGTTGTTCTGGCACAAATGGTCTATGAAACGCAGAAGGATGTTTCATTTAGGCTAGCCGCGAATTTCCGTCATTTGTATGCAGCTACGATACCTGTCTCAAATTCCATGCCTATTTTTAAGGATATGTTCTTTTGTATTACTCAGGGAGGGTGAATTCCAGTGCTTACTCTCAAACAAATATATTGGCAAATTGATTTTCGAACGGAATATCAATAGAAGTTGGATACATGAGCACATGCGAAAATATACGGTGGACGCGGAAATAGGAATGATGTTTCCAGCTTGTTAAATGTAAAATTTTAAAGATGCATCGGTCGCTTTAATTAATGCAGGGCTTCAGGCGATATACAAAAGCCGCACGGTATATGAAAAGGAACGCAAATACATCAGTTCGGAAAAGGAAATGTTAGCAGTGCAGTAAGCATTGCGCAAATTTTGAAATCATATTATCAATTTCTCTATAGATATGCCTAATGAACATAAACACATCAATGTATTGGCCGTTGCAGAGCATTTATGAGACACTTGCGCATCGGTCGATCGAGGAGCTCTCAAAACGAACCAAAAATCCCTTATTAGTGCGGAAATGTGAATATATTGGTGAAATCCAAATGGTTCGAATATCTCCATTGTTGTACTACAGTGATACAACTATGTGCAACACAAATACAGGCTTCTACAAAACATGAAACTCGAAGGACTCGAGATTGGAAAATTTAATTGGAGTGAATAAAGTTGTGAAACGCGGCTCCGCGTTACAACCCAACGATGTTCAATTTTGAGAAAAATAGTGCTCTTTAAGATCAAATAGTCTAACTCTGGTTTTACACAATATTTCTCTTAACTATGATTTTAGAAACAATCTCTGTTAGTTTCAAGCAGTTTTAATTGAGATTTCTTGAACTGAAAATTTAACTGTAATTAATAGGGTTTTTTATATTAATAATAATACACACCCGAGCGCAATACGCAGATAACATGCGGTGGATTTATGTGTCTCTATGTTCAAACACTGGATTAACTTGATTTACATGCCTTAACCATTTTTACACAACTACAAACAGTTTTGTTATGATTCTACTGATCCAAACTTCAGGTGTTTCTCGATCCTTTATCCGAAACTCTATAGTTCAATGGATTTATATATTTAAACATTTAAAACCTAGCAGACAGTGGACTAATTATTTGTGGTGCTTATTATGACTGATTTTACACGTTTTCTCTCCACCAATCATCAGTGAAAATATTTATTGTGTTTCTTTTTATCAATTATCAGTGACTTTAAACTAAATTGATAATCAGTCTGGATTTATATCTCGTACTTTTTCAATCATTTACTTGAACTCGTCACGATCTAGCCGATTGTGTTTATTGTGACTACTTTTGTATAAGACATTTAATTGTGTTGACAATATATTATTTTGTTGCCGTCTAGAGCACGGTCTATTTGGATTAACATTGAATTGATTCATGCATTGCAACATAACATTCAATAAACGTCTGATAACACGGATGAGTCTTCTTACTTCACCCTTCGGAAAAAGGTCAGGGACTAATCATGGAACGGGTAGTAACACAGCCACCATGATTATGTAGGAATGGGACAAAACCTCCTACAATGTCATGCTCGGACTTAAAGTAAATGATTTCTAATGATAGGGTTCGTTTGCAAATTATCGATTGTAGAATGTTAAAAATATACCTTGGATGAGAAAACGTTTAATACAGAAACAAATCTTAAAACAAAATGCTCCAAATAAAAGCTATTCTCGTGTCTCATTAAAAAATGTACTCGAATAGTGAGCCACTTGAATTTGAATGAGTGTGTCCGCAAATATATGATCTTCAATGTGGAGCGCAATCAATATATCATTCATTTCATTGCCTCTTTAGCTTCAAATTATAGGCGAAATCCATCAGTTGTTTACTGCTATATAAATAAAATAGAGTGGTGTAGAATATCACTATTTTAATTGAAATCACGCATATTCGATTATCATAAAATGTATAATAGAGAAAAGACATCACATCACATAAATATGTCCATTAAATCACCTATAAAAATAAAAATATTTTGTTCATTTATTTAGGTTCGTTATCAACCCGTACACATCCTGCAGTAATATCAGTGCATACACTAAATTAAATTTTGATAAAATTATTATAATAAAGACAAAATACAGTATGTTTGATAAGTGGGTTTTATATATATTTAATTCATTTTTCAAATAATAATTCATTTTCCTACGAGACTATCTGGCCCAATTATTGGAAAGATTAAGGTACACTTCGAATGTAATATAGTGCATAAGTAAGAAACGTGATTAGCAATTTTATATTTGAAACGATAGCTAATTCAATGATATATTGCATCGTTTTTCCAATATAATTTTACAGATAATAAATATAAAAATTTTCAAGAAGATATATTACTGACCAAAGTTATCGTGGTCTTTTGTTTAACCACATGAATGTATTATTATAATTGAAATTTAAAAGATCAATAGGATCGCAAGGTTGTCTAGTTTAAAACATAACACTTTAAAATACATCTTGGACGGAGGCGTTTCCATAATCCCCTTTGACAATTGATTATAAATTTAATAAATTTTGAAAAAGAAAATATTTTTTCCGCAATATTTTCCAAGAAAGGTGGAGTTATCGCTGATTTTCCAGACCCAGGTTCTATTTCATGATCATTATTATTGAATTCATATAGCACCCATCCACTGATATGAGTGGAATACATTTATACAATAGCACATTCTCCTAGATCATAAAGTTTGCAGTGATACGAACTATAGTCTGTTGGAATATATGGTGCAGGACATAGGTTTTTATACGAAATCTATATTGTTTGACAAACCTTTATATATAGGGTACCAAGAAGCAACGCCATATTCCAGGATCAGCCTAATCCAAAAAAATAGATTTATAAATGTATATCATTCCTTACGATGATTTGCTTTTATAGCGCCCATCTGTTTTTTAGCACAGGAAACTAATTTTTCAATATGCCTCTCGGCAGTTTTGCCTAAATCCTTGATTTCTTGCCGAATTTTTATCTGAAAGACATAATTTATCACAGAATCATGAGAGGAAACAAATAAATTCCATCATACTCCAGATTTTTCTCGCTTTTCTTTTTGCTATTTATTTTCAACCCAATGATTTAAAATACGTACTCGGACATACAAATCTGGTATTACGTTATTTTTTAAATAATTTCATTTATATTGAATCCATTGGAAAGAATTTATCAAGAGCATCAACAAATTTGTAAACTCGACCAATGGAGACCTTGATCTGCAAATGCAAAAATATTGGTCCCATGCTTGATCCTTGTGAAACTGCAGATGTCACTTTTAGGGAAATTTATCTCAAATTATTTGTTTGAACACGCATTCTTCTATTATACAAAAAATACTTAATTGTTATTCTAAATATATTCGGATTGATTATTCAATGAACAAATTGTCTTCGTAATAGCATCAAAGGATATCGAGTCGAAAGCTTTTGAGATATCAATGAAAACTATTAATGCATCCAACTTTTTCTCATTCAGCCTAATTACATAATTTGACATACAAAAATATTACTAAGTGTCGACCGAACCTTCGTAAATCCATATTGAATTGAATCAAAGTCAACCTGCAACAGAAATTCAAAATGATCTAACATCAGTCGTTCTATTACCTACAAAATGAAGAGATGATAGAAATAATTCTTTAATCATTGGCAAACATTGGCTTGATAAACTTAGGCAACGGTTAGCCCCGATCGTTAGAATATCGATTGGTATCTTTCTTTCATGCAAAATTCTGTTTATAAAGACACAGTGCGCATTCACTGAGATTAAATATAGTTGAATTATCTACCAAGGTGAACTTCCTGTTTTTTAGATTTTACTTTTAACATTAATTTTACTACTGCTTCACTGTCAATAAAAAGCCCGGATTTCTGGTTATCCGAAAGATTCGTTAAATCACTAATATTGATTACGTTCTGAGTATTACATATTAAATTACCAAATAATTTCTTTAATTCACGATTAAATTCACACTCAGTTTTATCCACCGATAATATGAGCTTTTATTTCTCTGTGTATTTGATGTAATAATTTCGAATTTTGTATTCTGGTCTAGGATTACCTTTTATTCTAGCCAAAATGATTCATTCTTATCTATAACGGATCGCTAGAATTGATTAATTAATTTCATTATCAATGAAATCTAACCATATTTTCAAAATACCATTGATGAAACTACATTTCAGTACATCATCTCAATTAATACTTAATTTACATAATTTATATTCCATTTTTCGGTGTAGCACCTGTAAACGTAGAACAATGAAATAGCCTATATAATAACGTTGAAAAATAAGAAACAAATTCATCATTATTCATAAAATATGAAAGACATAACCGAACTATTCATTCAATTCTTGGAAAAGGCGATATATAATTCTGTAACACTACTTGTGCTACTCACATCATAAAATATTTTTAGTCCAATTATTGAAAAGAATAAATCAAATCATAGATGTACAAGTTAACCGATTCCAATTCTAAATATACATGATCTAAGCATTCAAAACTTTCATTTATCATTTGCTTTAGACCATGATTAAAGAATAGATGGGATATTTCACATTCATGCATTTTATAAAAATCGCCTACAAACAAATTTCAACCATGACGGTCCAAAATGGATTTAAAAGAATTGGTAAAAAGAATATCATCAATTAAACTGACAAATGGAGGTCTTTAGACCGCCGTTAAGATCAAGTTGACAATCTGTATAGTTAATTATTTAGAATGTGTTCACTAGTATGTAGCATTTTTGCGTTAAACAAAGATTTACAATAAAGGAGGATTCATCCACCTTGTTTATCCAACGATCTGCTTTTAAGAAACAAAGTATATAGAGGAATTTTAAATTCTTAGATTTCAATGTCCTTCCTGAGCCAAATTTCAATTAATTTTCTAAAATCAAAATCGTTGCTCGTTATTAAAATAATACACAAAGTTATTTTGTACTTAATACTTCTAAAATTGAAACAAAACAGTGTTTGTAAAATATAACATCTATATTGTCTACGATATCAAATGATTTAGCTCTGCCAGTTTCTTTATTGTTTCTTTGTTGGGATTCATAACAAAATTTCTCTTTTCTCCACTTTCTACTTCATTCGAAATTGATGGACTTATATATACTCCGTTCTTTGTAATATTCGTATCTTCTGAAGAAACTTCGTATTTTGGTTGTTGTTGATTTTGATGATTCAACTTTTTTGATATTTCATCTTCCATTCCGTGGCTAATCTCCTTTGTATAAATTAATTAAATAAAATAATATTAACTGATCTTGGTTGGCATTACGCGCCAATACTCAATTCACCAGTATATTCAATAATTGTTTTCCAGATTTATTAGATTTAGGTGGCGTATATTCGTCTGTTGTTATCGTCATCGTGATTGAAGTTCTATCCCTATTTTATCTAAATTCTCATTAAATAGTGCGGTAAAATATCCAATTTTGGCACAAAGATCGTGATTATGTTTTTCAGCTAATTCCAATTTTTATGCTTATAAACACAAATCGGATTATAATTTGACTATTTCACTTTTAATTGCATAATTTTATTTCCATGAGCATTTCATTAAATTTTGAAGCCCCTATACATTATTTCAATGTCAGTATTCAACAAGATTGAAGTCATTTCCAACCGCGTGTTTATAGTTCAAACAAATTTGAACATTAAAAACGGGTTTTATTATACCTTTAGGTTTATTCTAATCTATTTACTATTGTGGATAATTATTAAATCATTGCATATCCTGACCAAATCAGTCTGCTAACAGTGAGGCGAATAATTACACAATGTCCTATAACTGTCATTTGCATTCTCTGAGACCAAAATTAGCGATTTTACCATCTTTCTGTTGAATAACTGCGCTCTTAAAATTCTGACAAATTTCTTGCCAAAGTCTTCTGCATAATACCATAATACAGAAACAGCTAGTCTGGTCTCTAGTTTCGAAATTGTTTATATTCACTTGAGTTGAAAACTTTACACAAACACCAGATTATCAAACATGATTGCATAAGGTTACTTTTACACCTTTCGTTAAATTATAATAAAAATTAGGCCAGTATAATTAATAGCTATTTTGTTTGCGCAATAATGAGTAAATTAATTTTTAACGTGAAAAAACGGTATTTAAGTAACATCATTTATTCTATTCTGGATTATATCCTTTGTCGAAGTATGTCAAAACTCGGCATAAAATTGATTGTTCTTGAATATTTTAAGTAGTTATAAATGATCAAGCTTGTGGTATGTTTTGAAACAGCTAAGATTGTGGGTTTGCAATTGTACGTGTTTCCAAATAATTGTGTTTAATAAAAAATATAATTAACGTATAAAATCTATGTAAAATAAATTTAAAAGTCTGTGCTAATTTTGAAGACATTTATAAGCATTTACACATCCAAATCTCAGGAATAACGTCATCAGTGTTTTAAACTAGACCTCATTGTTCTAACTGTCTATAGTTTTTTTAATTTACAGCCCGAAATGTTGGCTATGGATTTGATCTAAAATTGGTGCTTATATTCATATCCTCGCAAATTGTTTTAATGTAAACATATTAGTGGTAATATATTAATATTACTTAAATTAAATAAATGAAAAGACCAAAATGAAAAGCTGTTGTTTGGCAATTATAGACAAAAATTACCTTATTTTCTGTTAAATATCTAACGGAGGACGTGATTATATCCGAAGACTGGTGTGTATGGATTACTCTGTAAAGGCTGATATCCAAAAATAGGCAGTTTTTCTCCTAATACAAATATTTTAAATGTATTTTGGAATTCGAGCCTCAATAAAATACGTACTACCTTTTCTATTTGCAAAATGTAAAAGAAATTTTATCATATACAAGTACCGTTTCTTTCTCATATTATTCTCAAATATCTATAAATAAAACCCACTTTATATATAAATTGAAAGGCCAAACAAAATTGAAAAATGTAAACATGAAGTGTGTGAAATAAGGGATTAACCAATCAATTGAATGCATGTATTTAACCAGTAGTCGAACAACATAACAAAACTACCGCCAGCTGCAACGCACTGACGCGTTTTGACCTTCCTTGATCATCATCAGAGAACGACGGCAAACTGACTATCGAGGATCAAACAGCAGTGAATATACATGGAAATCAAATTTAGATATGCGGCTCTAACCTCTAGCAGTCTCGCATACATTAAACTTGACTGGAAATGTCGGCTGCACAATTTCTATGCAGTCACGAACATTAACTGTTTGTAGCTTTCGCCACATATACATATATAGGCAATACAATTTAACAATAATTGTTTGCGCGGGTGGTGGTAACAATTCTTTAAATCAAGTTTGCGAGCTTGAAGTAAACACCAATCCCATTGTATTTAACCAGTCGTCGAACAACATAACAAAACTACCGCCAGCCGCAACGCACTGACGCGTTTCGACCTTCCTTGATCATCATCAGAGTACGACGGCAAACTGACTATCGAGGATCAAACCGCATTGAATATATATGGAAATCAAATTTAGATATGCGGCTCTCACCTCTAGCAGTCTCGCATACATTGAACTTGACTGGAAATGTCGGCTGCACAATTTCTATGCAGCCACGAACATTAATTGTTTGTAGCTTTCGCCACATATACATATATAGGCAATACAATTTAACAATAATTGTTTGCGCGTGTGGTGGTAACAATTCTTTAAATCAAGTTTGCGAGCTTGAAGTAAACACCAATCCCATTGTATTTAACCAGTCGTCGAACAGCATAACAACATAACAAATATGCTCTCGTATCATCTATTACTCCACGATGAAATTGTAATGCAAAATTCACCCAGAAGGAATAAGAAGTTAAAAATAGCTGTTATACTATGCCGAAAAAAATATCCGAAAATATGTCAGTCAAGAAAAATTAGCAGTTAAGTATAAATGTGTATATATTCAGAAGTTTTATTATTAAAGAATAGCAAACTCAAGTTCATTCAAACACAAACTACACGCAAATTTGGCTCGCTGCTCCGTGCACACTAATTACAAACCCGGAAAACTAACATTCGTGCAAACAGTTAAAATGGCATAAGCTTAAATTTAAACATTAAAATTTATTAAAATATTATTTATATCTGACATTTAAAAAGAATGAAAGTAACATAAACTTCAAACGGCCAATTAGAAATATTAATTGAATTGTTTCTTCAAGAGTTCACAACTACTAAAAATGCTCACTTGTTAGAGGAGAGGCACATCGATAGAAACCCAATATGTTCTTGCCGATATTGAGAATCTTCATCCATATGGAGTTATTTCCAAACTTTCCTCAACGTCAATTGATGGCATTTGCCATTCTGGTTTTGGCAACTATTGTCCATTTAACAAAGGATATTTTGATTTAAATAAAGCCTCAGAATATAATTTCAGCAACCGGTTTTGCCTCTCAATCTTGCTAACCAACCAGGATAAATTTTGTTGTAGCAATTTAAATATACCCAGCACTTTGTGACATTTATTAAATGGCAAAAGTCCTCATATGATTGTTGTTGTTCTACGGGGTTGCGCAGTGCGATCATCACATTTAGAGTATTCATAGTTTTCTTTCGTGGGTGGTAGATTTGCACTATCAATTCCGCAAAGAACCGATTGCTCCCCATTAACAAGCACAAATTGAATATTTATATAATTAAACGAACATTGGTTGCGCGGGTGGTGATAACAATTATTATAATCAAGGTTGCAGTTCTTGATATACACCTGACCCATTAATTTACTTATTAGGTCATAAAACTAAGAACTGTATAGTGAAGAAAAGGCAATTCATCCAGTAGGACCGGTTTCGTCCTTGTTGTGAACTCATGCCCAGGTTCTATCCTGTCCAGCAAATTTGCCAGTACATGATGAGTTCCCAATAAGGACGAAACCGGTCTACTGGATGAATTGCCTTTTCTACACTATACAGTTCTTAGTTTATACTGATATATGTAACTAATTAATGGGTCAGGTGTTTATATAAAGACCGCAACCTTGATTATAATCATAATAAGCACGAATTGAGTTTGTCTTCGTGGTGGCTGGTTGCTGATTCGTCCCCTCACTCCGAAGGCCTCCACATTATTCATAATAGCCACCGGTAATGAATAATAATAATCGTGGTTGTTTCAGAGCGTTTTGGTACATAATTTCCAATACCTTACTCAGGCTTCTAATAACACAAAATTCAATGCTAGCACAAACAGATTTAAGCAAATTTAATTTAATTCTTTAGCCGTCTGTAATTTTCCTTATTTTCAGCCATAAATAAACAAGCCAGGATTACTTGACCATATTTTTCTCTTGAATGAGATGTCGAGACAATTTTTCCTGGAAATTCCGAGTAAACCCGGTAAGAGTCAGAATTTATATCTAATTACCCCCAAAAACCTACGCAGCCGAACTACTGATTAGATCTTTTATATCAAGGATTTTATTTTCTTCTTCGAGATAGAGTTTCTATAAAATAATTCTATCGCACAATTAATGTTTCTTTTCTCAGTTGTAATCACAAATTCATATATTATTAACCCAGTCAAAACCATTTCGAAATTCCCTGGATGTTATTTTATACGTTGAAACAAGCAAATGTCCAATCCTAGAGAATTTCTATAGACAGGTGCTTTTGTTTGATAAAGAGTAAGAGCCTTCATTCGTTATCGAGTTCAATACACGATATTTTACACGGACCGTCCATTCGTCTGGTTCAAGTTTGAGAACTATCACTATTTGGCATGCAAATTTTGAATTGGACACCCTACAAAGTTATTCTTCCCACATTCGCTGGAATTCGTATACAGAGGTTTGTTGATAGGGCTGCATCAATGGCTAATATTTAGGAGAATCGGATAAGGCTTTCAAAAACTCAATTTGGTGCTATATGCTTTATCCACGCTAATTCGCATGGCACTGCATTTTTAAAACATCGCGATGTGTTAACGATTATGTAAAATAATTTTTTGATTTTAATCAATTTTGCGATCTTGATATAAAAAATTTGACCCATTACGTACAAACATTTATCAATTTAAACTAAGTTTTATATAGTGTAGAAAAGACAATTCATCGGGAAGACCGATTTCATCATTATTGGGAACTCATCACATACTGTCCAGAATTTACCGCGGACGACTGCTTTGGAATCTGGTGCTCTAGCCACTGAGCCATCCTAAGTGTGGTGAGCGTCAGTATCGCTCAGTAATTAGGACACTAGATTGAAAAGCAGACGTGCCCAGGTTCGAGCCCTGTCCGCAGCTAATTCTGAAAACTACTTGATGAGTTCCAAATAAGGACAAAATGATGTACAGGATGAATTGTCTTTTCTAAACTGTACAATACTTAGTTTATACTGACAAATATTTGTACATAATGGATCCGATTTTTATATCAAGATCCAACCTTGATTTAAATTAATAATTATCATCGCTCGCGCAACCAATATACATTCAACTAAATTGCTGGCCACTTGGAGCCGAAATAAACGAATTGATCGCATCATGTTAGCGCTAGTTCCTTACTTTATCCGTAAACTACATACCTTTTTTCCTATAGCTTTGATATTATGATAGAAGGCCAAATTGAAATGGATTAAATTTCCATAACAATTATATCGACTTTTACAACAGGTATTATAAAATTAAACTTGAATGAAGACTTTTGTTTTAATCCCCACGAATGTTGATAAATATCCTCAAATCCGTTTGGTCTTCTAGTTGGAGACGATATCATTATAATCGAATGTGTGGAAGTCTATTTTCCACATATGTGATATGACAATGTTAAATTAAGTGTCCGTGACAATTAAAAAAGTTTAAACCAATTTATTTATTGAGATTAACTAAATTGTTGTCATTTAAATCTTCTCATTTCCTGATATAACAAAATAAGCGGAATCTAATTACTTTTCAGGTTGTTGTTTTGTACCATAATATCATTCCATTATCCAAATCCGATTTTTGCAACTACTTAAATATGCGCTTACTTGACACGTTTATGAACCCCAGTTACTCGAATCCTCTTCGGCTCCTACAAACTGGAGTTTGTCGTCTTTCTCAAAGAGATGTCATCTCTACCGGTCTTGTGCATATTTCCACTTGTGTCTATACAAATGTGGGTACAAACAGCCCTCTCATCCGCTCTTTCGCAGCTGTCCATATTTGCAAAGTGACACACATTATTCCCCGGGGCCACTTAAGTCTTTGCGAATGTGCTCAATTTACACTTGCTACGCGGGTTAAATCTTCGAGATCGTGATTTAAACGTTTTTACTTTTCTAATTTGATGGAAACTTAACAAAGAATGCTGGGTGGTACGTAACTTGTTCTGCATGGTCTGAATCACATCTTAATTTTTTAGGATTTGCTGCCACAGAAACAAATCTGTTTTGATGGAGTGTGCCATTAGACCTTCTTGATGATATATACAATCAAAATCTTAGAATTTATTCGGCTACTCAAGATCCGTTGTCACAGGTACCTCAAATGTAGCTTTTAAAATGGTCGGCAGATTTACTATAATTAATGTTATTATGACCCTTTGAGAAATATACCACACGGAAGCCATGGCGTAACCTTTTTCACAAAATTCGGATGGAAATTGATTACAAATTCTCTGCTGATGCAAGGCTTTAATCATATTCGCTGTTCTCTTCGGATGATATTTTCTCTAAAATTCATTCAAAATTATCCCTAAAAAATTTGGTAAAGCTTTAATAGTTATCATATTTCTAAATCCGACCACGCTAGTCTTAAATGTCATTGTTAATGCTATCTTAACAAAAAAACAGATAGAATTAAACGAACATTGGTTGCGCGGGCAGTGATAAAAATTACTTTTTATCAAGAATGCGATATTGATATAAGCACCTGATTAATTATGTACATACATTTGTCAGTATAAATTTAGCATTTTTTAATGTAGAAAAGTCAATTCATCCAGTAGACCGGTATATTTTTTATTGGGAACTCATCACGTACAGTCTAGAATTTTCCGCGGATAGGGCTCGAACCTGGCAGGCTTGCTGATCGTATTTCTAAATCCGACCATGTTAGCCCTAATTCTCATTGGTAATGCTATCCAAATCAAACAAACTGATAGAATTATTATAATCAAGGTTGCGATCTTGGTATAAGCACCTGACACATTAATTACTTACACATGTCGGCATAAACTAAGAATTATATAGTGTAGTAAAGGCAATTAATCCAGTAGACCGGTTTCGTCCTTATTGGGATCTAATCATGTACGGGCCCGAATTTGCCGCGGACAGGGCTCGAACCTGGGCACGTCTGCTTCTGAATCCGAGGCTCTAACCAGTGAGCCACTCTGCGGCACTGATAAAATGGTCAAAAAGTCTGTATTCTCTAAATAGTATACTTGAATCTTAGATACACCCATTGTGTTTGTCTGGCTCGAATTGCTTTAGACATACGTAAATTAAGAAGACTTGCAAATGGCGTAGTCCTTAATTATTGTTGAGGCGGTTGCTGTGCTTCCAGGAACATCCCTAACAAGTTTATGATTCATTCCTATAAGAGAACTTGAATCCTCCTCAAGAATAGTGCAGTTTAGATTTTCCATAAAGGCTGAAGACCCTAATTGGTCATTATCTTCCTTCAGAATTACATCTCTAGGATTATCGGTCAAATGTTTAGCGTTCTCATACATCTGACCAGCGTCCATTCATTGAAACATGACTTTAAATATTTATTTTTTATATTGAAAATAATGAATTTGCTCTGTTATAGCCTGTTTATGTAGAATAAACTTGACAGTGCTACCTATTTTGAAACAATACAACTTTGAAATTACTTAGCAAAAATTTCTTCCCAAAGTATGTCAGTTTAGGAAAGAATACATTGTACAAAATGTAAGTGTATATATTTTAATATTTCAAATGGTAAAGAATAGAAAATTGACGATTAATTTAAAAAGACCCACGCTCAGGTTTCTTACGCAATGCCGTGAACTTCAAATCTCAAAATAAGTAAACCGACAAATTTACCGGAAAGTAAAATCTGACAAAAACAAAATATCAAATAAAAGATATTTGGAATGTTATTGAAATAAATTTTCCATATAACAATTATAAAACCAGTAAAGAATTCAAAAATCAAACTAAATTGTTAATAAATCTAAACTGAGGAGTTCTCAATTTCTTCTCAAATAAAATTCTCTGAAGTTAAAATACAACGAAATAAACGACAAGACTTTACAAATGACATAGAAAATTCATTTCAGACCAATTTTATTGAGAAAAGTTTCAATTATTCTACGAAAATAAATATTTTTTTTGCATGCGTAGAGGTTTTGCTTGAAATATCGAGAGAGCGCTTCCAGATCGTCAGTTTTGTTTCAGTCTGAGTCTCAGTATACTGACAGTGCCATGTATGTGAGATGCTCCATAGTGGTTGAAATCCGAATTCTATCTTGTGAAGCATTTAGAATAACTAGTATGAAAATATTGGTCAAACATGCAATGGCCTCATTTTTATGATCAGTAATTATTATAATAAAAAACTAAAGATTTTATAAATCTATGCAAAATTGAAGATTTTCTAAAGTAATATAACATTTTCCAGTTGGATAATTATTTACTGGAATCATCATTCACTCCCAATGATACTACAATGGAAAACTGAACTCCAAAGCAAAATAAATGTTAAAGTTCATTCTTGACGCATCACGCGTGAACTTAGCCACGCAGATTGTCTTTAGACTTGCATGACCAGAAATATCGGTCTGAGATAAACATAACTTTAGATTTAATGAAAGGTCATATAAACTGTTTATTGCGGAAAAATAATAAATATGCAATTAACTATAAGTTATTAAGTACCCGGTAACCAATAAGTTTAAATAGGATCAGAAATATTAATGAAATTCAACAT
Organism: Eudiplozoon nipponicum; assembly: GCA_029291075.1. Classification (NCBI taxonomy): domain Eukaryota; kingdom Metazoa; phylum Platyhelminthes; class Monogenea; order Mazocraeidea; family Diplozoidae; genus Eudiplozoon; species Eudiplozoon nipponicum. The sequence continues at coordinate 165,256 of JAQBSW010000187.1, read as the reverse complement.
GAATTTCAATTATTGTCTCGTGTACACACGAGTTCCATGCTTACATGGGACTCATGTGTAGAAGCCGCATTATGCCCTATATCTGTTGTAAGTTTTGTCCAGAAATGTGAAATAGTCAGACCCTACCGTCTCCTATACGAATGCGAATTAAAGCAGTATTAATGCTAATTGCAGTTGAAGTTTTAGATAATGAGATTTAAAAGCCAACTTATTATGCATAATATATACACAGTCTATAAATTTACCAAAAAATGGTTTCAAATTGCCGATTCGGTACATGGTACCAATTCATGGTAGGCAATTCAAGGCATGATGAATTTCTATAAAATTGCGAATTATATCTACTTATAAACATCTGCTATTCATACAAACCCATACACTTTGTATTGATCGAGGACAATTATCAAATTTTCCGGTAATCACGATATAATTCAAAAATTTTTTTTAGTTATGCATTGTTTGTTGTGGGGAGTTAATATATTTACATTTTTGCAACATATTTGGGCTACCTAGTAACATATTAGTTAAAATTCGATCAAAAGGAAAGAGCGAAAGTCGCCAAGAACGGAAAGTTTAATCTCAAGTGCACATTCATTTCATTCCTAATGGCGATTCATCAGTAGGAGCTGGTAGCACTCCCTATTTCAAAATAGAATATTTAGTGAAGAATTATGGGACAGGTGGACAATTATCCGAATGTGTATTTAAGCAGTAATGGGGGTATCTTCACATAAGGTCTTCAACAATAATATTTAACGAGCCTTTAAAGGGTGCCAATACAATACATATTATAAAATCTATGTCGGTTGCTAGTACAATGGATTTATGAATGGGTTAAATTTCCCAAAATTGAGAATTACTATTTATGAACACTTGTTATTCCAGCTGACCAGTACACTATGGCCTTGATCTAACTCATTTGCGTTGTACTTCCAGGTGAATAATTGAAATTGCATTTAAATCTAATTAAGGCCATAAGTGTATGGGTTTGCTGGAGTATTATGGGTTAAGAAGTAGTTTTATTTCTCAATTTTGGTGAATTTTAGCATACATTAAAATCCATAATGTAAGTACCATATATCTATTCGACAACCATAGTGTTTATATTAGGTACTGGTTCAACAACTATATAGTTGGTACTCTTTGCAGTCTCTCTCTTTCTCTCTCTTTTCTATATATATATATATATATATATATATATATAATAGAATTGGCTTTAAAACTCGTAATGTCGAAGACTTTATATGAAATTAACTCCACTACTACAGGTATACACATTCGTTTAGGAGATTGTACCGTCCAATGTTCCCACATTTCTCATCAAAATATACAGTGGGCATAAGCGGTAATACCCGGTTCTAACGACGAGTCGCCAGTAAGCACGAAACGCATGTGCACGAGATTATACTTTGGTTTATACTTTTGGTTGCATTTGAACTAATTCTTTACTAGATACGCAACACAAAATACATAATAGAGTTTGTTTGAGTAGATTGAATATCCTATTGGCTCTAAAATTACATTCGACCATCGTCAGTCCACTCAATGTGCTTATTTGGCTTACAGAATTTTCAGACTTGTATAGGTTGCACCTACCTGCGTGAAAATTTTTAGAGCTTATTCTACTGTTACAGAAAGAGAGCCTCACGATCGTCTGGTTTTTGTCTGTCTTAGTATCATAATACTGAACCCAGCATAGTGCAAACGCCAATACATTCGTTTTTAACCAGTGGTCGAACAGCAGCACATCTACCGCCAATCACACATACTGACGCATTTCAACCTTCCATGATCATCATCATGATCATTATCAATATTATATTACACAGGTTCCGAATGATAAATGGGATTATTGTAGAGAATAATAAAATCAGTCTCAACACTTGCTATCCACTTAGACTGCTCAACTGAATAAAATGCAGAAACTGAAACGTAGCACAAATAAACAATAATGGGCCTATATGAATTTAAACGAAGTATGTTCCAAAAATTATTAAAATAACTTTTTTACACACTAATTTTGTTTAAGCTTCCAGCGTTAATTTAAAATTCCAATAATTTGCTAAATAAATTTTCACTTAAATATCTGGTTTGTTATATAGTAAATTTAACAAGTCAAAATGAGATAAATTTGTGATATTTGAATAGAATATGAAAAATAAATCACATGTAGAAACCACACGAGTATGGGAACTCACCAATGTGTTATCACTTTAATTACAGATTTGTTTTGTTTTTCAAACTTCAAATAAGGTGATTTGCAACTGGCCATGTCTGCAATACACAGTCATTTACATTTATTTATTTTGAACATTTCCGCTTGATATAACGTGATTTAAAAACTTCGATTCATAAACTTTCGCTAGATCAAATAACATGAAATTGCTATGGTTTCTTTCAAAATTTGTCATCTTAATGTCTACAAATAACATGAATTTTGTAATGAGAAAGTTTACAAAAATTATTAAAAGTTACTTTAGATTTTTAATAAATTCAAACTTAAAAAATAGCCTGTTAAATTATGGAATGATCGCAAACGTATAAGTAATGATTTCTAATCCAGATTAACATAATATCTAGTAGATTCATTACATTTTAGAAGATAAGAGATTTATTTGTTATTCATGAAATATTTTATTAAACAAATAATATTTTTGAAATATTATAAAACTGCCAAAATTTAAAGACTACATTTAATCGTGTTTATAACCGTTATCGAACAAATCTAAACGCTCTACACTAATTTAAATTTCTTATTTCACTTTCAGAAAATCGCCTGAAAAACAAGTCTTAATCAATAAACGAGGCACAGAGAATAAAAAACGGCTAATTTCAAGTAATGACTGTGGAAATCTTGTTGATCCATTCAGGCGCGTCACTAACCAGTGACAAGTATGAATGCATTTACGAGATGATCACTGTCCATATCTATTATCTAGCGAGACTACAGCCAAGGAAGGAGGATTAGCAAATACAGTGGGAGAAGAAGACCCCGTTAAGCATAACTCAAGTCCGACTGTGTGAAGAGACATGACGGATTAATTTTGAAATATTTGCAATGGTGAAATTTGACCAATGCATGGATAATCGATTTCCACAGGTTATTTTAGGATCGAGGAGATAGCAAATCTACTAAGAAAGCATACAATGAATTATCACAAAGCTAGCTATACCAAAATAAACGACCTTTTAATTCTAGTGAGATCATTCAATATAAATGCTTTTTTATATATGAAGGCTGATTAATACAATTTCTGTTCGAAAATAATTTCAAAACAAAATAATTGACTTATTTGAAATTATTGAGCGCTCGAAAATTGTGAATAATTTGAAGAAACTTTTATTAAGTATAATTCTCTAACGATTTGTTTGGCATTTAGAAGAGCAAAAACTATGAATGATTAACGACATTTAAACAAATAACAATAGTTTTTAGATACTGGTAGTTTATAAATGTATTTCGATAAAATATGATGATGAGATATTTCCTTAGCTTTCACTGATTGGGTGCACGAATCTGAGGTACTAATGCTGTATTTTGAATGATTTTAAGTTTATGAACTGATTAAAGATCGTTCCGTTGATGAACTAGAATTAAGCGTATTGTACTAAACATTCTTTTGCTCATTGTTATCGAACCATATTTTGCTAAAGAAATACTGCATACTTAAATGTAAAGCTGAGAAAATGCCGAATCTGTCAAATTTGAATTTCGCTTTTCCATCAGAAAGAATATTACCGACAAAGGTTCTACAGAATATATAGGTCATTTTGATATTGATTTGTCGTATATATGTTGCTCATAACACTTCATTTTTAACCTGGATCCAAATAAATTACTGAAAATAATTTATACTAGTATGGGGTCTGGGATACTTCAATGATATTAAAATGAATTAAGTTTCAACCATGTCAAGTATAAAAGTATATGGATAAGCAGGTTACTGACTTAAAAAGGAGAAATAAATTGCGTGGCGGAGCTTTGGCAATTAGTGATCATTGTTTTACTGAATAGGGGTTTTAATACTTCGTTCACATTTTCTCTAGGGGATGTTTGATGCTCAATTTCGAGTACAATTTTAGTTGACCATTCATCTCAGCATATATAGATAAGTAATAAAGTGGGTAAAATCAACTAAATTGTTTCATTTATCCTGGTGAATGGCTAACAATGTAGCAATAATTAACATTTACCTAGGTGAAAATTTGGGATTCCAAATAAATACATACAAACGGACACAAAATGCACACACATTTAACCATAATATTTATTTTGAAACGTTAAAGTGGAAAATGAAATTAAATAAGTATATTCTCACTTAGGTGGATGCACAGGTGTATTTACAATATTTAATTGATGCATAACATTTATAGATACAAATGATCACACTTGCTCGTCGCACGCCTATCCAGTGAAACGCCAGTAACTTTTAGACAATCAGTCAGTCATTAGTATAAATGAAGTTGTTTAAACAAACATTTTCATTTGTTTTATTATCTGTTTTTAGTCGAAAATGAATGAAAAAATGTCTTGAGATAAAATGTGAACACGAAATTCGGCAATATTTTAAAAGTAAACTGATCTGGAACAAAGATCCTGACTTCTTAAATTTGTGCTCTCTTAACGTACGATAAGTATTCTAATAGAAAACGAGAAAGCACGTAAAAATTTCACTATTTAATGTGAAGTTAAATTGACATATATATATATATATCGAGACTTGACTGGAAATGCCGGCTGCATATTTTTCATGCGGTCACGAAGATTAAATTTATGCGGCTTTTATCACATGCACATAAAAGATAAAATTACGCAATTTTTGACTGCGCGGCCTGTGGCAACAATAATATAAACAAGATTTGCGAGCTTGAAATGCACACCAATATCATGGAATTTAACCCATCAAAAACGTAACAAAACTACCGTCATTCTGAATTACTGACACGTTCCGTCCTTTTATGAACGTCAACATAGTTCAACGACAAACTGTCTAGCGTGGATCAAAACAAATCCACATCCATAGGAAGCATAATTAGAACTGCGGCTCTCACATGTAGTAGTCTCGCGTGCATTGTACTTGGCTTGAAATGTCGGATGCACAATTTCTATGCAGTCACAAACATTAACTTTCTGCAAATTTTTCCACATTAATAAAACCACATTAATAAACAATAAAACAATCAATCATTGTGCAATTCTTTAAATCAAGTTTGCGAGCACGAAGTAAACAGCAATCTCATTATATTTAATCATTCGACCAACGTAGAAAAACTACCTTCAGTCACACATACAGACGCGTTTAAGACTTTTATGATTATCTTCATAGTACGACAGCAAATGTTGAAGAAATTTAATATTCGTGACTGCATAGGAAATGTGCGCCCCACATTTCTGTCGAATGTCATGTAAACAAGATAACGAGAGGCGAGAGCCACACATCTAATTATGCCTTACATATAATCTTCGCTAATACTGTTTGCTGCCTTACTCTGATGATGATCATGGAATATAAAAACGCGTCATTACGTGAGATTGACGGTAGTTTTGCTATGTTGTTCAACGTCTGGCTAATTACAATGGGATTTGTGTTTACTTTAATCTATCATATTTGATTTCAAGAATTGTTATCACCGTCTTCGCAATCAATGATTATTAAATAGACTATATATGCATAAATGATAGGTATTGTTAATGGGACATATTTTTCTTGATTTTACCACACCATACACGACGTATTGACGTGAGACCAAAGAACTCCATGCACGTTTGTTCATGTCGTACATGTCAACGGTGCCTTGGATAACTACTGTGTTATACTTTTTGCGTTATTCATCCAAAATTATGCTCATCTTACCTTGTTTGATTCATCTGTATCTACCAATGTTAAATAAATATTATATTCCAAGCTATAGTGGAATATTCTGTTTCCTTTTTATGGAGTTTTCAAATCTATATTTTATCACACAGCCTGACTGCCCTCCGTAGTTTAATCCATTGTAAACCGAATAAAGGAAAATAAAAATTGACATCCGGATATGGATTGGAACCCTGTACCATCAACTTTCTAAGAAATAAAATTTCTAAGCCTTGTTTATATAATAATCATAATTTGAGACCTGCTAATAAATGTTGCATTAATATGTTTGGTATCCTCGTACAAACCATGTCTTCTATTTAAACAATAATAATTGTCTTCTATTTCCATTTGAAATCTAAATGAAGCTGCTTTACTTATATTTCTAAATTTAACAAGGCCCCCATATGACGCTTGATTTAGTTCGGCAAACATTTGAATCTCTCTCTTCAATGTAGCAACTGCTTCAGTGGTGACGAAGTAAGAATTTCAATAACCAGTTCAGCCTTAATGTTTGTTTTTATATTTCATCCGTGATAAGTTAAAAAACAATCGAAGTGGGGTACACGAAAGAAGATCAGTTGTGTTTGCATTATTATATGTGTTCCTTATTATATTCCTTGAATTATACTCTTTTAAATTCGATATAAAAAAAGTTCATCTATTCCAGACGCCAAATTGTCATCAGTATATACACATGAATAATGAAATGTGTCCATATTTTGCTTTGTTTTAATATAATTGTGCTCAGAAGGATAAAAAGTTGATCAATTTCATATAGGTGAGACAAAGTAGAGCAATTGGAATACAGAATAGAAGCACTTTTCGTTGCATCAGGTTTTTTGTCCATGAGTCTTGTTTAAAATGGTTTGCAGTTACATAAACATTTCTAGTGGATATTAGACTATGAGTAAGTATTACATGGATATTTGACAGAGTTCATTGTTGATAGTCTTTTTTGTAATTGCAACAATGCAACCTCGACGTTTAAATAATGATTTTGTAAATCTGAACCACGAGGATGGAAATTAACTTGTTTTAAACGTTTGAGCTGCTGCCTCGTTGGAAAGTTGCTTAGAGCTAATTTTCCACCATTAACCAAATTCCTAGGAGCTATTGTGCACGATGCTTTCAACGACAGATTTTGCGCATTTATTGATTTTCCTGTTTGTGCAACATAATGGAAATGCTTTACGTCACTATTTGCATTGAAATTTTCATAAACAGAAGTAACTGTCTTCAAATTTCACCGTTTGAATGATTTTCAAAATCAAAATTTCTGTTAGGCAATTCGTAATTGTTTTTTGCAAAATCTATAGCATACAATGATGTCATGCTTTTCTCTTGACGAAAATCACAAATGATGGCATAATATTTAGGTTTTGGTTGGTTTTCATATTGACAGGTGCATTTCTGCATAAATTTTGACAATTGCCCATTTTGCATTATTTGTTTCATATGTGAACGCTGTTGTTTGCTTATTTTTGTCAGAATATCAAGTAATAATTCACCGCTGAAGTATCTATACGGATGTTAATAAAATAAATCAATAATTTAGATTAAGTATGGAATATTATATGGTGTAGTTAAAAGTTTAAAATCGGGTCTTTCTAAATTATACTTAAAATAGTATGCAATGAAAAAAAAGATCATACGAGCGAACCTAATTTTTCTTGTGGCTTTATACTACTGTTGGTAGTATGTTAAAATGCATTTGATAGTTCTAACATAAATTGTTTACATTAGGTAAATATTTATCACTTATTTGTATACAGTGTTCCGCATTATTTTAAATTGCATATTTGATTAGTTGTTTAAACATTTATTAGAATAGCCAGTAAAAATTAGCTATAGTGACACCAAGAACAGATCAGATAAGGGCATAAGAATTCAAACTCCCAAAATTATTAATATTTTTCCGTGATAGATCTAAAAACACCGGATTTACTCAATATCGCTTTCCATTTCTATGTGAATAAAAACATATGATGGAACTAATAAAATTTTACATTTCTGAAAACTATGGTTGTAGCTCAAGTATTTTTTAAAATTTTGTCGGAATGCTAGCTTCATATATTCCAATGCCGCGTTTTGCGTACGCGGGTAGTAGCTTTGCACGGACAGTTTCACAAAGATTCGATTGATCACAATTTCCCATTTTGTCTTGTCTTTGATCGTGTTGAATTTTTGTTCGTCCCAATGGAAATGCGGTTCTATCACATCTTTGTTTACTGGCGACATTTTGGTGCCTACTTTCCAGCACCATCCTCAGGCCACTATACACAGCACAATACTCACAATAGCAGATTTTAAGCAAATACTTATCGCCACATTTTAAAATTCATAGTTTTTTAATTCGCAAAATAAAGTTTTCTTGCAAATATTTAACAATTTGCTCGAAAAAATGCCAAACCGACACAGAGAAATTTATGAAACGATGCGCAAGAACACAAAACACGAGGTACAGCCAATTCTATATGAATTTTTATGACCGATAATTATTTAAAGCGTCTTTCCGTTTGCTAATAGCAACATTAAAATATATGCGCATATCAATTATTTCTTTAACTAACGTGTATCCTAATTTGATGGCGTTAGCACATACAGTCAGTAATGTATAAAGTTAAAATAATTAATTATCTTAAAGATGATGCACAGGTAAACTTCTAAGCAGTTGTAGAAATGTCTGTATTCTTGAATTACTCCATTCATCATCTTATGATTCAGTAAGTAAATCAAAACCTTAAAATTGAGGGAGGCAGTATAGTTTAAGTTCATTAAATTCGCAGAAGGAAAGACAGTTTAAAGGGTGAAAACTGTCTTAATTTTATGTAAGTATTCCCATAAATGAAAAATACAACCATTCTGACCATATGCTTCTTAATATTACGCCTTTGTCTTGTTTAGTACATTTTGCATTACTGTTAGATCGTTACAAGCAAGATTTGGCATAATTTATGATTTTAATTGAATAAAATAACAGTAACCACGATAAGGGGATAACTTCCACAGTAACAAGTTTGCTGAAGCAGCGTATGCTCATATGCTCGTTATTCTATTATATGAATCATGGAGGCGAAAATCTTTCTTTCTAATTGCTTTAAGGTGACACTATTTACAGCGTCTGGACACATTATATAAAGCGAGTGCAATGCTTAACGCCAAAACTGTTAATCACAGTAAATTAAATTGAAATCTAATTTGGCCTTAATACACCCACGTCTAGGAGATGGAATTGTAAATTTATCTTCCAAAACCTGGCCAATTAAATAGTGAATAAGGAGTGTAAGCCCATATATAATTAATGATGAGCCAGTCAGGAAGAATCGCATGCGCCAATGTTACGCAACCTTTGGGTTCAAGAGTATTGGATACTTTATCCGGTCTCTTTACAAATTATCTGTTTACTAAACACTCCTTATACATTTATGCATTTTCATTTACGATAGTGCGTCTCAGTCATTAATTTATAATTTCAAATTATATACGCGTCTTCGTGGACCTCTGCTTTGACAGTAATGCCATAAAATAATACAAAAAATTTGTAGCCAAATTTAAATGATGAATATACCCAAATCCTGGCCCAAATTATATTTTAATTATCAAAGAATTACAATAATCTAGGTTGCGATCTTAAGAGAAACGCCTGACACATTATGTAAATAAGCAATGTATAGTGTAGAAAACGCAATTCATCCAGTAGACCGATTTCAAACTTATTGGAAACTCATTAATTACTGGCCAGAATTTGCCGCGGACAGGGCTCGAACCTAGGCACGTCGGCTTCGGAAGCTGATACTCAAACCACTGAGATACCATGTCACACACTTATCACAATTTTCAGTCATATACTAACTAATTTAATTCAGTTAGTTTTACAAAAATCTTTTTAGGTGGAGGTCATATGGCATCCATTTAGACCCAAAGCTCAGACTAACCATCCTCTATCTGTCATTATTGAACAGACACTACACATAGATGGCGAAGTGATATTGACATGTATATTTATATAATTAAAAATTACATTGCTTGCGCGGGCGGTGAAAGAATTTACAAAAATCAAGTTTGAGAACTTGATATAAACACCTGAACCATTAAATACTAACATTTTGTCAGTATATACTAAGAGTTGGTAGCAACTCTTTAAATCAAGCTTGCGAGCTTGAAGTAAACACCAATCCTATTGTATTGAAGTAGTCATGGAACAACATAACAAAACTACCGCCAGCCGCAATGCATTGACGCATTTCGAACTTCCATGATCATCATCAGAGTACGACGGAAAACTGATTATGGAGGATCAAACCGCATTGAATATATATATGTTAATCAAATTTAGATATGCGGCTCTCACCTCTAGCAGTCTTGCATACATTGAACTGGACTGGAAATGTCGGCGACACAATTTCTATGCAGTCACGAACATTAACTGTTTGTAGCTTTCGCCTCATATACATATATAGGCAATACAATTTAAACAATAATTGATTGCGCGGGTGGTGGTATCAATTCTTTAAATCAAGTTTGCGTGCTTGAAGTAAACACCAATCCCATTGTATTTAACCAGTCATCGAACAACATAACAAAACTACCGCCAGCTGCAACGCACTGACGCGTTTCGACCTTCCATGATCATCATCAGAGTACGACGGCAAACTGACTATCGAGGATCAAACCGCATTGAATATATATATATGGAAATCAAAATTAGATATGTGGCTCTCACCTCTAGTAGTCTCGCAAACATTGAACTTGACTATAATAAGAGTTATATAGTTTAAAAAAAGAAATTCATCCATTAGACCGGTTTCGTCCTTATTAGGAACTCATCACGTATTGGCCAGAATTTGCCACTGGCAAGACTCGAACCTGGGCAAGTGTACTTCAGAAACAATTGCTCTAACCATTTATCTACCTTGCCGAACATTACACGGAATTTGCAGTTACATCCAAACTAAAGCTTCTTGGTTAGCCTTGCACATTTGTGGAGTTCATATGACATCTCTGTCTGACGAAAAACATAGCTGAACTCCCTGTTGAGTATACAACAAAAAAATTTATGGAGTGTTGGGCTTATGTGGCTTAGCGACCGAGTTGCAAGTCTGTGATCTTAATGCGTCCAGGTTTTAAATTCTCACTGCGGTTATTTTTTATACATGGGTTAAATTAAAAACATCGACAAAATCAATTTATCTTCAGCGGTGTTTAACTTAAGACAACAACATATGGACAAAAATAACTTGGAATTAAACTTTACTACGATGTTACGTTTGAATTTGGCCTGGCGCTAATATTTTAAAGTCCTATGGGTTAATTGGTTTAAACCTGAGGTAAGAAGGGAAACCCAAGAACACTCGTATGAATTAAAAATTAACTCAAAATATACTTGGTATTTAATCAAAAATTGAATGAAATAGACGGCTTTGTTTGCGTAGGAGATGAACTGCACAATTGGAACTAAATACCCAGGGTTCAAATGTTTATCGCTGAAACTTTTGCAATTAATAATCAACTCCTCATGAGAATGACTTGTTTTTAAACAAAACTGTTATAAATGTACATTACGTAGAGATAATACGAAAGTGTATGCTTATTTCAGATAACTACCGGTTTATTTTGAGAGTACAAGTCTGCATAATAAAATTTTGTAGTTATATACATTCTGGGTTTCCATTTGTTTGAATTGTCATTCAACTCCCTCGAGAAGAAAATGGCTATCTTACACTAAAAGTGCTTTATAAATTTACTTTCACTGTGCAATACATCTATTACTAACACGAATATGCCAAAATTTCACGAAATTACTCTGATTATTGAACTAGAAAGCCGCACCAGGGTAATTTGCTTTGAACACGACATGGAGGGAGAGCATAGCTACCTGAGAAAACTTTGCTAATGAAAAAATTCCCGGAGCGGTTCATAGATGTCAACATCAGTACACATCCGAATTATACTACAAATGATAACAAAGAAATGCTCGTCGAATCTTACCATTTAGTGACAAACTTCCAGTGGCAATAAATTTACGGCGGTTAAATCGAATCATGAAAGAAAATTTCCATAACACAAATTTTAACATCGAATTCAGCACACAGTTAATAATGAAGTTGGATGCCTAGTATCAATTGCAGATTCTTTACGAACCCTTTATAGTCTACAAATTTTATGTTTGTACGGTAGCACATACATTGAACTATAAAAAAATACACACATGCACTCACTAATCAACCAGAAATAAACCTTCAACAAGAAACATGATCAAAAGAGAAAATCATACATATTGCCTCCGAGTTAATCAATTGCAATCTCAGGATGTATATTAATGAAAGATTGAAAATTTTTTCTAGGTATTCACGATATATATGTATATATATATATATATATATATATATATATATATATATATATATATATATATATATATAATGTGATATATCATGTATTCAGGGTAAATTGTAGGTTCCTAGTTCAAAGAACGAGGTTTATTGCTTGTTGATATATGTGTATATAAATATATATATATATATGTATATATATATATATATATATAATACATATAAATATAAAAAAATGTGTATTTGACTGATATAGTCATTTAGCAACTCACAAAGTTGCTAATATGTTTTACATATTATATATGGTGTGCAAACATAAATAAAATGGATGAATATTTAAATAGTTATATAAGATATGAGAAAATCTTACATGATTACCTATATGATTACTTAGATATGTATAATATAAAGTGTAGACTTATACATGAATGGATATTTATATATACGTTGTGGGGTTAAATAAATAAATTTTTTTTAAAAATATAAAATTTTTAATAACAATTACTGATATATTATGTACTCAATGTGGATCACATTTAAAACCCTTGGTTGCTTATATGTATATTCTTATATGTACATAGCTATTTATATGTTTTGCACACAGATATTGAGACCAAAATATTAAACTTATACATGATATGAATATAAATAATGATTTATTTAGCTGATATACCATTCCTTAATGTTGGCCTCATATTCGGGCTTGTCGAAATATGAGCATACTACTATATTCTATCAACAGCTTTATTAACCTTACTCTATAACATATTGTTAACAGGATGAGATTAGGTAAATTGGGAATTGCGGATTACTGTAATGTAATGTAAAGGGAAATTTTTTTTATCCTTCTACGCATTCGAAAAAAAATTTAAAAATCGTGACATCACAGTTAGGCGTATATGTCAATCTATACTGTTTAATTATGTTTATTCTATAAATGTCAATTTAGATTAGAGTACAGATATATACGCGTTTAGGATTTTGTGTGTGTTTGTATCTGTGGGAGGGGGGTTGTTTCAGGTATCCATATGAGTATAAGAGGATAGTTATTACGGCTTGATATTTGGGTAGACAAGAAAATACTTTAGATGGTAAAATAAATATAAATAGAACTGACATAAATGGGGATATTACACTTGCAACAAATTGTTTTTTTTCTTTGAGTAGGGTGTCAACCATGAAGATAGCACTGGAAATGAAGTCCCGAAAATTCGGATAAATTCGGCAAATCTTAATTAAAGCAGTGTCAAGGCGGGATCATTGAGAACCCATCAATCAAAAAAGAAACATACTGCGCACCTGGAAATGTAAAGAAATCAAGATTTTACCGACCTACGCGTGCTATCAATTGTCCCGCAACTGTCAGTTGTGGTGTCAGCTTGAAATATGGCAGCACTACGGAGACAAAATTTCTTTTTAAGAAATATATCATGAAAAGTTACTTCAAATCTGGTCAGAGGAATATGCGAAAATCAGCATGAACGGATTATATTATTTCTAGTTCGCATACAATTTGTGATTGATTGTTACTTAACAGTAAAGGTAGGGACTACGCTTAAGACACATTACATTTCTGGGTGAGAGATAGGATTAGATGGCGCAATCTTTATTTGCCTTTTGAAACAGTATTAGAGTTTAAATACTGTTTTTTTGCGGAGAATTAAAATATTTGCAATTATATATTAGGTGTTACGAGCGTAGTAACAAATTAGTTCAGTTACGACCAGAAGGATAAAGCAAAGACAGCATGAACGGAAAGTATAATCTCATGCGCATTCGTTTCGTGCTTCCTGGCGACTCCTCAGTAGGAGCCGGTATTACGCCCTTTAAGCACTATATATTTGGGTGAGGAATATGGGATAATAGTACGCTTCAATCTCCAACATGTTGGTACTATGTACCGACTCGGCAATCATAGTGTTAGTACCATGCACCTTTTAGGTACTATAATGTGTGTATCGGTTACTGACACAATAGCCATAGTGTTACTATCCTTTACAGACTCGGTATATATATATATTTAGAGTGAGTTAGCGTTGAAGCCGAATTGCCGAGACTTTATATGATATTAGCTTACTACTATAGATTTACACATTCGACTAGGAGATTGTACCGTCCTATAATCCCACATTCCTCATCCAAATATATAGTGGTTAAAAGGTGTAATACCAGCTCCAACTGATGAGTCGCCAGTAAGCACGTAATGAATGTGCATGAAATTATACTTTGCGTTCATGCTGCCTTTGGTTTATCCTTCTGGTCACAACTGAACTAATTTTTTACTAGTATTAGAGTATATTTAAGTTAAAATTCTGTTGGTAATCAAGACATCATTCAGTGAAGAATATTATTTATAAATACGCAATTAGTGGAACTTTTAATTTTTAAATTATTTATTTCGTATTGTGCTCTAGTAACAAATTAGTTTAAATAGGACCATAATATTTTGTCAAATTCAGCATAAAACTGTATTATTTCACGTATACACATGCGTTTCGAGTTTAATAGTATTTAGTCTGTGTGACCTGGAACAACGCCCCAAAACCCACAAAGTATTTAGCCGAGATATGTGGGACTTTTGAACAATGTAATATTTCATACATTTTTGTATTAAAACAATAGTAGCGACATTTTAAGATATAGCCAGTTTAATGCGACATAAAATCAAATTCAAAATACACAATATATGGGAAGCCGTACAAGCTTACCAACATTAAGTAATGCGAACTGGAAAGCTATTGCAAACACCTGTCCTTCGAGTAAAGCCTTTGTAAGGCCTCAATCGGCGTCACTTGTCAAATTTTCTCGGAAATCATGATATCGCTTTAACAAACATATAATCGATATTGTTTTGACGAAATATTGTACACAACTGGATATTTCACAAATGCCTGATCTTTTATGTAAACAATGGCAGCTGTTATCCGATTATCATTTCGGATACCGATGCTCAGTCTCTCAATTTCTAGAGACCATTTCAATGCACCCCTTATCAGAAGAAGAATAAAAAAGAAATAGCACATTTAAATAATAATTATTATAAGCCACAGCGAACTAAAATGTACACAATTTCCTGAGTTACACATGGTGTTTCTAAAAAACTATTTCATATAGTGACCAAAACCTGTACTGACTTCAACCTCAGCAACATTTTTATACTAACTACGCTTTTTTTTTTCTTGCTTACTAGCAGCTCGACATTAATTTAGCCAGCCATACGCATTAAAACTACTACGTAGTTGATACGGAATTACGGAACGGTTGGGCATGAAATACCACACGAATACGAAACATACATATAAAAACATTAACGAAAAGTTAATAAATAAGCATAACAAAAACATGATCGAGAATGCAAGAATATTCTTATAACTTTTGAAATATTTACAATAATTTTTTTCTTTCCTGGAAACACGCTGGCTTGCACATAACAAGAAAAATGTTTCGTTGGTGGCAGTATTCATTTCGTGGAAATTATTTGGTATATTTTAAATTATTAATTCTAATTTTAAATTCGCATTTTTATACAAACAATGTATGAAAATCAAATAAATGCGCAAAATTTCAATTCACCCTCGTTTTTTCTCGAATAAATTAATTTAAATAAAATTTAACTTCTATTTACAAAAGTTACCACATAAAGTTTCACAATTTTTATATTGCATTTACTTTTATATTTCGTAAAATATACACTTAAATGAATTTCAATAATAAATCCAAATGAACAAGAACACGGTGTATATTTCCAAGAAGTTGAAAATAAATTTCTTCCCTCACATGAATATACCTATTTTAAAATTTTGAAGTGTTTTTAATCTTCTTGTAATAAAAATGACGTTAAAAGGTTTTTAAATGCCAGACCTAAATAAGCAAATTCCACAGCTTTTTCAGCTCAACTAAACTAAAATTAAAAAAACCACGTTCACAATAGCCGAAAGTATCCTCGTTTAATATTATACTGAAAATATCTGTGAATATTGTAACATAGAAAACAGACAAATATTGCGACATAAAAAACTACATTATCTGTGAAATTTTATTACCACTGCCAAAATAACAAAACGCTGTGCGTTAAACAGCAAAACGTTTTAAATTATGCATGGGCGGATGTGTCGCATGCAAGAGGTCATATTTTGCTGCTATTTAATCTGCGTTTCTTCGATTCTGCTTAGAATCAGATTTGTGATTTTCATGGCATTTTAGAGATCCCCTAACGTATACCACCTAAAGTGTTTTTGTTAAAAATACAAATATGCAGACACTTGTCTCATTGAAAGTTCTGGTGAGCTAATTGGCCTTTTAAGGATGTGTGCATTGTAGTAATTTTGTTTATATTTTATTATGAATCCCCAATAATTAATGTATGAGTCGATGGAATTCAATTAACACATGCACTGATTTTATTTTATACTGATTAAATATAAAAAAATAAACACTTGCCGTTATACTTTATGTCGGTATCTCTGCTAGGATTATGTTCAAGTAAATCTAAACATTTTGGCATATTAGTATTTTACTATTAATTAAAGTATGAACCTTGTTTTTGTGATATAGGCTGT
Organism: Eudiplozoon nipponicum; assembly: GCA_029291075.1. Taxonomy (NCBI): domain Eukaryota; kingdom Metazoa; phylum Platyhelminthes; class Monogenea; order Mazocraeidea; family Diplozoidae; genus Eudiplozoon; species Eudiplozoon nipponicum. The sequence goes on along the minus strand of JAQBSW010000187.1, from coordinate 148,507 downwards.
ATCGTCGTAAATACTGACTTACCCAGTTTGAGCATGCATTCAACGATTTCTCTTTTTGAATTAACATTTGTCTAATCTACTACCTATAAATTACGCAAAGGTTAACATTCTTTCGTTTTGAAATCCCCGAAAAGTAAAATTGGAAAAAATTGATGCACCTAAGCGAAAAAACAGGCTAAGCTAAATTGAACGCAATTCGGTTGTTTTTCAAACATAATTATGCAAAATTACAATTGTCATAGACGTCACGCTGTCAACTAAATTAAACCACAGAATAAAAAAGACAGAAAATGTTATTCGTTGATCACATCCCCAGAACAGTTTGCGAAGTCACAACACTGACTTTTGTGTTCATTATTAATATACAAATTTATGCATGCTACATAGTTAAAATCTCTAAGCCAATGAAAATCAAATTTTGCTAACCGTGTGGTAAAATGTTGTCCCAGAGATGTGTTGAACAATTGTTGGTACATTATTACCAATTTCAGAGCTATGCTGAAGCCTAGTGTGAAAACATAAGAGTAGATCAGCTGATGTAAATAAGTGTGTAAATTCATTCCTGTGTCAGAAAACAGCCTTTGGCAGGCAACTTCTTTAACTGTTGAGGCCGAAATAAATGTTTAGCAGATATAAAATAAATTTATCTTTTTAAAATTAATCTAATAAAGAAAACGATTCAAATTTACTTTCAATTCTGTTAAGACAGACCTTACTTCAAATTTAATTTCATTTTACATTAATTTATTTTTCAGTTCTGTTTAAAAGCTCATAACAATTAAGCAGCAATAAACAAATAGACTAAACACGAACGTGTTCATTCTGTTTAATTGGTTTATCTTTATCCTCAGAATTTCTTGAAGCACATTAAGTATTTTCTTGGGCACAATGTTAAGTTCAACTAAAATTTCCTGCGTTCAGTACTGTACAACTGAAGTATTATTTTGTTTCATGATGTATTTAAAACCTGTTTTGAATTTAAAATTAGACTGCATTTAATAAAGAGGGAAAATAATGACAAGTTCGACACAGGCTAGTTCTACTTTGATTATACATAGAATGTAGTAGCTTCAAACGAAATTTCAGATTGTGATCATATTCTTTTTTGCAAATAAAATCTTAAGAAATCAATTTCCATATTGCAGATAACGTGTTTATTTTAATTTGATATTTTCAAATCTCTGCACACCAAATCATGTACAGTTTTCTTTGCTTAAACATAGTTTACACAAAGTTATCATGCGTACAAATCGTTTTCCGATGCATGTACAAATTACATAACCATCTACTTTTCGTAAGCATTGATGAAACTCGATGCATTCTAAAAATCAGTGACAAATTTACATATTATTGAACAATCAGTTGGTGTATGCATTGAAGTTATTAACATATACATGAAACGACAATTGTACATCAAGCTGAAATTCGTGTAAATATTGCATGTCATAGCTGTTGCTGTTTTGACTATCTTGACCCAAAGAATTATGCATACAATTTTAAGGCAAAACAGGAATTGAGAATTCCATTGAATTTGTAATTAATACTTTGAAAGTCAAATATTTTTATAGACAAATTAAGAAAGTTTATTATTATTATTATTAATGTTATTATTATTATTATTATTATTATTATTATTATTATTATTATTATTAATATTATTATTATTATTATTATTATTATTATTATTATTATTAATAATATTATTATTATTACTATATTATTATTATTATTATATATTATTATTATTTAAAAACTTTTTTGTTGTTTTTGTCGCTGCTGCTGTTGTTTTTCTTGAGGTTCCTGTGTTTTTTGATGTCGTTGATGTTTATGATGATTTTGTTGTCGTAGTTTTTGTTTTTTATACTTAAAATTGTTATTTTTAAGAAATTCTACTGCAAAGTTTCAGAAGAAAATTTTTGCATTTGCAGTGACGATGACAATGATCTTTTATTATTCAAAGTGTTTAATAGTTAATTCGTTAATTATTTTACCTTCTAAGATGGATATATGCACAATCGAAATCACCTACGTCAAATTTTAAATCCCTTTAAGGAGCCTTTCAGGAGTCTAGAAATAGAATTTAATACAGGTCAGATTACAATAATGATAAATCGTATACTGCTTTCATAACTTTAACGAAAAATTTTGCAATTGTAGTAAATGTTTGCAATTGTAGTGACGATGAAAATGATCTTGTATTATTCAAAGTGTTTGATTGTTAATTCGTTAATTATTTTACCATCTGGGATGGTTATATTTAGAATCGAAATCACCTACGTAGAATTTTAAATCCCTTTAAAGAGCCTTTCAGGAATCTAGAAATAGAATTTAATACAGATTAGATTAAAATCCTAATAAATCGTCTACTGCTTTCATAAATTGAAAAATCTATCTAGGCTTCTTTTTTTAATGGTAAGGTCAGGGCCCGTCAACAGAACACAACAGTAGGAATCACAACGGAAAACATTCAGCGATGTTCAGTTACTTATAATTTCTATCCTTATTGTGATTTTGGGAACATTTCGGTTAATTATATTAAGGAGAGGTCACATTTATTTCTCACGGTTTGTGCATCAACACGAGTTTGTTCTTTTTATGCTATTTCCGTTTGTGCTTTGATGTAATACGCGCTTGTACGTGCAGCCGATCTGATCTTGAACATCACAATTTAATAACAAAATGTCATCCTCTTTGGCATGTCTGATTTTATTTATTTGAGTTTTAGAATAAGTTAACAGCATAATATTTAAAAAAATAAATAAAATTATTTAAATCAAGTTTGCGAGCTTTAAATAAACAACTTTGTATTTAACCAGTCCAACAACATAGCAGTACAAACGCTAGCCAGTTTGCCTTCGTTATCTGACGATGATCATGGATGGCCAAAATGCATCAGTGCGTTTTGCTGTGTTATACGTCTAGTTAAACAAAATGTGAATGGTGTTTATTTCAAGCTTGCAAACTTTGTTTACATAATTGATTTCACCAACCGCGCATCAATGATTGTTAAGTTGTATAACTAATATGGAAAAAAATTGTCAAATATGAATAATTATGTAAGAGATATTTTGTATAACAGACATTCCATTTAATATGCCCAACCTCTTAACAACCTCACAATTTCTCAAACGCGGCTAAGAGAAATTTAAATTTACGGGGTTATCTAATTGGTAAAAATGTCAAACGGATCGGATTGGCCAGAGTTTATTAGCCATGCCTAAATACATCAATGGCCCCCGCAATTATTTCAGCTGGCATTGGTGAGTCGTTATTGCGTTATTGGAATAATAAAACAAACCGAAATTAGCCGCAAAAAAGAGGACTGACACACCAAATATTCATATCATCGTCCACGTCGTTATCTATAAAATTGCAACTACAGGAAGTTCCCAGTGGACAGCGTGTCGTCAACAAATTTTAGAACTCACACAATCGTTTCCAGCCAAAGGGAGTGCAACAATGGCTCTAGTTAGAGGAATTAGAGATAAATTTGTCAAGTAATTGGTATTTTTGCGACACTACAACTTATTTTAATTACTACCATTTTACACCGGCCGTACCACACCGTAATTCTGACAATAATTTGCTGTGAAAGCATGACTGATTATAAGAAGACATTTTAATAATAATTGATTGCGCGGGTGGAGGTAACAATTCTTTAAATCAAGTTTGCGAGCTTGAAGTTAACATCAATCCCATTGTATTTAACCAGTCGTCGAACAACATATCAAAACTACAGCCAGGCGCAACGCATTGACACGTTTTGATCTTCCACGACGGCAAACTGACTATCGAGGATCAAACCGCATTTAATATATATGGAAATCAAAGTTAGATATACGGCTCGCACCTCTAGCAGTCTCGCATACATTGAACTTGACTGGAAATGTCGGCTGCACCATTTCTATGCAGTCACGAACATTAACTGCTTGCAGCTTTCGCCACATACACATATATAGGCAATACAATTTGACAATACTTGATTGCGAGAGTGGTGTTAACAATTCTTCCAATAAAGTTTGCGAGCTTGAAGTAAACACCAATCTTATTGTATTTAACCAGTCGTCGAAGAACGGAACAAAACTACCATCAGCCGAAACGCACTGACGCGTTTCGACCTTAAATGATCATCATCAGAGTACGACGGCAAACTGACTATCGAGGATCAAACCGCATTGAATATATATGGAAATCAAATTTAGATAATCGGCTCTCACCTCTAGCAGACTCGCATACATTGAACTTGACTGGGAATGTAGAAAATTAGACATCTATGAATATCGCGTTATTCATTTTGTTTTGTTCTTAAAAATAACACTAGCTTTATGCATTTTTGTTCCGAGAAGAGAATATTCAGCCTATATTTTGTGCATTAACATACTCATTAAAATTCTCAAATTTGTTTATAAGTATTCGAAATAAAATAGACATTTGCCATATAATTAACATTGAACTTAATTAAGATATTCGACAGTTTCTTATCGTTTATCAACGAAAAGGAATAAATTTTAAAATGTGATGAATATGCTAAGGAATAAGGCAATAAAAAAAATTACTTGGCTGTTATTTATGTGTCATACACAGATTTTTTAAAAACAATTGTTAAGGTGTACTGAAACCTGAATCAAAACGTAATGTATAGCAACTTGATGGATATTTTTGCCTTAATCACAGCTACCACAAGAGAACCAACATTGGCACCTGAAATTCCATCACTACCACACTTACCAACATAAAACGAATTTGTTTAATCACAACCACTACTAATGACATAAATAACATGTAAATTAGCGCGAATCTCACAGCCGCTTTTGTTTGAGAGCACTTTCATTGTCTGCACCGATGAAACAACGAAATATTCAGACCCACGAAAAATTGCTCCGCTACTAATAGTTTTAAAACACGAGTACTATTAAAGAAAGCGAAAAAGAGCAAAAATATAGCTAGCGACTATTCTACTATTCCCACAGCTAAACACATTTACTACAATTAAAGCTAAAAAACACTTATTTAATAAAAATACGCGTTTGCCATCGACGCTACGGCCACTTGTAATTGCTGCTAACGAATCAACAAATCTACCACAACTAGTGCTCATACAAACAAGAGTTTATAAACATGATTCGACGTCAACCCTCACAACTGCTAGCATAAACCACGATAACTGGTATAGAAGAGATACCACCTTTAACAACGCCAAAATAATTACACTAAGATACACACCGACTAGCAACGACCATGCTGCGAGTGGCACGAACAACGCTAGCATTGGTAACACGTTTACGAAGATAATTAAAAAAAAACAACTCAACCATTTAAACGGAAAGTGGTTGCGCGGGCGAGGTGATAAAAATGGTCGTTCAATTTTATAAATGTTCAATTGAATACCACTTCCCCATGTAAGGTGGATTCGTTTCCATAATTACAGATTTGATATGGTTAGTTTGAACGCTATGGCAAAAGGAATGCTATATAGGCTCTACTTAAAGGAAAGACTAATCACAAAACTTTCGTTAGAATATAACTGAAAATTGTATGTTTCTTGCAGCAGAATGGCTCATTTGTTAGAGAAAAAGACTCCAAAACAAATGTGCCCAGGTTGAAGCCTTGTTCGCGGAAAATTCTGGACAGTACGTGATGAGTCGGTAATAAGGACGAAAACGGTTTGCCGAATGAATAGCCTTTTCCACACTATGCAAAACTATATTTATACTGAAAAATGTATGTTCGTAATGGGACAGGCGTTTATATCAAGTTCGCAAAGTTGATAAAAAGTAACTCAATCATTAAGGCATAAGCGGAATCTGGTTCCAGTCTCCTAAAACCATTGCCAACACCGGAATCAAATTCAGTTTAACACCACAGCCGACAACATAACAATCGGCACTACAATACACACATCATTAAGGTGTGACATGAGTAAGTGTATTTAATAGAAACGATACGTAGATAATATTTTCCTTGCCCACAAGAGCAGGTCGCAATCAGGAACATTGCGTCAACATTTCAACAAAGCAAATAATGGTATCGGTTCCACGTCAGAGCACGAGAAAGATTATTATCTACCATTCTTAGATTTTATATTAAAGAAAGTAACTAAAGATAAATTAAATAGAACTATTTAACATAAACTAAACTGGTCTGCACAGTATTTACACTACAGCAGTTTTTTGCCGTTTAATAGAAATTATCCAAAACTCGTGGCTGCTTTTCAAGAATTGGCAGGTTGGTTAGTCAAGATTCAAAAGAAAATGAATATAATGAAGCAATTAACGATATAATGTCTAGTGGCTATCCTAGACAAATAATTGAATCAATTATTAAAAGGAGAAGTAAACAGAAACAGATGCATTTCGGACCAGAAAAGAAAGCATTCCACCTGAAAATCCCATTTATGGAGATGCAGTTTCCCGAATAGCACAAAAGAAAGTTGAAGCGTCATTAACACGCACATTTAATGCAGCTAAATTCCGAGTGTTATATAAGGTCACACACTTGCCGTTAACAGCAAAATAAGAGAAACAGCCGTTAATTTCGAATTCAAATATTGTTTACAAATATACATGCGCAAGTTGTCGATTAACTTACGTTGACCAAACGAAAAAATGATTCATTAGACGCCTATCTCAATTCAAATGGGGAATACATGTTTGCAATTGCGTAACACATTATTGAAACCTCACCCGTATGTTCTCCACACGTAGCATTTAATAGAATTACTAGATGCAATAACAGAAGGAAGTTAGCCACATACGAAGCTTCATAAATAAACAAATTGCAGCCGGATTTAGGCAAGCAGATGAAGCATGTTCAGGCATTGAGCTTGAACTGGAGGTGACGCACGGAATTGTTTGGTTGTTTCCCTTATTTCACACTCTCTCCATGTTTGCATATTTTTATCCTGTTTTGCCTTTCAATTTATCTATAAAGAGATGTTCGTATGTAGATACTTCAGAAAAAAATGAAAAAGAAGCGGTTCTTGTTACTGATAAATTTTCAAAAAAATAATTCACATGGAAAAGGTGCTATACATTATTATTTGGCCAGAAAACTACTTACACTGAGAAAATAGAAATCACCAACACCAAAAATTGGCTATTAATAATAACTAAACGAGTATCACTCCAAACACGACAAATTCCTTCATCACCCACAACACCGCCACCACGACTACCGTCATAATGATTATCGTTTAATTATATAAATGTACAATAGAATACCGCTTGCCCAGGTAGCGTGGTGTCTATTCTACAATGACAGATTGAGGGTGGTTTGTTGGAATTGTAGGTCTAAAGAGATGCCATATACGCCTCACTAAAAGGAAAATATAACTAATAAACATTAGTTAGCATATAGCTGAATAATGTTTGTAGTGTTCGGCAGAGTGGCTCAATGGTTAGAGCAACATATTCCGAAGCAGGCGTGCCCAGGTTCGAGCTCTGTCCACGACAGATTCTGGTTAGTAATAGACGAGTTCGGAATAAGGACAAAATAGGTCTCCTCGATGAATTTCTTTCTCTACATTAGACAAGTACAATGTATGCAAGCCTATTAGAGTTGAGAGCCGCATATCTAATTTTGCTTTCCATATGTATGCTATGCGGATCAATCCTCGCTAGTCAGTTTGCCGTCGTATTCATGTTGATGATCATGGAAGTTCGAAACGCGTCAGTGCGTGCGACTGGCGGTAGTTTTGTTATGTCGTTCGACTACCGGTAGAATACAACGGGATTGATATTTACTTCAAGTTCGCAAACTTAATTTAAATAATTAATATTAACTTTTATAGCAACACAATTCCTATGATGCCTTCTTTAGCAATGCAGTCGACACGAACATGTCCGACCAAATGACTGCTGCCACCATTTATGCTCCATTAAATTCAAACAGTTTAGCGATGACCAAAATCATCTCTGACATAAATCGATACTATATCAATAATAACTTTGAACCAAATTTTATTTACTTCATTTCAACTACTGCATTCGCATTTTTTTTCAATATAATAACCACCAACACTATTGCCAAAAATTTCATTAACTCGTACATCAAACAATCCAATATTTTAATTCGCCACAGTCAGCTCGCGAACCTTTATTAGCATTACTCGTTTACCTTGAATGCATTGAGGTATTTAAAAAATATTTTCTTACGACTTACAAGTACCTATTGCATTAAATTGTGAGGTTGTACAATTTTATTTTTTTGAGTTTCAGAAAGAAAAATAAAGTCTGTATTTAGGATTATATATCTAATAAAATATTAATTGTCCTAGATTGACTAATAAACTCGCTCGGACTGTTGAAACCAAGCGGAGCTACGAAGAACTTATTATCTATTTTCAAAGCGAATCTAAATTTAATGAAATGTTTAAGCATGTGTCAAATAAGCAGGTATCTAGCATTTCCGAAATTCCATTATTTGCTAAATTTTACTACATTCGAATTTTATGCATGGTGTCTTTGTGCATAGACGTGCAGATATTTAGTGCGTAAATGCCCAATAAATTTGTGATAAATGCAACTTTTGTTTTTAATCAATGGAATCGAATAGAATGCTTGTCTCGTAGCTATGTTAAACCTGATTAACAAGGAGATAATGAAATCTAAATACGCAATAGAATTAGGTGACTGAGTATGTCTAGTTGTGAGCACGTTTTATGACAGGTTAGAGACAATGAACAAAGTTATTCAACTCTTTAAAAATTCATTTCTGATCAGAGCTTGAGAAAAGCAAGTTTAAAAGTGTATTATTGATTAAAATAGCCGAAACAAAGTACATTTCACCTTCAGAATAAAAACTTCAAAACTGGAGCATATTTTTATATTCTAATACAATTCCTTATGATTGCGAATTCTTAAAGAATGCACGCCGAGACCACGTGTCCGTTTAGGAAATCTAATTTTATAAATATGCCAGTAAACTGCCCAAATGTGATTTACACCTTTCTGATTGACTAAGTTAAATGTCGAACAGGAAAGTAAAAGGTTTTAACCCTAAAACAACACGTCCAAATTCCTTTTTCAAAATTCAAATTTTTTGTTTTAGTTAAGAATCGTAAGGTCAAAGATATATAGCCTCTAGATGTTGACTGATTATTTAATTTCAGACGATTGCGATACCCTAATATCTAGCATTATTTTAAAATTTGAAATGGCTACGGTGTTTCAAGCTAGACGAGTCTTCCTTTAGTACCGAATATCGGATTCTATTTGCATTTGAATATAAAATAGTTTTTCTTTGCAAAATTGCATGCTTATACTTAGTCTAAACCATTTTTGTAATGTCAAACACTTTATACCTATTTTCGACATATATTTCTTGTTTCGTTAATCGCATTAATATAACAGGTTTTCGCCACAAAATAAATAATTTTGTGATTTGCTGAATTAGAAAAAAAAATTTTGCGTAGGCTGCACGAAGTTCTATGCTATTGACGGTATGGAGATTATGCAATCTTCATCACATTGGAATATAATGTCTATTGGTTTAAAATGGGTAAAAGCTATAATTTAACTTTAAAAACAATGTTCAAATTGCGCTTTACTAAACTCCCTTTTTGTAATTGAGCATACTATGATGGTTAGTGTGATGACAACATTTATTTAGATAACGTATGCGACCGTAAAATAAACAACATTCAGCTTAAGTTCTGTCTTCAGTACTTGTCTAATTGGAGACTAGAATTTATCGTTTAGCCTATTGCCAGATAAATATACAAGTGCAATTAAACCAGCGGAAAGATTTAGGTTTTAGTAAGTGAATTTAAAAGTTACGAATCTTTTAAGCTATTTTTATAAAGTTTAAGTTATTGTATGCATATGAAATTCCGCTTTGCATTTACTACTGCAGGTTTGCAGAGTCCTATAGGAGATATTACCCTCCAATTGTCCCACATTCTTCACCTATATATATAGTGGGTATAGGGCGTAATACCGCCTCTTGCTGATGAGTCGCCAGTAAGCAAGGGAAGAAAGTGCACTTGAGATTGTATCTTTCGTTCCTGTTGACTTTGGTTTATTTTTCTGGTCATATGTGAGTTTTAAAAGATGCATTTGTTTGCTCAGTGCTGTCCTTCTTGTTGTGGATTTGACCGCATTTTTCTTGTGCGGGACAATTGATAGCACTCATAGGTCGGTAAAATCTTGAACTTTTTTTTCATATTCAGATGATGTAATTTTTGGCCTCAATTGATGGGTTCTCACTTGTCCCTTCTTTTTTTAAGCCTTCCATTAGCTGATTGTCATTTTCAGACAATCAGCTAATTGAAGGCTTAAAAAGAAGGGACAAGTGAGAACCCATCAATTGAGGCCAAAAATTACATCATCTGAATATGAAAAAAGTTCAAGATTTTACCGACCTATGAGTGTTATCAATTGTGCCGCATATGTGAGTTTATTTTTTACTAGCTGCGCAATATATTCGTTCACTGCAACAAATAATATCTAAATAAATAATAAAATTCATCTCTTCATTCTATTCCACAAAATTTATCTTAAAAACAAATTATAGTCAGTATTCCGTCAAATACTAATAACGAGAAATGAAGTTACAAAACATTTGAAGAAATTTAACTGAAAGCAATTTCCTTTATTAGACAATTGGTCAAAATCCCGAAATTGATGATTTTGTAAACTCCGCAAACAAAATTGAAATAATATCAATTATTTTTTAATTAGTTAAATAGAATTTAAAATTAAATAAAGGAAAATTGGTCAATTTTTGATATTACTCCTTTTCTGTTATTCGTAGGTTATATGCGAATAGCGTACTAAATTTGATTTTTACTTAATGTGTTTCATTTCCTTTCAGTTTATAAGGTGTATGTTAATGAAAATTACATATTCCACTAGGTGTGAATGTATGAAGCTTAGTCTAAATGCGGATATTACTTACAAATAAATAAATATTTGAATAATTAAATTAAAATAATCAAATAATTAAAAGTAAATTTTAAAAAAATTAAAAAAACTTTGCAAAACATAAATGAATAAGAAAAGATATAAATAAATACATATATATAAAATATTTAGGAAAATTAAAAAAAATTAATAGCAATTGATTTGAAGTTTAGTATCAGACGTGATTATACCTATATTGTCAGTAAAAATTCAATTTTGTTTCAAATTGCAATAGAAATTAATTCAGTAGACCAGTTTCGTCCTTTGCTGGAACAAATCGAGTACTGTCCAGAATTTACAAATTTATATTTTTTTATTAGCTTTGGCTTCGGGAAGAACCTATTTGAATTCTCTTAATACCTGAACTTGTAATTAACCACTCATGATCTATTATTATAAAACATACAACGTACCACCTGGGCAAATTATATTGATTTAAAAATAAACATAGTTAAAACATAAAAGCTGATTATTATTTATTCATTTGATTAAACGGAAACCCAAAGGTTCCATAGCAGAAGAAATATATTTTTGTTGTTAAGATTTCGGAAAATTAACATGTAATTTATTCATATTAAGAAAATTTTTAATTATGAAAATGGATTTTTCAGTTTAATCACACACACGCGCGTACACATCGCATGTCTATATATATATATATATATATATATATATATATATATATATATATATATATATATACGCATGTATATAGTATTTATCAGCATAAACGTGGGACTGAATATGGTACCAAAACCAATTCATCAAGTAAACCGATTTCTTAATTTTTATGCATTCGTTTAATACTTTCCAAAGTTTCTTTCAAACGGGTGTTGAATCGGAGTACATTTGCCCCGGAGGTTTGCACTAATTCAACGTGTCTCCGTTGCTTCTCACTGATAATTATTTTCGGTATCTTACGATTTTAATTTGTTGTAGGGCTTTGCTTAAGCTGGCGCCTATTCAACATGCTTTTCAACCTAAAAATGTGCAATTATTACAGAAGAAAAAAAGCTACGTGGAGAAATGATATTGAATTTAAGAATTATGGCAGGATTTTGATTATAAATACATTGGCTCCACTGGAAAGAAGAGCTAACCAAAAACCTTTTATATATAATTAAAAATTGCGCAAATTGTACGTCAGTGATGAGGTATCGAATGACTGCGCAACTGCAATGCAAACGTTATCCAGTAAGAGTCCCGATCACTGAAAATTCGGACACATACTAGAAAATTTCCCAATATGGTATAAACCGGTCTGCTTGATGAATTACGCTTGCAATGTTTAGTTTATTACAATAGCATCTAAATAATCAAAATCATGATATAAGTTTATTATTCAACATCGCTTTCTGAAGTGGCATTCTGTCTGTGCTCTAATGCCACCTCAGGTAGGCCAGTTAGAACTTTAACTTGAAAGAGATGAAAATTAGGTTCCACCATGAGAAATAAATGATCAGAAATATATGTTAGTCTATGATAGAAAAAGTTTTCTTATTTATTCGGAAAAAAATTTAAATTAAACATGTAATTTAAGTTATTGTGTTGTTATGCTTATGAGAAATTAAATTATCAAGATTTTGACAAGAAGATACTTCAGAAAAGTTTACATTCATTCATTCAATTTGTGCGTGTTTCTTCATACTGAATATTTTAGGCATGCATATGTTAATTACTGTAAATGTTGACTTGATAAAAATTTAAAAAAAACACATTTGTGAATTAAATATATGTATTTAAGAAAACGTTTACAATACCTAAAAATGATACCAGTTTGATTAAAATTGAATGTAAATTTTAAAGAATATTTTTAATCCAGAATTTAATAAATAATTAAGAAAAATCACACTGAAAATGTATTTTGCATGCAAAAGTTAATTTTGAATTTTATAAGTATTTCGTTTATGAACAAGTTTCAAAAGAAATGAGTTGTCATAAAGCGTTAGATTGGTTAGAAAAGGTTAAACTATTTTTTAAATAATTTCATTAACAAACTGAAAAATGTTTCATTTCCATAATTCGTATATTTTTTATTTATTTTTGCACTAGTTTTTATTTGATAAATGTGACAACTTAAGTCACACATTTTAATTCTATTATTAAAATTAAATGGAATAAGAAAAGTGAACAGGTAACAAGCTGACGAGAGAGCATTAAATAAAATTTTTTGTCTAAATTTAGTAAATTGTCAAATAAACCTTATAATGATAAATGGAACCACGCCTGAGTAAATAATATTCAAATTAGGGCAAAGCGAATAATTTATTGACTACAAATTCGCTCAATAAAATTCTAATTTAATGTTAACAAAAAATTGAAAATTAATTGTTCGCTGGAATCTTATGTGCGGTTACCGGTGTTACGATAAATGCAGTCATGTCGTTTTTCTGCACGTGATAAAGCCTTGAAACATTCTATTTTTGTTAATAGATTTTGGTTCACCTAGTTTGACACTTATTCAAAACCTGAGGACTTAAATTTACAAATAAAATTTTGAGCTTTAACGTAGGAAAGCTACATTGGTTTCAAAATGTTTAAATTATTCTTCCATTCATAATTCTATCCATATTAATTAGACGATATCATGGAACGATTTCTAGAAAATCTAAAGAATATCTTAAAATATAACATTTTTATAACTTTAAAACTTTGCATCTCACAAATGCAGTTACTAGATGACTTGTAATTCTGTCTTAACAATGACAAAAGTGAACTACTGATTGTAAATAAATGCCAAAACCTGAGCAATCCTATAATAAAATTCTGCAAAACCTACACCTGCATTAATATTTCTATTGATTAAAGCAAAAAATTGACGCTTTGATAGTTAGCTAGATGAAATTTTCAAGCAAAAGTGTGAAATGATTACCAAAGAATAAACATGAAGTTTTTACAATTGAATTTTTCAAGCTAAAAGATTTCTGTGCTTAAATCAAATCTTAACATTTGTTGACATTTTATTTTGTGCGGCTTATTTTGATATACATAATAGTTATATCTATTTCACTTTTCTCTTCTTGTTTGTGTAGGTGGCTTTTAATGCAGCCTTACCCCTCGTATAAGTCCAACAAGTATCCAATTAAAGCCTCACTATTCACCGTGGTGAATACTATATGACCTAGGTGGTTTAGAGAATTTTTTATGGTTACTCTGGCTCCAAGAACTTCCCCTTATTAAATTTTCAATGGATGAAATCTTGAGGACAATGCATGGAATCAATGGGCACACATTTTGCGATTGAAATTTTAAGAAAACTATGATAACGACCCTCAATACTAAACAATAGTATCAGAAAGCGCGTTAGAAATTCGTTTATCGGGTATTACTTTTTCATTATTTTATTTTCATGTTGACTGTATGTATGTGTCATTATAGCCTGGCGTACTTTATTCTGCAAAAAGTTGTGGTTTTGTGTCCGTCATTGGCTTTTATGAAACACAATGCGGTACATTCACTGGAGTATTAAGTCAAAAATCCTCTGAGGCTGTCTCACTTCAATGTACGATTATCTCAAACTGTCGACTAAAATTATCAATGCTTCCCAGTGCCCTCCCTTAGGTTTCATCCGGAGATATGTTTCTTACGTATATGTGTATGTGCAATAATTAAATGAGGATACAGCAATATCTGCGTTGGCCAAGGGACCTGAAACTTGTCATCAAGGCTACACTATGTCCCACACATATACCCAAAAGTATGAGTTAAGGCTAATAAAACCAATCTCTTATTTTTTATAATCAAGGTTGTGGTCTTGATATAAGCACCTGACCCATTAATTACTTACATATGTCAGTATAAACTAAGCATTGTATAGTGTAGAAAAGGCAATTCGTCCAGTAGACCGGTTTCGTCTTAATTGGAAACTCATCATGTACTGGCCAGAATTTGCCGCGGACAGGGCTCGAACCTGGGCACGTCTGCTTTGGAATCTGGTGCTCTAACCACTGAGTCACCCTGCCGCTAATAAATAACGAGATTACGAAGCAGACGTGCCCAGGTTTGAGTCCTGTCCGCGACAAATTCTGGCCAGTACATGATGAGCTCCCAATAAGGACGAAACAGGTCTACTGAATGAATTGCCTTTTCTACACTATACAATTCTTAGTTTATACTGACATATGTAAGTAATAAACGGTTCAGGTGCTTATATCAAGACCGCAACCTTGATTATAAGAATTGATATCACCGCTCACGCAACCAATGTTCGTTTACTTTGACTATCTCATACTTGTCTAATGCAAGATTTACGAAGAAAATATCTGAGACCAAAAAGATGTCCTTTTACTCACATTTACAAATTTTTCATCTCGCAGAACTTTGCTACTGAGCTCATGTAAGAGACCACATAAATCCTTCTTTTTCTGCTTCCTTTAAAATCGTTTAATAAATTACGATTTATCATTTATTTGGCTGAACGAAATCTTTTCTCATGAAGAGAATACTTAAGTACCTTGCAATCGACTGGATAACTGTTCCAATTGAAACCACTTGTGTGTACCTAAATTATTCTACGTGCCTTACCTTACATAAACTTTGTCATAAATGCTTTTGTTTAATGGGTGTTGAGCACCTGTAATGCATTCTTAAGAATGAAGTGGGTAGGTTTGTTTTTTTAAAGTGTATTAACACACACCGCCTATTTTTAACAATTAACTTTGATGACAGCTGATCTTTATTCTATCGTCAGTTAAGGAAGTTTAAAACTATCGATTGACGCATTTCGTTTCTACTTCCAGTTCTTCCGAATTTAGACAAATGTTATTCTAGCAAACTTGTTACATGCATTTAAAAACCTTAATTGACATAACAATTTACTTTATACAATTATTATTGCATTAAGGCCATAATCTAATAGGTGTTAAAACTATTATGCAAATAATTCGTTGAAGTGACAAGTGGTAGTTATAACTTTGTCTTATTTTCCTTGTCAATGCGTAAACAGGTCTACTCAGAATTCAGCCACCAAAAAATATACTGGAATAGACGCATATTCCATTTTATTTAATTAGTCGCACATTAATTCAAAACCACCACCAATCGCACAATCCCAGACGTTACGACTCTCTACGTTTATTGTCAAAGCACGATGACTAATTGACTCACATGAATCAAACTGTAATTCTCATATTCGGAGTTGAAATTACGTCATTAATACATGAATACTTAACAGGGTTTCTCCTGTACCCAGTTCGCCGAGAGTGTTCCACAGATTTTTGTCCATTCAAGTGTTTACTGGTCATTGATAGAAAGGTGTGGCGTAATTTTTTTTATATAAAATCACTATTTGCTGATATTTTTACATGTGTTTTTGTATTTAAGTATTTTGATTTCACATGCATAATATAAATTACAGTTTTATCCTTTTAAGAAAGAAATTAGGCAATGTTGGTTGATGCTGACTGGTAATAGGGTCGGAAAAGTGTTCAATTTTGAAAAAATGGCTGACAGCACATCTGCTTTCTAAACCAAACAAATGGTCGATCCATTTAGGTCTTGCTAATACAATTGGAATTATTGCGTTATGTAAAATAGATGTCATTAAATTAAGTTTCCTGTTAAAAATTATGAAGTACACTCACTTTACCATTAGCTCACTTATTAGCACGAGAAGGAAAATTAAATGTTTCTTTACTTAGGGTAGTAGATAAATTAAAATCTATAGGTATTTTTGCATAATTTGAATTACGAATGGACATCCTAAATAAGACTGACTGCCGACACCCCTACCCGTTTTGTAATTGTGTTAAACAATCCAAAGCTTTAGTTACGGTATTTGCGCAAGCAAATAAAGATACTTTTGAAATGCGAGCTTTAACAAAATTCATTTTACGTTTCCCATGTGCAAAAACATATTTTGCACATTTGTTTTGGGACATGGGAAGGTTACAACAAATTAAGATAGTTTTTCTACGTAGGCAAGGTCTGAATATTTGCTGGTTAAGCCCTATAAAAAACAATGGTTTTGGAAGGTTTGAAAATCACCAACACATATACGTGCTTGTGTTCCGGAAAATTTAATGGATTAACTAAAGGTTGATCAACCCTTTCCACCTGATTTGAAGTATTGAATAGAAAAAGCACATATTGAGTAAATCCTTTTACTGGCTGTGATGGTAAGAATGAGAATATTGATTTAATTTTGTCACATTGGCATGACGTTTTCCAAACGGTTGCTTTACAAATCATTATCACAGAGGAAACAACGATTATTATGAGAAGGATAATAAAAATATATTTTCGTAAACGGTCATCTCAGCTTCAAAACATTACTTAACTGAATAGAATCATGTGGTTAAAATGTAAATGGCAAATTAACAGGAGCCGAATTAAAAATTTTAAATTAAGTAGTATTGCCTTTATTAATGTTTGTTGAATTTTTCGTCCAATATGTGTCGAAGATTCAGAGTGAAGTACAATATAATTTTTTATATATAGATATCAAATCGTTAATTAATTAGATGCAGAAATATTCAATAAAATTTAGCCAATCACTTTTAATTGACAAATGGGTCCATTGCAAAACCAAACTTGCTTGCGTGGCAATACTCGCCAAATAGCTGGTACTATTAAAACAAATGCAGGACGAAGATAAAAGGAAAAATAAAATTACAGCAAGTTTTTACAAATAATGAGGTAAAGGATTGTTATCACGACTCGAGCAACCGTTGCAAATTTTATTGTATAAATTATATACTTATGACGAAAGATGTTAGACGTTCATGTTCGTATCTGTTTAGAAATTATGCAGCGGAAATTTACCGCCATGTTAAAAGATGTCGAGATAACTAGAAGCGAGTGCAACATATCTAATTTTGCTTTCCACATATATGCTTTGTAGTTTCATCCTCGCTTGGCAGTTTTCCATCATAATCTGATGATGAGCATGGAAGTTTGAAAGGCGTCAGTGCGTGTGACTGGCGGTAGTTTTACTATGCTTATCGTCTGGTTAAGTAAAATGGGAATAGCATTTATTTCTACCGCGCAAACGAGATTTTAATTGTTTTAATCACCACTCGCGCAATCAATACTTGTTTAATTGATTAACTTATATAAATGTGATTGAAAAAATTAATGTCGTTGACGGCGTAACAATTGCGCAGGCAATATTTCCAGTCAAGTACAATGTTTGCGAGACTACTAAAAATGAGAGTCGCAAATCTAATTTTGCTTTCCATATGTATGCTTTGCGGTATGATCCTCTCTAGTTAGTTTGCCGTCGTACTCTGCTGATGAACGTGGGAGATGGAGACGCGCCATTTCGTGCGACTTTTTAGATACTTGGGGATTAGTGTTAATCTGATACTCACAAAATTCATTTGAAGAATTTAGTCAATTATGGCGCAAACACTTAGGAAGATTTATCGCATACTCTATATAGAAACGAAAATGTAAAACTTGTCAGGAAACATAAGTTTGAGATATTTACATTCGGTTAAATGTCAGGAAAACAAGCTTGAAGAAAAATGTGTGTCACAATTCCGATAGCGATTCAATTTTTCGTCATTCAACAAACAAAATATTTAATAGTACATTGCCTAAAAGCCAGACGAATCATTGGCAGATTTAGTACGGTGTTAAAATCCAAATAAACGCACGTAACATATCTGCATTTTAAATACATTTAATTTAGCAGTAAGATGCCAATAAATCTAAAATTAACTTGCACTTAAATCCCGATATGAAAAATAAATGTTATTACAAAATTTAAAATACGCGTACCCATACTTAACAAAAAACAAACATATTTTGTCAAAACTACTTATCAATTTCCGATTGCAGGTATAAATATACGTATATATATATATATATATATATATATATATATATATATATTTACAGGTCAATAACTTCGGCATTATGACAGGAAGTTCGTAATTATGATATTCAAACATAGTTTAGCTCAGAAGTAGAATACATGAATGGCACAACAAGTGAGTTGTGAATATAATCATACATCTATAATACCTAGTTCATAGAGCAAAGAAAAAAAAGAAGTTTGGTTATTTTGCGACAATAAATTTGTTTTTATTTTAAATTTTGATAAATAATAATTATCCAAGGAAAATTATAATCAAATTGCTATTTTGATTAAACTGTGTATTGTTATTCTTTACGAGAAATTTCAATGATTAAAGCTTATTAACTGTGGTATTATGTTAAAGATAATTTAAATTTAAAAGTTATACACATTCGATCATAGAAGCACGTTTAAGCCATCCGACAGAAACAGGCACAAATGTGCGATTTTTGCATTGTTATATTTAATGGACACTTTTGTTGGCCATCCACATATCAAAATAGCCAAGTTGTCTGTTAAGTAAGAGGATTAAAAAATGCAAGTTTTTGTGCCAACTTTTTCGTTTGAATATATTGCTTTTTTATTATTGCCCGGTAACGTAATTGTTTATCGAGAATTTTATCATAGGCCTTGTAGAAGCATGTGAGTATTTTTGGACGAAAAATTAAGAAATAGCTTTAAAAATTGTAACCACTTAAATCTCTCATGATCGCTGTAAACTAACAACTACAAAGTGGAAACATAATTATTAAAAGGAGGCGATAAGTCAAAATTACTGAAATAAGTAACTCAGAATGCCATTATTTTTCTGATAAGTAATGTTCTCTATTACTGATCAATGCACTTTAGAATAATTATCTTACATTTGAAAAGGTATTGTGCATTACTTGATACACGTATAAAGCAATATTTGAGTTAATATTTGTCAACTTACTTTTTTGAATGTGCATAAATTAGAAGCAGTAAATTGATTTTACATATTATCAAATAAGGATATGCCGACGAAATTCATTAAAAGAAAACCAATGCTGGATGTATCTAGGCTTTTCCATGTAATACTGTTTCAAATTCTGCCAAGTAAGTAGGTAATATTTCTATACTAATAAAAGGATATGTGGCTAATTAACACGTTAAAATTGGTTGAAGCTCAGCAAAAAACAGATTCTAAAATACGCTCTACAATTTGTTGCTTTCCGTGAAGTGCTTACATAAAAAGAAATAAGGGGAGGACGAATGTCTATGTAAATTTTGCGTGGGCGAAACAATGAATCGTAGTTCTAAAGATAGACAATTTTATCAAAGTCATAATAAATACTTCTTTGCAATAATTTAGATACATGAACGAATAACCACTGATGTATCTTCGTTGCTATAGCAATGGAATTTAGTTTAAATTTAGATTTATATAGGAAAATCAACGCATAAAATAGAGCAGATATTTTATCATTTCTTTACGCTGAATTGCGTTTGGCAAATAGAAATGTTAAAATAAACTAAGTACTGTTCATAAACCAAATGTCGGCAATAACTTTGCACACAAAATATATAAAATCTTTAGGCATTTAGTCGACCGGAAATAGGTATCGTGAACATAAAATGTAGGTTATAAAATGTAAGAAATACAGGAAAAATCACTTTACTTTAAAGAATAAGATATAAAGTCTGCTATCTTTCCAACAAGCAATTTGTAAGCATTACGCCGTTTGAAATAATATTGATAAATAGTGGCGTACAATATAAGCGAAAAGAAAACCAAAATATAATTTAAAGAAAATGATGCATACAGGATGTTGAAAAAACGACCTAGACAATGGACGACTTTTTTATATTTTTGCAGAGCCAAATATTAATTGGAAAAAGTAAGACAAAGTAATAAGGAACCCTGCAAATTGCATACACGCAATTAAAAAAATTCGAACTAAGTTGCTAGAAAGCTAAAACTATTTGTATGAACGCTGACCGGTTTAGTAGATGAATACATAATTAATGAGTAAATTTTAATATGTGAATAGATAAAAATATCAATAAATTAATAATGAATTACTGTTTGGCATTCTACAAAAGATCTTAGAAGAGCGTAACAATAAGTCAAATAACGAGATGCACTAAAATGACAAATCGAACACTTTAACGTGTTCGTACAAAATCAAGAAATCGCTTAATTTGAATTATCGATTTCTGAATGTAAACAATGACCAATTTTGGTTAAATTCGAACTGCCGAATGTAGTTTTTGCCTTTTTCAGGCAAACCTATATGAATGACGTTCAAAAGATGTGCAACATACTTGTTGGAATATTATAAACGTTAGTTAAAGGAGTGTATTGTAGCAAAAGCCATAGTAGGTTAAGTAATTGAAAAATGTGTTAATAATCACTCATTTGCTCACAAATAAAATATAAAATAAGTAGCTGAATTCGTTTATTTAGGACCATATTCAATTGGACACTTCAAAGTATTATTTGCTTCAAATATGTTGCTCATCTCATTCGGAACCTTATATTACCTCATATGGATGTTGACTAAAACTTCTCAGTTAGAACTAGAGAGGAATGTCAGAAAGACGTTGTTTGAAATGATTACCAATTCATGGATGCCTGATAGAGAATGGCATTGAATTTCTCTAAACTTTTCAAGAATGTCCAAAAGTTCGGTATATTAAGCATACTGCATTATAAGACAAATTATTTTCACATGTTTTACACAGTGGAAAATTGTGGAAATGTATGCTAAATTTACAATAATTACGGTATCAAATCGAGCTCGGAAAGGTCAATAGGGAACGTTTAAAATTCGAACCTAATTGCCCCAGATAAGCAAAACTTCCAAAGCTTCATTTACTCGATATTTTATGTATATATATTTTATACGTTACAGTGAAATTTTTAATGATTTAATGCGATTACACTACAGTAAATAGAGTTTTCCTTTTAGCCAATTTTCCAAATCTGAAGCTTTTCTGAAAAGTCTAATGAAATATTCATTAGGCATCCTGGAATTTAATAATGATAAAGAGAAAGGTGTATAACCTATATAGCAGAAATGCAAGTAAAGTGTTAGACGTTATGCACTTTAAAATTGAAATTGGCAGAATTGTGTAGCAAAGCGCTAAATACTGTGTTAACTAAACGTCTTTACGTCAAACTAGAAGTGCAAATTATTTTTAGACAAGGATTATTTGACCTATTTTAATTTGGTTTAATTTCATACTCGCTTTGGCTTTCAAAAAAGAATGTGAATTCTTGCAATATGATGATCTGCAAAAATTTTTTAAACATGAGCAATACACGTGACGAACAAGAGACAGCTGTTTTCTACGTGGAAGAACATTCATTAAATAGGTTCCAGATTAACTGAAGAACGAGGTATGTCTTGGAATTCTTCTTCATACATGTATTTCGACTAAAACGATAAAGCACGATATAACCAATTAATATTATATACTATAAGAGATCCAGCAATTATGTGACACTGGACAAGCTTTTGCCAAGCTTACAATGTTTTATGTCAGGACAAAAATTCCTATTCGCAGTACATATTTTGTGGGTCGGCTAACTTATTCTTCAAATCAAGTTTGCGAGCTCAACGTAAACACCAATCATATTTTATTTAATCCGTTAGAAAATGTGGTAAAAATATTGTGCTTCAAATGATGGTTCAATTAATAAGTAACCGGTCGTTTTACTACAAGGCCAATTGCAATATTGTAAAAGTTAAAATTCTAAAGATGAAATCAGATTAAGTTCGAACGTGGGCATGCAGCTAGATACATGGAAGAATGCATTATGTTACGCCAAGCTTAAATTATCTTCAGATTTATTTTTAAATAGCATATTACTTACATTTTGAATGTGAGCTTTTATATATTTTTAAGTACTGTCATTATGAGAAAATATGATGAAATTAAATAATGTAAATAAATGCTTGTTCCTTGTTATTTAACTCAAGTATATTAAAACCAATCTCACTGAATTTAACTAGTCAATCAACATAGATTAAATACCCCCAAAAAAGCACGTTTGACCTTCCACGATCATCATCAGAGCACGACGGCAAACTGACAAGCTGGGATATAACCGCAATGCATATTCAGAACAATATAATTCAGATATACGTCTCTCGTCTATAATAGTCTCGCATACATTTTACATGACTGAAAATATGGGTTGCACAGTTTCTATGCAGTCATGAAAATAAAATTTCTCTAACTTTTTCACATTTGTATAAATTATACAAATAATCAATCATTGACGGCGAGGGTGGTGGTACCAATTTTTAAAATCAAGTTTCTGAGCTTAAAATAAACACCAATCACATATCTTTTAATCATTCTCCGAACAACATAGCAAAAATACCTTCGGTCGCACGTACTGACGCCTTTCAAACTTCCATGAAAACAATCAGTTTACCATGCCGAACTGACTAGCGGGGATCAAACCGCACAAGGTATATAACAAAATTAGATACAAGTATATAACCCATAGTAAGTTGGAATATATTGAATTTGACTAACCATTTTGCGTGATAATTTTCTGTGCAGTCTCATACAATAACATTTTGCTGCTTTCGCTAAGTATACATAACTTTTTCAATTAAGCAAACAGTGCTTACGTATCTGGTGGCAGAAATAATCTGAAACAATTTGCGTGGTTGATATAAAATCCGAAGCCTGTCGACTTTCCGTGAAGATCAGTAAATTACAACGGAAAACTGGCTAGAGCAGATCAAGCTGCAATGCATATATTTGGGAATCAAAATGAGTTATGTGGTATTTACTTCTAGTAGTCTCGCATACATTGCACTTGACTGGAAATTTCGGCTACAGAATTATTGTACAGTCACGAATATATAATTCTTGCAGTTTTTAACACACAACCATTCTTAAGCATATATATATATATATATATATATATATATATATAGACAATCAATGTTTGCATAGGTGGTGGTAACATTTCTTTTAATCAGATTTGCGAGCTTGAAGTAAACACAAAACCTATTGCATATAATTAGTTTTCGAACAACATAGCAAAACTACCGACAGTCACATGTACTTACGCTTTTCCTCCTTCCATGCTCATCATCAGAGTACGGCGATAAACTGATAGTGAGGATGAAACAGTAATGCATATTTGTGGAATGAAAAATTAGATATGCGGCCTTCACTTCTAGTGGTCTCGCATACACTGCCCTTGACAAGAATTCTCGGCATCAAATTTGCTGTGCACTAACCTACATTAAGCATGTGCAGCTTCCGCTATATGTTCGTAAGTAATATAATTAAACATTTACTGACTATTCGGGGTATAATAAAGTTTTTAGCAGTTCCGCAAAAACAAAAAACTACTATCAATCACACACAATGACACGTTTCTATTAAGCATAAACATCATCAAAGAACTGCAGAAAACTGTCTAACGAGGATCATACATGATTGGGTATATAATTTAAGCAACGTTTTATATGGGGTTCTAGAAGTCGAGCATTTATTGAACTGCACTCAGAATACCGACTGCATTATTTTGGTTTGTCGCGGACATTACACCTGTGCAGGTTTCGCTGCGTATATGTATGCTTTAAATTAACACAAATATTAATAGCGCGGGAGGTGGTGACTATTATGTTGATGAGGTTTGTGAGCTTGATTGAAACACCGGCCCCATTATATTTAAACTGTCGCTCAAAAAGCAAAAATATATATGGCTACATGCACTGCCACGTTTCGGAATTCCATGGTCATTATCAGTGCAAGACGGTCATCTGACTAGCAGGGATCAAACGGCAAAACACATGTAATAAATGCAACTTAGATATGTGAATCTCATTTAAAAGTGGTCCGCGTACATTGAACTTGACTGGAAATATCAGTTGCACAATTTATGTACAGTCTAGAACAACAATTTTTGTAAATTTCGCATAGTGTATATAAGTTATACAGTTAAGCAATTACTGTTTGCATGTGTAGCTATAGAAACTCTTTCAATCAAGTTTGCAAGCTTGAAAGAAACACTGATCTCACTTTATTTAACCAACGGTCAACAGTTTATCGACGATCAAACAGCAATAATATAAAAAGGGAAGCGAAAAGTAGCTATGCGTTTCTCATTTATGATAGAATCGCATACATCGTTCTTGACTGAAATTGTAGGTATTTTTGCTGTTTTTTGATTGGACAGTTGGATTCGTGCTGCTGTGGAGATCGTGGAATTTTGAAAACCATCAGTAAGTATGATTGACGACGGTTTTTATTTAAACTGGTTCAATAAAACAAATATCAAGTCGCTAACTTGATTTAAATAATTTTTTTCACCACAAACGCAATAAATCAATGTTTAATTGCATAATTTATACACATATAGCCAAAACAGCAGAAAATATTATATTCGTGATGACACCGAGGTTATGCATCCGATATTTCCTGTCCATTGTAAATATATGCGAGTATATTAAACGTGCGTGACACACACCAAAATTTCTATTTTTGTATTCGTTACATTTTCATATTTACTAGTCAACTTGCCGTCGAGCTGTGCCGTTGATTATGTTAGTTCGAAATCCGTTAGTACATTTGAATGACGGTAGCTTTGCTATATTGTGCGACGGGTTTAAAGTAGTTCTGTGCTTATATCGTGCACGCAATCATAATTTGAATAATGGCTGTCATCAATCAATGTATTCTTTATTGTGTCAATTCTATACACATAGCGAACACCGCAATATGATAATGCTCGTGGCTGCAAAATATTTGTGCAGCCATAATTACCAGTCGCTTTACGCGAAACAACTAGTGATGAGAGTCACATATCCTATTTTTCATTTATTATATACGCATTTCGGTTTTGGTTCTTGCTAGTAATGTTACGGCTGTGCTCTAATGATAAACATGGATAATCAAGACGCGATAGTATGTATGTCTGACTGTTGTTTTGATTTGTTGAGCGACTGATTAATTAACTTAGGATTGGTGCTTATATTTGGCTACCTTGATTTAAAAAAGTCTTATTAACACCTGTGCAGTCAATAAACATTTGACTGTACGCATGTCTGAGTACAACTCTTTCTCAAATTAAAAAAAAATTATTCTATTATTTTTCCAACTTATACGCACATACACACGCAGAAACAAACACACACACACACATATATATATATATATATATATATATATATATATTTATTGACTGGCAGAAGTAAAAAATAAATTTCCTTGCGTTCAATAATACTTTTAGCCTTTTTGCCCGCGAAAAGTTATATGGGAAATATAAAATTCAATTTACATAGGGATGTTTTCCTGGTAAAAGTAAATAATTTTTAAAATAAAAAATGTACAAATGTGATACATCATTGAGATGTCGTCGCATATCTAACTTCAAATTATTGATATAGGTTTAACTCAAACCTTGCGTAGTCTTTTTCATACCATTTATGATTTGTGTTTTGATAAAATATATCTCCATTATTTCAGCTTATTGGGAGGTGAAGTCACTACTGACGAGTTCCATATTAGAAATTGTATTGTATACTAGTAGGTAGGTTGACATTTAAATGAGGTTCTATAATTTTAGAAAACAGTATTACACATTTTACGCTATAAACTAACTAAAGTTAAAAATTTTACATGCAAATCATTTTTAAAACAGTGACGGCTATCTAATAAATAATATAATTAGTAATTATTTCAATACATAAAATAACTATTAAATATTGATAAAGTACACATATATCAGTGATAATTAAAGTCATAACATTTTTTTAATAAATAATTGAATAATTTTTAATATACCTACTTCAAAGTTAGAAAAAGAATGATATGCCAAATCACCATGGATAATGTTAATAATCTCACTTATACAAGAGTTGCGTACTTACTGGTGGCTTATCAGTTGGAACCGGCAAAACGCCCAAAAACCAGCATATATCTGATAAAATATGTGGGACAATTCTTTAAATCAATTTTGCGAACTTGAAGTAAACACCAATCCTATTGTATTTTACCAGTCGCTGAACAATATAAGAAAACTACCTCCAGCCGCAACGCACTCACGCGTTTCGACCTTCCATGATCACCATCAGAGTACGACGGAAAACTGGCTAGCGAGGATCAAATCGCATTGAATATATATGCAAATCAAATTTAGATATGCGGCTCTCACCTCTAGCAGTATTGCACACAGAACTTGACTGCTAGAGGTGAGAGCCGCATATCTAAATTTGATCTCCATACATAACCAATGCGGTTTGATCCGCGATAGTCAGTTTGCTGTCGTACTCTGATGGTGATCATGGAAGGTCGAAACGCGTCAGTGCGTTGCGGCTGGCAGTAGTTTTGTTATGTTGTTTGACGACTGGTTAAATACAATGGGATTGGTGTTTATTACAAGCTCGCAAACTTGATTTAAAGTATAGTTACCACCACCCGCGCAATCAGTTATGTTAAATGTGGAACAATTCATCGTTGCAATCTTCTATACGATAGTTTATTTAAGCAATAATATGGTCAAATTCATATAAATTCTGCAGTCCATTTTGTATAAATATGTTAATGTATACGCAACACTTAATACATAATTGCATATACTAGTTCATAGTAAAAACATATATATGATTATTGCATTCTTGTTTGAACGACATAAATATTAACATCAAATGGAATATCTGATGACGACGAAGGTCAGAGTTTTAAGCCTTATGAACTTGCAAGTTTTTTGTATTGGTTTTTGTTCTTAATTTTGTTAAAACATCCCATTACCAAAAACAGAGTGCTGAAAAAATTCCAGGTACCTTATTAATTATATGTAATGTTTGGTATTTGAATTTTCGTTGCCCAAGACATTAGATGAAATTGAGAGTTGAGTTATGTATTTCATCACATATCTGGTGATGGTACTGGAAATGTGGTACCGAAACGTCATAAACCATGATTAGATCGAACTTCATTTCTTGTAGCTAGTACAAACAGTGTAGGCGCCTTTAGAGTGAGGGAACGAATCTGCATCCCAGCCGAACTCAATGCGTACTTTGATATGTGGATCAATCGGATTATTGCGGAATCGAGAGTGAAAATCGACCGCACCCAAAAAAAACTCGTGGACACGTTAAAATTTGACACACATACTGAGTGAAGACATGCTCGTATAGGAGGTTGCATATTCACCTCCACATATCTTTTGACACAATTTATAGTGGGATTTGGGCATAGTGCCGGATTGTATTTATGGGTCACCTATAAGAATTTAACACATGCAAAAATGATATTGAACCATTTGTTCCTTTTGACTTTCACATGCCTTTTTAGGTTTATTCGGACAAATTTGTTACTAGGTAAACATTGCATTATATATTATTTTATATATACCAGTCTACAGAAACGGTGAATACACGACGTACGTTACGAATAAAAGTTCGAATGACGAGGAGATTACTGCGCAATTTAGAGTTCAATTAATATGAATATGGAAACAACTCACAGTTACCCAATAAATACGTATGAAAGATATCAAGATGTAGAAGCTGAAAAGAAAACCTTTAAGTAGCAGAACTTTTAAGAATTTGAAAATATTTTATATTTGTCACTACAAATAATCATTCAGTACGTAAGATTGTAAACCCATTTTAAAATGAGTTTGAAAACATATTGAAATGTAATATAAAACCTGAAAATCAACATATTTAACTGAAATATGTAAAGTTAGTCTATAAAAATTAGGCAGTCTCTAATCTCGCGGGAGGTGATTAAATGTGTTGTAAACTAAATTTGCAACTTTGAAATGAGAATTAATCATATATTTTTAAAAATCTCACAGAATATTTGAAACGAATTATTTCCCTCGAGTTAGCTTAATTCCATCGTTGTGCATTGCTTAGAGCATAGGTTTGGTTCTTGATTTCCTCTTTTTCGAACTTAATTTAAATTTATTTTTTCATCACTGACGCTGGTAAATAATCATTTAATTGAATAACACAAGAAAATGTAGCATAATTAGAAAACAGTGATTGAAAATGCTTAGCAATTGTGCCATTAATCTCAGATGAACAAAGGATGGCGAAACACACCAGTGTATATGTAAACTTAACATGTTGTGCAGCTATTTTAAATTATAATTGCGGCCAAAACTATTTAT
This sequence comes from Eudiplozoon nipponicum, assembly GCA_029291075.1. Lineage (NCBI taxonomy): Eukaryota > Metazoa > Platyhelminthes > Monogenea > Mazocraeidea > Diplozoidae > Eudiplozoon > Eudiplozoon nipponicum. Next base: position 119,685 of record JAQBSW010000187.1, on the reverse strand, counting down.
GTATAATTGATTAAAGGTATAAGCATAAATGTTTTGACTAATTTTCTCAATATGCAGGCGTAAATGCATTTTCCTGAATAGTTTTATTCCAGAAGTAAGTAAATTTATCGTAAATTAATTAAATATATGTTGTGCAATGAAAAGCATTTGATTTTCACCAATTGCTCGATCAGTCCAACGCCATGAAATGTCAGAACACCATGAGTCAAATTTAAAAAATATAATTTCTTCCCAGTTAATGAATTATTATTCATGTGTGCTTATGTCTATCCGAAAACTAGGATTTTCAACTATCTGATCAAGAAATAGTGAAATATTTACTTACAAGGAGTTGGTTCGCAGAAAGATTACAATTAGATGCAAACAAATTAGTGCACATACACACATACACTCATGCATAAATTTATATATATATATATATATATATATATATATATATATATATATATATACTCTGTTATTTAATCTTCCAAAAACCTGTAACGATGCACATAAAATGATATGTAACTGATGTTTGGAAGATTAAACACTTAGTCTTTGTGTGTACGTGGTTGTGTGAGGTTAAGTGAATAATTTGCTAATTTATATCCTCACTTATAGAACTAATTACTAATCACCATTCATTTATAACCAGATATTTTAATAAATACGTATATATAATTGGCAAAAAAGCGATTTAACTTCATGATTTGGCTTAGATAACCGTGGTCATTACATTTTCTTTATTGATTAAACAAGAGAAAACATAAAAAATAACATACCATACGCTGAGGGAGAAAATTTTGTTCAACTAAAAAACTGACGTTGTTAGTATACACATGGTAGTTTAAACAAATCAATTTTGCTTCATGTGTAGAACATATTTAGTTTTCGTACTGTTAACTGCAATAAAACCGAAGCCATGTTTAGTCCATGTATTTGCATTTTGGGATCTCCTGTCACTGCAGACTGGACCTTAGCCCTGGTGGGATTTTTCGCGTTCATGTATGGCTTATTGGGCTATTCTGGTAGTACTTTATCGCTGTTCGAGTTTCTTCTATCAAGCTGGCCAATGAAAAGGAATCTGATTAGCATTACCTAAGTGCCCTACCAGGTATGGTTGTCCTACTGGCCATTTGTAGCTCTAACATGACAACAAATTTCGTGGATTTTTGGCAGCGAAGCATCACTATATTATGCTCTTTTAATGCTATATATTAGTAATAGGCACACCCACAAGAAACTAAACTCAGAAATAGGTCAGGCAATAAAATCTTCGATACTTAATATAGGCATGTTTTGCCCATAATTAGAGCATGATCATACTTCAAAATTTAATGAAAAGTAGTTTGGTAATTTGTGATACTTTAAGTAGATTATCAACGAGACTTAAAGTCAAACATCTGCACGAAAGATTTACCTTACATGAACGTCAACTGATACTAAACTTGGAAACAATGGGTTTGTTTTCAACGGTTAATTTTCGAGAAAAAATAATGACAAGAAGATATATTTTTGTTTTTTACCTTATTTTATTAACTTTCATAATAGAATATAGCACCGAGCTTCAGTTTACATTTAAGAGTAGCAATATGGATAAAATTTCATTTTACTAAATATATAACATGACAGCGAATAGAGTACAAGTGGTGATGGATTTTGTTGACACTTGTAAGGTGTCTAAATGTATGTGGTTTAACTAAATGTTTGAGAAGAAGTACATAACGTAAATATCTATCCACCTGTGCCGATTAGAAGTTCCTGAAGTTATTAAGGTAAAACATAAGTTAATAATTTGGAAGTTAAGATAAGTAGAACTGACTGTCTTGTTAAATTAGAATATTTAAGTAAATATATATATATATATATTCTTTTTTAAACTCTATAGACGATGTATGATGTTTTACTATATTTTAGATCACCTACCCATTAAGCGATAAAATTTATTTAATAAGGTTTTCCATTTTTAGCTTTGGACAATATGCATATATTTCGCGTACTCTTATTTTATTTTAATTCGTCGATTATTTAGATAGAAAGACAGGTAGATAGATAGAAGGTCTCGTAGGTACTATATATATATATATATATATATATGTATATATATGTGAATTTGTGGTTTGCAAGCCAATTTTTCATTTGTATGCCCTTATATAAGTACACATATGATCATTATGTGGGGCGTAATACCGGCTCCTACTGGTGAGTCGCCAGTAAGCACGAAACGAATGTGCACGAGATTACACTTTCCTTTAATGCAGTCTTTGGTTTTTCCTTCTGGTCATAACTGAACCAATTTGTTACTAGGTGCGCAACACCTAATACATAATTGTATATATATTAGTTCTTCGCAAAACAAGTATCTAAACTTAATGATGTCATGTTTGCCGCGAAATATTATAACTGATATCGATCAAGAAATTGCTTTTATATGTATATGTGGCGAAAGCATCAAACAGTTAATGTTCGGGACTGCATAGAATTTGTGCAGCCGACATTTCTAATCTAGTTCAATGTAGGCGAGACTACTAGAGGTGAGAGCCACACGTCTAATTTTGCTTTCCATATATATGCAATGCGGTTTGATCCTCGCTAGTAAGTTTGCTGTCGTACCCTGATGATGATCATGGAAGGTCGAAACGCGTCTGTGCGTGCGACTGGCGGTAGATTTGCTGTTATCGGATGACTGGTTGAATACAACAGGATTGGTGATTATTTGAAGCTCGCAAATTTGATTTAAAGAATTGTTACCACCACGCGCGCAATGAATTATTGTTAAAATAAATAATTCAGTCTATGCAATAATAATTTTCGACCATTTTAAAAGTAAGTTCTTAACATACATAGCTAAAATGTGCAAAAGTTGCTAATTGTAAATCACATATGATATAATTTATGGTTAAAATATTAGTCTAATATCTAACTCCATTGTCCATTATGTGGAATTTTGTGCAAACTGACATTCAAAGTCAGATCAGCCTCCTTACGATTTCGTTTTAATAATAAAATTGCACTTATATAAGTATTGCCAACGTACAATAATAATTGTGATATTCAGTAAGATTTTTGCTTGAAAACTTGTCAGCTGTTTAAATAAAATAAGCTTAACTTGAGGTTTTGAAACGTTGCTATTACAAACAATCAGTATGGTTAACTAAATGTCTTTTGTTTAGTCATATATTTCCAGTAAAAAATTGAACGTTTTAACCTGAGATAACCACATCTAATAATAATTAAATAATCTATACTACTACTACGATTGCTACTACTACTACTACTACAACTAATAATACCCAATTACTAGTACTAGAAGGCCAACGACAAGCACAGCAAAATCTGCTACTACTGCGTCTAAAATGTTATTTATTTTGAAACAATAGACATCAAGCCACACATTTGAATGTGAAATCGTGTAAACCAAAGGTAGGACTATGTAGGGGTGAGTTGCAGAGATAAGCAAATAGACATCATTCATACTGTAAGCAGGATTGGAAATGACTGTACATTAATATGTGTAAAAGACTTGAAATTGTCGGAATACAAATAACGGAACAAGAATGGAATTTTAAAAGCATAGAGATTGAAGACAGAAAAGAAATTGTGACGTTTTTTTCTTCTATGATCCATTGGAATCCAAATATTTTTTATTTTAACGTAACTAGGAAATGAAGAAAAAGGAATAATTTCAAAAACGTTACGGTTAGAACAATTGATGGACTGGATAATAACAATGAGGTATTAAATCAACGTCTCGGACCATTCAAATGCATTGTTTAGCACGAAGCGCTTATTTGCATAGCGTTAATGGAATTTTAAGAACCAATTCATTGAAAGATACGAACTTGAGCTGGCGCTCAAATGCGTTATCTCAAATTTGAGATTTGTCTGCACATTTGACGTGCATAACCTGATTATGATACAAATGTGCTGGGTGCAGATGGTGGAAATACGCATGTCAAAATTGCGGCAGGAGCCCGCGTGAAATATAAAGTTACTTCATCTACTCGAAAAAATCGACTGAATGATTTCCAGGCAATATAGTTTCTAATTTTTTGTTAGGTCAATCTTGATGCGAATGAAATGCAAGGAATTACAATGGGTACTGGAGAATGATCAGAAATCTGGAAAATCTCTCGTATCTAGACCAATCCATTTTTATAAATTAAACAGAAAATCTGAAAACCTCGTTGTTTAGAAAAACGAGAGGAGGTCTTTAATACATTTTCCGAAATAAGATGCACTTTTGTGCTTGCTTAAAGTTTAATTTGGCCAGTTATGAGGTAAATAACGCTAAAAGTATGTAGTAGCGTCCCATTTTCCCACATTACTCACCCAAATATATAATGGTTAAAGAGCGTAATACCGGCTCCTGCTGATGAGTCGCCAGTAAGCACGAAACGAATGTGAATGAGATTATACTTTCCGTTCATGCTGTCTTTGGTATATCCTTCTGGTCACAACTGAACTAATTTGTAATTAGGTTCGCGACACCTAATATATACTTGCATATACATTAGTTCTCCGCAACAAACAGTATTTAACTGTTAAATATGTGGTAACTTGACAGCCCGATGAAAAATTTATAAAAATGTAAGCCAAACACGTGTCATCAATTGTAGATTGTTTTTCTGGCACATAGACGACACACTAATAACTAGTACTCCAGTATCTTCCAATGGATGGCAAAGAATTACAGTTACGTATAATTTAAAGCTGCAGACGCTTTAGCAATTATAAGAGAACAGTATCAATTTATAATTAACTGTCCGTAATTTGCAGCGGATGGGGCTCGAACCTTGGCACAACTGTTTGCGGAATCTGCTGCTCTAACCTATGAGCATCCTGCTTCACACTACAACTAAATTTCAATTATATTATAAAAATAATTCTTTAACAATGTTTGAACACTTTCCGTAGCAAATTCTAAACAATACTTGATGAGTTCCAAATAAGAGCGAAGCCGATCTACTGGGTGAACTACCGTTCCTTCACTATAAATTGCACATATTAGATTGACATATGTTTGAAAATAAAATGTCAGATGTTTATATAATTCAAACAAGTTTGATAAAAGGTAATGAACAGACTGTCACAGTAAAACGAAAGGGACAGCTGATGTTCTATTTGCAGACAAATTTCAAGCTCCTTGAAGGAAAGGAATACAATTAGTTAATTGGTTTTTTGGGTTGAAGCACCTTTAGGTGAAAGCATCGCAGAAACAAATTCCAATGATACTTGGTTAGGCTTGGAAGATTTAACAAACGGAGGAATTTATAGGGAAAACCAAGGTAGGATCGTGAACAAGGCATACATATTATCCTGAAATAAATGACATATTTTTATAGGCTATATTATCAGAGTATATAATGATACAGATACTCATAAATAGAAAAGAATTTAATTTAATTTATAAAGTGACGTATATTAATAATTTTCCAAACTATATTTTCCACTCGAAGACAATAAATTTTTAACAATTGAATTTCCCCCTATTTTAGGAAATTTGAAATAAGAAAGCGAAAGCTCTGCAACGTTACAGATTGAAAGATTATAAAAAAAGAAGTGATAATGTCCTCCTATTAGCAAACAATGTGTTTCTATTTTTGTTAATTACTTTTATCTTCAAATTGAGAAATTTTCCTACCATTAATGACATCACTAATTAAAAATGGTCTAAAATTCCTCAAAAATGAAGTTTTTTGTGAGAAAAGTCATTGTAAGTTTTCCTGGACCATATTGAGCAAAACAAAGCAATTAGCGTGCATTTTGACAAGTCTTATTTTTGAAAAATTTCATCTTGCATGTTTGCAATTGCTTTTCAGCCAATGTGATATCCCTATAAATGAAATTAAAGCACTTGATTTCTCCCTTGTATGCTAAACGACCATAGGCAAAAATGATATTCAAAATGCACGAAGAAAACTTCCGAAATAAGAACATGACTCTATAAACACGTACAATTATTTAAAACAAGTTTGCGATCTTAATATAATCACCGCTCCAATTACATCGCTCATTTTCATATATATATATACATATGTAATAAGCAAGAATTGCATGATTTAATCCGGCTTTAATCTTATTGAGAGCTCTTCTTGTATTATATTATTTTTTAAACAGTATTTAATTAAGTAGCAATATGACACATTGAATAGAATTAAAGTCTACGCAGCAGACATACACAAATTCTGGAAAATACTTTAAAAGTTGTCAATAAAGAGGAAATCGGTCTATTGGATGAACTGCCGTACTTACATTATACAATTCTTAGCTATTACTGACAAACTAATATTATGGGATTGGTGCTTATATCAAGATAATAACATTAATTTAAATAATTGTTTTCACTGACCGCGCAACCACTGATTATTTAATTATAAAAACCCTTAGAGTTTTGTGACGTCATATATTATAAACGACAGATATATTACGTCAAGAGAAGATAATTAAAAAATATTTATTTATGATAGCCCTACTTTTATAATAAAAACATACAGCCAATATAAATTACACATCTTTTCTATAATCATTAACATCCTACCACAATAAAGAAACGTGCCTTCGAAATGAAGGAGTTAAAATAAAGTTAAAAGTAGTCCGTTGTTTCGCTATAACATTGTCGACAAACTAAGAAAGATAATATAGAAAATCTTAGAGCTCCTGAGTAATTTCAGGCTAGTGTATCATTTAAAATCACAAAGTATCTCAATTATAATATAATATTTTTCATAATATTTATTTTCTACGAGATTTGCACAAACGATATTCCCACAATTTGGAAATTAAACACTATATTCTCAAAATCCGTGGTAGGAAACAATGATCATAGTGAGAACTTTGATTAGTAAATCGTCTTTATATTATATAAGTGATATAAAAGCCAAAGTAAAATCATGAAAAGTGGTGTACAATTACTTGAAACGATTTATGGGATGATAATTTTCTGTGTTTTATAGTAAGAACTTACAACAATTTATATCAATTTTGACCACTTATTTACTCTGAAGAGTTAAAATTGAGCTGGTTTTTCAAGCACATAACAAAAAACCTATTATTGTCTTTACACATCAGCATCAAATTTTAAACTTCTAGTTCAGCAAAAACGTGCTTGATGTGTCATTTCGTGGTTTGTTCGTTTGGAGGTCTACAATCTTTGAAACTAATAAGCAGTCTTCTGTAAGACATGTTGGGTATTTTGTGTTTTTTATTCAAATAAAAGACATTTAAATAATTATTGACGCGGAACTTTAAAGTTTTAGAATTTTCGAAATTATTACCCTATTGGGCGAGGGGAAATTTGATATTATTTTCTATCACAATGAATATCGTTGCACATTATGTCTTAAAATTTTATTTGATTTTGGAAAGTTCAAATCCTCTGTCATTTACATTTTATTCATAAGTTAAAATATTCCTCTGCCCTTAACTTATGATTCATGTCGTTACCAATTTTAAATATCCTCCTTGCATCTAACGGAAACTAAAGACGTTTCCTGTTTAAGATAGTCGAAAAAGGAATAGGGTGCTATCCATTCAGTCAATTTACACTAGGTTAAGTGGAGATCTTATCTTATTTTTATGTATACGCTGCATCAGGTAGAAACGCTATTGAGAGCTAGACAGCATTTCATTTGTGAAGAACAATCCAATTACAAGGATTCAGCGAATAAGTTTTATGTTTTACCATCTTTTATTAAATATGGTTTAGAATTCTGTGATTGTTGAGAGAAACGAAGACTAAATGAAATACGCAAAAAATTCACACGTTATAAAACTAAGTCTTTAGTTATTTTAAAAAAGGCACCCAATAATCTCAATTGATAAACACTACAGTAACATTTGTTGAAAAGAAACTAATTAAGGTTAACAGAATGTTTGAACGGTTTGCACTTTTACACATTCGTCAGTACAGATAAGATCTAAATTGCTTCATTGGCATTTTTGAAATTACTTTGATAGGCACTGCTTAAATAAAATGCCAGAATATCCGAAATCTGGTCCGATTGAAAGTTTGTCTTTATTCATAATATTTGGCTGAATGTTGTGCCCATAAATATATATTTAAATCACTATTAAGCAAATTAAAATGTTACCCACAGAAACAAAAATTTTTAACTAGTACTTCATGAAAAACTGAATTTATCTATGAATTTGGTCTCTGCATTTCAACTTATCCATAGTTTACATTATCAAGATCAGCTATTTGAGGTTTTAAATATTTGAATTAGCCTTCATGGCTAAATATCTGATAAACAAACTGATTACATATATAGGTCAAATAATTTTTGTTTTAGAGAGCTAATATATGTGCAATTGTGTATTTGATATTGCGTAACTAGTAAAAAATTTAATTCCAATTTGATCAGAAGGATAGACAAAAGTCAGCATGAACAGAAGGTATAATTTCATGTGCACATTAGTTTCGTGCTTACTGGCGACTCATCAGTAGGAGCCGGTATTACGTCCTATATCTGCTATGTATTTGGTAGGGAAATTTGATATAATTGGACTGTATAATCTCCTATACGAATCTGTAGGTATCAACACTATGGTTGCCGAGGAGGAACTAATTTGTTACTAGTTGAGCAACACCAATACACAATGGCAATTAAATGTATAGGTTAATGAATTAAGGAGTCCTTGCCTGCAATAATAAATAACAACAATTTAAATAAGATGAAATTTGACTTCATCTCAAGTAAAAAATTGTTTTTCCCTCTTGGCTAGCACAATACTTAATTGAATGTAAATTAATTGTATATCCTATTATAGTAAAGCAAAAGCTACAAAAGCTTTACGTTTGTAAATAGATGGCAATTGCGATTCAGACGTTTCCTGCTAAGCACTACTTCAAGGCAGAGACGCATCTCTGTTTGTCCTTAACTTTTGTATACATTGTGTCTTGATTCTCATTAGAATGTTTTCCGTCATGCGCCGATGATGGCAATGGAAGTTATGAACGCGTAAGTAAATGCACCTGAATAAAGTTATTTATATGTCAAGCGTTATGTTAAGTTAAATGGGATTGGTATTTATGTGAATTCTTCGAAGTTGACATATAGAATGTTTGTCCTCAACCACACAATAAATAATTATATTTATTCCGTCAAAGGTTATAAATTCAAGTATTGGTTTTAGAACCTGTAATAATATTGTGACCAGAGATAAACAAAGGCAGCATGAACGGTTATTCATTCGTTTCAGCAGGTCATCAGTAGGAGTATTACGCTCTTTAACCATATATTTGGCAGAAGAACGAACAACAGGACGGCGTTATTCTACCAAACATATAGTGGTTAAAGGCGCTACCGGCTCTACCGATGAGTCGCCAGTAAGCACCGAAACGAATGTGAATGAGATTATACTTTCCGTTCATGCTGTCTTTGGTTAATCCTTCTGGTCACAACTGAACTTAATTGTAACTAGTTTTGCAACACCTTATTCATACTTGCATATATATTAATTCACCAAACCAAACAGTATTTAATATAACAGTATTTAATATAACAGGATTTAATATAATATTATATTTCACTTGCCAAAATAAGTTTGGCCACACTCTCCCTTATGTAGATAATGGTAAATACAACCTGCAATAGGATTTTTCCTTTTAAACCAAGCATTGAAAGTTTGGTGGTCAATTTAGTTGAAAGTAAATCTGTTGCACAATATGGGACTGCTTATGCAGAATTCAATCTACCTTTCGTGCGTTTCATTGCCCCTTCACATTTATTTTGTGTGTAAGCATACGCCGGATTCTTATCTGCTCTGCAAGCATTCCAAACGGGTCTTAATATATTGGATGATTTGTGCATAAGTTTATTTATGCTAAATCTATTTACATATAAGTACTTACATCTCAAGTATTACATATTAATATTAATACATATTAATATATTGGAGGATTTGTGCATAATTGTGTTGCATGGTATATTTGATTTAATAACTTTTTACAGACTGAGTTGGATTATATGCGTAATATAATTAGCATTTTCGACTATCACCATATATTATAGCTAAGCAGGATTCTAAAGATAAATAGAAACGGTTGTAAATTTTCCAACACCAGATAAGAAACCGTAGCGCGTTTATCTATTATTCGAAGGGGAAGTGACAGTTAAACGCAAGAAAGATGAATTAAATTTTGTGTTGGCATTTAATATATTTTTCAGATAATTCAATTTGGAGTACATCCATCTCGAAAATTCTAATATTTAATAAGAAGGAAATATCCAACTGCAATCTGACCTCATTATCATCTTTAATTGAAATAGTGCCCAGGAATAACCCTATTTGAACAGATGCATTAGAAGAATAAATTCACGCTTATTGAAGCGCATAACGTCTTGTTATGTGCATATTAAGATTTTCGATGCACATAATTTTATAACTAAAGATATCATGTCATGTGAAAATTGCGACATAACAACACAACAATTTTCAATTTAAATTAAGTCGAGGTGTGTGAACATACCTCTCTATTTTGCGGCTAGTTCTGTATGTAGGCACTAGAAGCAGACGTGCCCAAGTTTGAGCCCAGTCCGCGACAAATTCTGACCAGTACGAGATGAGTTTCCAATATGGACGAAACCGGTCTACTGGATGAATTGCCTTTTCTAAATCATAAAATTCCTAGTTTATACTGTAAAATGTATGTACTTAATGGGTTAGGTGTTTATGTCAAGTTCGCAACCTTGATTATAGTAAATGCTATCATCTCCCGCGCAACCAATGTTCGTTTAATTATGTAAATGGTCATTTCAATACCACTTTCGCATCTGGTGTGGTTTCTGGTCATTAATGATAAATTTGAAATGGTTATTTGGAACTTTGGGTCTAAATGTATGGCATATGAGCACCACATGAAAGAAAAAATCTAACCCAGTTACATTAGTTAGTTTATGACTAAAAATTGTGTGTAGTGTGCGATAGGGTAGCTCAGTATTTAGAGCATCAAATTCCGAAGAAGATATGCCCAAGTTCGAGTCCTGTCCGCGGCAAATACTGGCCAGTACGTGATGAGTTCCCAATAAGGACGAAACCAGTCTACTGGATGAATTGTCTTTTCTACACTATAAAATTCTTAGTTTGTACTGACAAATGGGTCAGGTGTTTATATTAATTTCGCAATTTTGATTATAAAAATTTTTATCATAGCCCGCACAAACAATGTTCATTTAATTATATATATATTGTCGACCATGTCAAATTGTGTGTGAATTATATTGTGCGTACATTTTAATAAATTATGATGTTTAGTTTTTCGTACTAATTTCTTCTTTACTTAAGGCTTATTGGGGTAATGATATTTTTATCAATGATATCCTTTTTATAGTGGCTCTAGTTCCATATGCTGTCAATCTTGTTGCTAGTGGAAAGGAGCTGGATTAAAGAATGGCCGAGTTAAACGGAATACAGAAATTATATAAAGTATATTGATGATCCTATGTAAGTCAAATTCATTACCTTGTTGGTGGAGCCTTTTGAAATTAAGATTTGGTAGGTCATGTTTTTTTGATCTAAACTGTGTATATATTACTATGTCGGAAAACTGATGCAGGTCAATCATTATAGTTCCTACTGTGTTAAACATTTTGCTAAGAAACATATTATAACTATTTTAATGTAAGTCGAATCTCATTTGGAATTGTTAGAGCTTGCAGTAATTTTAATACAAAATAAACTCAATATTGTTCTAAGAAGATATAATATATATACGCAGTATCGTTACAGTAAAACATCATATAAAAACATTGAGAAATATTGAATGAAAATGCGTAAGCCATAGCTTGACTAAAAATATGGCATCGATTAATAATAATTTTTTCATCCTTTTAGCTAATTTGTGATATATAGGGCCGAAACGATCCAAAAGTCATCCTTTAGAATAAAACTTCCGAACAAATAAGGAAGCATTCTGAAAATATGTCTCTATGTCTGACAAATAAATTAACTACAGATTACTAACGAAGTACATTATCATACACATACACACACACATAATATACTACATATATATATATATATATATATATATATATATATATTGCTGATGGTATAAATTAAATATTGCAAAAGAAGGCCGATTCAATTTGACTAGAAAAAGTTACCGGTCATATTGGACACTAATAAAGAAGTTATTTGAATTGCCGTGACTGAGATTTCACATTGAGTGCAATAGTTAGACTTTTAACTCAACTTCTAAGTCACAAATCCTCGCATTGCACTCCGTTTTCTGTTTCATAACTAATTATGCTTTCTGTTAAATATACATTCAATGGAATCGTATTTCATAACGATTTTGGCTTACGCTCTAACAAGCCATCCAGGATTTATCCTTATAAGGCAAACACCATGCCACCTGGAGACGTAATTTCCAATTAAAATTAGATAAACATGATTTGAATGTTTTTCTTTTCAGATTTAGGGTGGTTGGAATTCGAATCAGAGTGCATTTAGTTCAGAGATTTGCACACAACTCCTACGGTACCAAAGCAGCATTTTAAATTCGGTTGAAAATTGAATACTAACATATGCTTACATAATACTTTAAAGTAAATTATTAATCGATATTGTATTTCACTCGAGTTCGAACTAGCCATCAAAGATCATCATAAAACATACAACATGTTACCTGGGGACTTGATATGTAATTGAAATATAAAGAGTGGAATTGGTTTTGTGCATTTTTTAACATAAAATGAACCTTTCAAATTTAATTCATCAACTAAACTTGTTTTGTTTTTACTAAGTACTGATAATGTAATGGCCAAAATTGAGTATGATTGAATTTGAACATGGATGCATGTGGTTCAAAATATTGAAGCACAATTTCTACAACACCGAAGCATTGGTTTGAGTCCACTCTTAAATTGCATAAATATTTATATTTTCTAAGTGTTTATTTCATTAAGTGTTTCATATTCTGTATTGATTTTCACCTGAATTTCCATCGGGCCATCTATGATCTGACGAATTAAGAGAGATCCAGAACACCCGCAGAAGTTATATCGAATTAAGTTATTTGGGTAGAATTGTTCAAATAAATATGTTGTAGGCATTTAATTAACATTGCACTAGGCAGTGCAAGCATATCATAAACCACAGCTATTTTGTCATAATTTGGCATTCTTCGGCTTTAATTTCGTAGGAGTGTCCCGGTAGTTAGAGTCACAGATTATGGAACAAATGTGCACCATTTGGTATGCAGTCCGCGGAAAATTATAGGCAGTATTTGAAGAGTTGTAAATAAGAACCAAACCGGTATTCTTGATGGACTGCTTGGACTACCTTGTGCATAATTGAGTTCATACAGACAAAATTTACATAATCAACATTGGTTCATTAGACAATAATATATATATATATATATATATATATATATATATATATATATATATATATATATATATATATATATATTCTTTTGAAATGCGAGCTTTAATAAAATTCATTGTACCCTTCCTATGTGCAAAAAAATTTTATCAGATACAAGAAACATTTCTTTCTCATTATCTCCTCAAGTATCTACTAATGAACATATCTTTATATATAAATTGGAAAGCAAAACAAGATAGAAATATGTGAACATAGAGAGAGTGTGAAAAAACGGAAACCAATCAATTGCGTGCGTCACATCCAGTTCAAGCTCAATGCCTGTACGTGCTTCTTCTGCTTAGCATAAATCCGGCTGCGATTTGTTTATCCATAAGGCTTCGTATGTGGCTAGCTCCCTTTTGTTATTGCATTTAGTAATTACTTTGAAATGCTACGTCTGGAGAACATACGTGCGATGTTTCGATGATGTGTTGCGCAATAGCAGACGTGTATTCACCATTTGATTTAAAACAGGCGTTTAAGTTGCAATGTTCTCTCATTCGAGTAATTAACGGTCTGGTCGATCGGCCTACGTAAGTTGATCGACAACTTGCGCATGTATATTAGTAAATAATATTTGATATCGACATTAACGGCTGTTTCTCTTTGATTGCTGGTAAAGGCAAGTGTGTTACCCTAAATAACACTCGTAGTTTGGCTGCATTAAATGTGCGTGTCAATGCTGCTTCATCTTTCTTTTGTGCCATTCGGGAAACTGCATCCCCCTTAAATGGGATGTTTAGGTAGACGGTTTTCTTCTCTGGCCCATAATACGTCTGTTTCTGGTTAACTCCCCTTTTAATAATTGATTCAATTAATTGTCTGGGATAGCCATTGGACATTAAATCGTTAATTGCTTTATTATATTCATTTTCTTTTGAATCTTGACTAACCAACCTGTCAATTCTTGAAAAGCAGCCACGAACTGTTGATAATTTATATTGAAACGGCACAAAACTGCTGTAATGCAAGTACTGTGCCGACCAGTTTGGTTTATGGTAAATTGTTCTTTTTATTTTAAAATTAGTTTCTTTCTTCTCTACTATTTCTAGGAAGGGCAGACGATGAACTTTCTCGTGCTCTGACGTGAAGCCGATATTCTTATGTGCTTTATTGAAACTTTGAAGCAGTGTTCGTGATTGCGACCTGTTTATAAGAAAAAGAAATATATCCTCAACTCACCGTATATATTGAGCACATTTACTTATGTCACTCTTTAATGATGTGTTCTCTATAGTGTCCTAGAAAAATCTCAGCAAACACTGGAGATAAGGGGCTCCCCATTGCCGCACCATCAGTCTGTTTATAGAAATTTTTTATTAAAACGAGACCGTAAGTCTTTTTGGCATAATAAGATAAGCTTACGTAGAATGTGACCTGGCACCGGCGATGGTAATATGTCGTGTTCTACCGCATTTACTATAATATCAAGGGTTTCATCAATTTGAATATTTGTAAACAAAGACGAAACATTAAAAGATACCATAATCTTGTTTTTAACATTTGTATTTTTTTGAAATGCGAGCTTTAATAAAATTCATTCTACCCTTCCTGTGTGCAAAACAAAAAGAAATTTTATCAGATATAAGAAAATTTTCTTTCGCATGGTCTTCTCAAATATCTACTCATGAACATATCTTTATATATAAATTGGAAAGCAAAACAAGATAGAAATATGTGAACATAGAGAGAGTGTGAAAAATAGAAACCAATCAAATTGCGTGCGTCACATCCAGTTCAAGCTCAATGCTTGTACGTGCTTCTTCTGCTTACATAAATCCGGCTGCAACTTATTTATCCATAAGGCTTCGCATGTGGCTAGCTCCCTTTTGTTTTTGCATTTAGTAATTATTTTGAATGCTACGTCTGGCGAACATATGTGCGATGTTTCGATGATGTGTTGCGCAATAGCAGACGTGTATTCACCATTTGATTTAAAACAGGCGTTTAAGTTGCAATGTTCTCTCATTCGAGTAATTAACCGTCTAGTCGATCGCCCTACGTAAGTTGATCGACAACTTGCGCATGTATATTGGTAAATAATATTTGATGTCGACATTAACGGCTGTTTCTCTTTGATTGCTGGTAAAGGCAAGTGTGTTACCCTAAATAACACTCGTAGTTTGGCTGCATTAAATGTGCGTGTTAATGTTGCTTCAACTTTCTTATGTGCCATTTGGGAAACTGCATCCTCCTTAAATGGGATGTTTATGTAGACAGTTTTCTTTTCTGGCCAATAATACGTCTGTTTCTGTTTAATTCCCCTTTTATTAATTGATTAAATTAATTGTCTGGGATAGCCATTAGACATTAAATCGTTAATTGCTTTATTATATTCATTTTCTCTAGAATCTTGACTAACTAACCTGTCAATTCTTGAAAAGCAACCACGAACTGTTGATAATTTATATTGAAATGGTACAAAACTGCTGTAATGCAAATACTCTGCAGACCATGTTGGTTTATGGTAAATTGTTCTGTTTAATTTACCATTAGTTTCTTTCTTCAATAGTACATCTAGGAAAGGCAGACAGTCATCTTTCTCGTGCTCTGACGTGAAACCGATATTCTTATGTGCTTTGTTGAAACTTTGAAGCAATGTTCGTGATTGCGACCTGTTCTTAAGTACAAGAAATATATCATCCACGTACCGTATATATTGAGTACATTTACTTATGTCACTCTTTAATGATGTATTTTCTAGGTGCCCTAGAAAAATCTCAGCCAACACTGGAGATAAGGGGCTTCCCATTGCGACACCATCAGTCTGTTTGTAGATGCTTCCATTAAAACGAAATCGTACGTCTTTCGTGCATAATAACATAAGCTGGCGTAGAGTGTGACCTGGCACCGGCGATGGTAATATATCGTGTTCTACCGCATTGACTATAATGTCAATGGTTTAATCAATTGGAACATTTGTAAACAAAGACGATTTCAGATGTGAAGTCTGATCAACTAGTGTAGCCTTGAACCAATTTTTATAATCAATACTGGTAGGCTCCAAGTCAGCTGTTTGTTCAAATAACAATTCAAATGCTGCCTCAAAATCAACATCGCATTTATTAGAAGGATGTATTCCATATTTTCGGCCCATCGATAGTGCCTCCATTGTTAGCTGATTGATTGACAATTTTGATAAGTTAAGCATTGACAAAGCAGCATCTAAATGCGCTTAGAAGTATCAGCAGAAATGCAGACATCAAAATACTACGCGCCGATAAAGGAAAGAGCGTAGTTATAATGGACAAATCTGACTACGTACAAAAGATGGAAAACGTGTTAAAGGACAATACAAAATTCACACGTCTAGAAGATAAATCAGATGAAATAGACAAGGTGGAGCGCAAAGTAATAAATGAAATTAAGATTTCGACAGATGTCGGTTTTATTGATGAGGCCACTGCGCAGAAGCTCAAGCCAGTTGGATCATCTACACCAATAATGTACGGATTACCAAAAACACACAAAAGAGGTTGTCCTATGAGGCCAATTTTATCAATGCTAAATTCTGCGTTTCATGCACTAGCTAAATGGCTAGTTCGTTTACTCGAACCATTACGTAAACTAATAGG
Organism: Eudiplozoon nipponicum; assembly: GCA_029291075.1. Classification (NCBI taxonomy): domain Eukaryota; kingdom Metazoa; phylum Platyhelminthes; class Monogenea; order Mazocraeidea; family Diplozoidae; genus Eudiplozoon; species Eudiplozoon nipponicum. Next base: position 102,754 of record JAQBSW010000187.1, on the reverse strand, counting down.
TAATCATTCGGTTGCCGATTCGTTTGAGTTTGTAAACAAAATTCAAGATATAAATGTTAAAAACAAGATTATGGTATCTTTTGATGTTATGTCTTTGTTTACAAATGTTCGAATTGATGAAACCATTGACATTATAGTCAAAGCGGTAGAACACGATATATTACCATCGCCGGTGCTAGGTCAAACTCTACGCAAACTTATCTTATTATGCACGAAAGACGTACGATTTCGTTTTAATGGAAACATCTACAAACAGACTGATGGTGTCGCAATGGGAAGCCCCTTATCTCCAGTGTTGGCTGAGATTTTTCTAGGGCACCTAGAAAATATATCATTAAAGAGTGACATAAGTAAATGTGCTCAATATATACGGTACGTGGATGATATATTTCTTGTACTTAAGAACAGGTCGCAATCACGAACATTGCTTCAAAGTTTCAACAAAGCATAAGAATATCGGCTTCACGTCAGAGCACGAGAAAGATGACTGTCTGCCTTTCCTAGATGTACTATTAAAGAAAAGAACTAATGGTAGATTAAACAGAACAATCTACCATAAACCAACATGGTCTGCACAGTATTTGTATTACAGCAGTTTTGTGCCATTTCAATATAAATTATCAACAGTTCGTGGTTGCTTTTCTAGAATTGACAGGTTGGTTAGTCAAGATTCTATAGAAAATGAATATAATAAAGCAATTAACGATTTAATGTCTAATGGCTATCCCAGACAATTAATTTAATCATTTATTAAAAGGGGAATTAAACAGAAACAGATGTATTATGGGCCAGAAAAGAAAACAGTCTACCTAAACATCCCATTTAAAGGGGATGCAGTTTCCCGAATGGCACAAAAGAAAGTTGAAGCAGCATTGACACGCACATTTAATGCAGCCAAACTACGAGTGTTATTTAGAGTAACACACTTGCCTTTACCAGCAATCAAAGAGAAACAGCCGTTAATGTCGATATCAAATATTATTTACCAATATATATGCGCAAGTTGTGGATCAACTTACGTAGGCCAATCGACCAGACGGTTAATAACTCGAATGAAAGAACATTGCAACTTAAACGCCTGTTTTAAATCAAATGGTGAATACACGTCTAATATTGCGCAACTCATCATCGAAACATCGCACGTATGTTCTCCAGACGTAGCATTCAAAGTAATTACTAAATGCAAAAGCAAAAGGGAGCTAGCCACATACGAAGCCTTATGGATAAACAAATTGCAGCCGGATTTATGTAAGCAGAAGAGGCACGTACAAGCATTGAGTTTGAACTGGATGTGACGCACGCAATTTGATTGGTTTCTATTTTTCACACTCTCTCTATGTTCACATATTTCTATCTTGTTTTGCTTTCCAATTTATACATAAAGATATGTTCATTAGTAGATATTTGAGAAGACCATGCGAAAGAAAATTTTCTTATATCTGATAAAATTTCTTTTTGTTTTTGCACACAGGAAGGGAACAATGAATTTGTATTTTTAATTTTGATTACAAAATCAAAAGAATCAACATCCGTATAATTACCTAGTAACATAATTAAACAATCAATGCTTGCGCGGGTGGTGGTAAAAATTCTTTAAATCAAGTTTGCGAGCTTAAAATAAATACGAATCCCATTGTATTTACCTTTAGCCAACGCAAGTAACAGAGAACTGGCCTTTGATAAAATTGGCCTCATAGAAAAACCTTGTTTGCGCGCTTGTGGTAATCCGTACATTGTTGGTGTAGATGATCAAACATTGCGCTCCACTTTATCTAGTTCATCTGATTTGTCTTCTAGACGCGTGAATTTTTTATTGTCCTTCATCCCAACCCTGTCAACCATCCCAAATCTGTCATTACTGAACAGTCATTAAACTATGTGGGGATGTGGTATTGAAATGAACATTTATATAATTAAACCAACATTGGCAGGGTGGCTTAGTTATTAGAGCAACAGATTCCGCAGCAGACGTGCCCAGGTTCGAGCCCTGTCCGTGGCAAATTCTGGCCAGTACATAATGAGTTTCCAATAAGGACGAAGCCCTCTACTGGATGAATTGCCTTTTCTACACTATACAATTCCTAGTTTCTACTGACATATGTAAGGAATTAATGGTCAGGTGTTTATATCAAGACCGCAACCTTGATTATAATATTTGTTATCACCGCCCGCGCAATCAATGTTAGGTTAATTATATAAATTTTCATTTCAATACCACTTCCCCATGTAGTGTGATGTCTGTTCAGTAATGACAGATTTGGGATGGATAGTTGGAACTTTGTGTCTAATTGGATGCCATATGAGCTCCACCTAAAGGAAAAATAGACTAACCAAGTTACATAAGTTAATATATTGTAGGAGGTCTTTTAGCTGGGTTAGCGTTGTATTTAGCTATGCTATGTGATCCCTACATATGGCTGATAGCTGAAGTCGGAAGAAATCGGTTGTTAGAGACGTGCTCATAATCTGTCTCACTTTCTAACTGGCGTCAGTCCCCTTTTCTCCTGTCTCGTGATGTGAGAAGGCTAAGTTGAGTACCATACGTTTATTATGAACAATGTAAAAAGGTATAATTAAACGAACATTGGTTGCGCACCAGATTCCGAAGCAGACGTGCCCAGGTTCGTATCCTGTCCGCGGCAAATTCTGGCCAGTACTTGATGAGTTCCCAATAAGGACGAAACCGGTCTACTGGATGAATTGCCTTTTCTACACTATACAATTTTTAGTTTATACTGACATATGTAAGTAATTAATGGGTCAGGTGTTTATATCAAGACCGCAACCTTGATTATAATAATGTAAAAAGGTACCTTAAAATTCAATTTTAGTCAAAATTGACCGAGCTCTAGACGGCAACAAAATAAAATATCATTTACACAAAGTTGATATCTAGGCAAATAAGCAGTAAGTCATGAATCAAATTTCAAAACGGATCAAGAGCACACAAAAAATATAGATCCTGGCTTTGACAGCTTAGACGCAGTAATTCACAGCATGCTACTGGCGTGTTACGCGCGCGTGTGTGTTATTTTTAAACAAAACCCCATTAATTACGAATAAAAATGCAGCTACAGAAATTTCAACTAAAACTGCTTGAAAATAACAAGGATTGTTTCTAAAACCACAGTTCGGAGAATGCTGATTTAAAACCAGAATTGGCACATGTGACCCTAAGGTGAACCGGATCTGTGGAAATTGAGACTCGGGTTGTAACGCGGAGCCGCGCTTGTTATAATATAATTCACCACGTTTGCCATCTTTTGTAGGTAGTGAGTTTTTTTCCATTATTACAACGGTGTTGCCTTTATCAGCGCGTAGTATTTTTATGTCTGCATTTCTGCTGATATCTTTAATCGCATTTAAATGTTGCTTTGTCAGTGCATGCTGTTCTGCGCATTTTGATGAATTCAATTCTGAAACCTGTTCAATAAATGTAGCCGTAGGGTCTAAGACGGGTGTCTGTTCAAATAACAATTCAAATGCTGCCTCAACATCAACATCGCATTTATTAAAAGGAGGTATTTCATAATTTCGGCCCATCGGTAGTGCCTCCATTGTTAACTGATTTATTGGTTTTTTTGATAAGTTTAGCACGCGTTTACCAATAATAACACAAAACTCCAGGCTTTATATAATTTTCTAATTTTATCAATATTCTTGTTTTGTCTTTCATCATAAAAACTGACAAAAACATCATAAATCTCATTCTTGCAAAAAGACTTAGTTAATACACTACGCAAGATACAAACCCGCTTCTTGCCAGTAACGTTCGTTCATCTTTCCTTAACTTCTCAATTTTGGAATACGCCAAACTTGTAAGATGTCTTCCGTCGACAACGTAGTTTGAACTTTCGTAAACTGCGCATCAAATCTCCTGGGAACCGTAATTTTTTAATACACTGCTAATAAAGTTCTTTCCACAATAACGTTTTTTGCGCCCTACATTTTAACGTCACTAGCTCATCTAGTTTGCTGAAAGATTCTTTTTGAATGCGAGCCTTAATAAAATTCATAATACCCGTTCCATGCGTGAAAAAAGGAAATTTTATCTGTTACAAGAATTGCTTCTTTCGCGTTTTCTTATCTAGTGCGTACAAATAAACATCACTCTAAATATAAATTAAAAAAACAGAACAAACATGGAAAGAGTGGGAAATAAGGAAACAAACAATCAATTGCGTACGTCACCTTAAGTTCATGCTCAATGCCGTTAATGTCGACATCATTTATTATTTACCAATATATATATACGAAAGTTTTAGATCAACTTCCGTAGGCCGATCGACCAGACGGTTAATTACTCAAATGAGAGGACAATGCAAATTAAACGCTTGTTGTAAATCAAATGGTGTTTACACGTCTTAAACTGCGCAACATATCGCTGAAATGTAGGTTATTTATTGTATTATTTGTGCAACTGAATTGGTAATTTAACAAATCCATTTATCGAATAATGGTATTGACCTGTTAAATAGGCATAGTTTCTAAATAGAATGAAGATTTAATTGAGTGACTGACGGTAATTTTTCTATGTTGTTTCCAGTGAAGTACAATGCATGCGAGACTTCTAGAGGTGAGTGTCGCATATCTAATTTTGCTTTCCATATATATGCAATACGGTTAGATCCTTGCCAGTCAGTTTTTTTGTCGTGCTCCGTTGATTATCATGGAAGTTCGTGCGTGCGACAGGCGGTAGTTTTGCTATGTTGCTCGTCCTCTGGTTGAATACAAGGGGACTAGTGTTTAATTCAAGCTCGCATAGTTGATTTACAAGATAATTGATGAATTATTTTTGCTTAGTCAATACAGAAACATGCATGTAATCAGGACAATGCCATCAAATTTCAATTCACAATTAAAGCTCCAAATGATGCTGTTTCTGTTCTTTATACACAGAACGCGGGTGGCTCTTCAGAAATTCAAGTCGAAAGAAATGCCAAACAGGCTCCACCTAGAGGAAAAACTGTCCAAGAAATTAGTTTGTAAATTAAATAAATTACGTGTGGTGCGCGGCAAGGTGGCCCATTAAGTGAATGCAAGTCTACGTATAAGAGAGAGAGATATATATATATATATATATATATATATATATATATATATATATATATATATATATATATATATATATATATATATATATATATATATAAAATTTGCAACACACAAAGTGCCCTTTGTTAAAACATATATTTTTATTCAACACTTGACAGGATTATGTATTGTGAATTAAAGCTATTCGTATACAGACACACACACAAGCCGATATATAAATAAACACACGCAACTCGTACAACGAATAAATTTATTTCTATTGGTTTTCATTGCCTAAATATATTGCCCTCGTTATACTCCATATCGTTACTCCGCCCTTTTGACTGGTAAATTTTGCTAACGAGAGAATTTCAATACATGATACTTTTATGAGTATACAAAAAAAAATATAAGCCCACGCTTCAGAATTTAAAAAAAAGTAATAAACTTAATCGCACAATTGATTAGCATGTTCTAGAACTAAATTTAAGGATTCATGTATTTGAATTAATTGCATTTAACAATATACCTTGCGCTGATACCAAAGGATTCTGTACACGTACTCACGTGGTGAAATCACGAATATCTGTTATTGACAGAGCTAACATTGTGCATGAATATGTCGTCATTAAATAGTTCTTACGAAATTAAAGTTTCAGTAACTGTCTTAACACGTAATGGTAAAAACAAAGACGATTTAGTACCTACGAGATCACGTGTTAAAGATGCTGGCATTAAAATGTACGTAGAAAAGCTGGAGAGAAATTAATCATAGATATGTCAGCTAAATGATTTAATATTCTATCCTTCATAATTGGCTACCTGTGGATTGAAATTAAAATTATGGTTTGCTTGCTTTTTATTTGGGCTGAATAAAATATCAGTCGAATTATCTCGGATGTTGGTATACGCAAAAAGTCTCAAATTTTAATTCTTGCTTTGATTATACTATTTACTATTATCAAGGTTGCGAACTTGACATAAAAACCTGAACCGATAAGTACATATATTTTTCATTATAATCTAAGAATTGTATATTCTAGAAAAGGCAGTTCATCCAGTAGACCTGCACTATACATTTCGTAGTTTTTACTGAAAAATGTATGTATTTAATGAATAAGATATTTATATCAATTTCGCAACCTTGACAACAGTAAATGCTATCACCATCCGCGCAACAGATTTTCGTTTAATTTGATCATACTGGTTGAAAGTCGTTTCTTTACATACTACTTGAAGACCGAACATTTTGGCGTAATGATCTGGGAACTTTGTCGAGTCGGGAATGCATTTTTACTATTGAGCCTTACTGGTGTACGAATCGTTAAGCCCAATAATTGCATGGAAATTAAATTTGGCATTTTACTCTGTCTGCAACAATTCAAAAGTGCACAAGGTGCTGAGTATGTAGATCAAAAACGGGAACGGCATTAATGCAACAAAGCGGAAGTTCCAATGACTAAAATAATACATTTTGTAAGGGATTGGATTATAATTAATATCGAGTATGCGTGCGGTTGTAGGCGTGGAGCTTAGAAATTAAGCAGCCGACACTTTCAGTCAGGTAAAATTTACGCGATACAGCCATGAGTAAGAGCTGCATCTCTGAAAACCTGCGCAAACAATGATTGCTTTTACAACGTACACGGTGAGTAATCTGGGGCTTTAAGGTCTAATATGCCAAGAGCGTATCAAACTTATTCAACGCAAGAAAGAGATTAGGGATATTCTAAGAAAAGACTATAATCAATAAACCAACAATATTAATTGATATAAATGCCGAAGGAAATGAATTATGACAATGAATTAGATGATACCGTTATGAAATTTAAACCAAATTATCGAGAAAGAAAATACACATGCGGTATATTGGTTAGTCAAAACAAATATTTATTATTTCATATCTGAAGCTAGTTTGCAAATCTGATTCGTGAAGTACTCGCTTGGTAAATTAGTTATTGCCTCGGTTAATATGAGCTAAGATTTTTTCCACTTTTATTCGAATCGTATATTTAGGTCTCCGCTCAATTTCAATGCTATTCATAATTAATCCTGTGGTTGTATTACGATTGCATATCTATATGAATTTTCAATGATCCCAGATACTGACAAGTTCGGTCTTCATTAAATTATGTGCAAGATATCTATTCAATTTTAAGACAAACAAATAACAATAAGTACTTTTATGATGTTTAACACTAAAATATATGCAAATCAGCAAACATTTTTAAGCGTGAAAATTATTGCTATTGGTCACATAGAAGCAAAACAAATTCCTAATATTGTTTAATCACTCACACAATACAGACAAACTTTTTTTCAGTTTTGCAGATACAAGGATAAAGCAAATATAATTTTTTGACAACCAAAGATGACTGCTATTCATTAAGTGGACAGGAATATTGTTGATTAAACATTTAGTGATAACATTATTTGAAACATATTTCCGGACCTGAAATAGGCACCAGTGCTAATATATTTTATCAGACACAAAATAGAGAAAACAATATTAAATAAGCCTACTTATGCGTTTAGATTGCTTTCAGTAATTATCAGGTCACGACGTCAAATTGGCTATTAGTTAATTAAAGCTTCATACGAAAATATTCCTACTTTAATGTTGTTTTCCTATTTTTGCAAACTTCATAGAATTTTACAATTAGCTTTGTTAAATTAAACTATTCGTATACTTTAGAAACCTTATCATTTAAAGGAATGGCTTGCCAAAGTACTATAATTTTATCAAAACGATACATAGGTTATCATTTAATTTTTAACCTCTAATTTAAAGTGTGTCCAGCCTCAGTCTGATCGAAATATCTCGCAGTAAATCGACTAAGTTCATGTCATGCTTCATTACTTTTGTTTACAAGAGGAACATAAATTAGTTTGCGGATTTTTTTATGCGGCAATAAGCGATTTTACCGGCTTTTGTGGTCGGTATGATTTTAAATTCAATATTCTGCTTCATAAAATAATTATGTCATTCCATGGAAAACCATTAATTCCGATTCCTTTGAAGCAGCCTTCTCAAAAAATAGTGATATTTTTAAATTTCTGAACATTTAACTGACCATTACTAACTTACCTGGCTATATTTATTAAAATTGGTTAATTAGCAAGAATCGTTTTCTTGTCACATATTTTCCCCACCATTTTGTTTTCTGCTAATCCTAGTCTGGAATTATTCAGTCCGGTATACACTGAGTATCTTACCGGCTATCTAAATGCAGTCGTTTTAATGCTAAACAAGTTATTTCTTTAAATATTTTTAGTCACGAAGCATTTCGTTAGTGGATTTTCACGAGTTTTAACTCTTGCGTATGACATTTATGCATAGGCCATTAATTTATTGTCTTGGCAAGCAAAATTAATGAGCTCTATTGGTAGTATCATCAGGTTATACGACCGCCTCCTTCACTAAAATGTACAAACAAGTATACATCTCTGGAAAATTGTGTTAAACTGGATCCAGTGATGAGGTGTTGCTAATTTTGCCTTACTGCTTTAAAATTTATTAAAACTGAAGACATAAGACAGTTATATTTGCATTTTGTGTCACCGTTTATATGCATATATTTCGTTAAATTTGTTTCTATCGATTAAAATTTTACGTTCGAAAATTCTACAATAAATCGATTAAAATTCACAAACAACAAAAAATGCAAACATACAGCTATCTGCTTTAAACTGCATCAACAAATGCCTTTGAAGTCACCAAAGTTTGCTATCAGATCCCCTAGATAAAATACATTGATATATTTGCGGTTGATTTTGATTTAAGTTCTGCTTCAAAGCTTTTAAATGAGAGGCACCTAACAAACTAATTTTAAAATTGTTTATGGATTTTTAAATAAATTCTCTGGAGTAGCAATAATGATACAAATTTATTTTACAATTATCCTAAAAAAACCATGTATTCTAAAGACGTGGTAAGGTAAGATACAAAACACAATGTAAATAATTAAAAAAATAATTAAAAAATTAAATCATACAGAGTATTTCATTTTTCACGAAGTTTACATTATAGCGAAATTTTGACGAAGAATCTGATTTATATATAAATTTATGTGGAGTTAATATCTGATGAAAAAATATTTAGACTCCACGGTTTATAGGTTATATGTTATTCTTATTCCTGAATCCGGTTTAATTAAGAAATTTTGTATTTTAAATATAGTAATTAGATATATAGTATAGAAATATTGGAATTTTCAACTTTTCTTGAATACAGAATAAAAATTCAACATATTTTATGCTAATATCGTGAAACTATGTGGTAGATACAAAAACAAAGTAAGATAAATGAACTCAACCTGACATAAACAGAGACAGTTCAATGCTCAATGTTTGTAGTTTGCACAAGCATAATTGGTGTAGCATTGGATCAGGTCAGAAGTAAGAAGCCAAAATTTTAACAGTTTCGACTCAGAGAAAATCTGCTTTAGAAAAACCCTAGCAACACCTCTCGTCTGAATCTTTCTTGTTTGAAACAATATACTTGAAATTTTTGATTCGGTTTCCACTTTGGGAGTAATGCTTATTCTTCTAAATCTCCTAAATTAAAATCTGTAGGACTCGACCAGCCCTTATATAATGGATATCTGGGATGGTACAACATCGGTGATTATGAGCAATATTCGAATAAATAGCTGACAACAAATATAACTTGCATGAACATTTAATAATTTCTTCGGTAAAACCACCGTTACCTTTGTACTGGTTAGCTGAGTTGTCTCTGCTATTTATAGTTTACCGCTAGATATTGTGAAAGTGTTAAATAAATATAAAATATTTGACTGTGCGGATGGTGATTGCATTTATTTGAATAAAGGTTGTGAGTATGATTTAACTGACTGTGGAAGGCTTTTTCTTTTCAAGCGGTCCATTAATTGATTTTTTTAACAATAATTAACCAGTTACTAAATAGGTGAATACATGGGCTTCTAAAAGGAAATTTTACAGATACGAGAGTTAATGTTTTCGTGTCGCTTAACAATCTTACACAACCACAAGTAGGTTTCTATCCCAGACTTACATAATAACTGCTAAAATATCTAAAATCCAAGAATAATTTTGTTGTGACGCTCTCACTACACAGAATAAAATAAAAATACTTTGTGCAACATTTTAGCTGATACCACAATTGACGGTTGTGGGGCAATTGTTAGCACACATAGGTCGTCAAAATCTTTATTCATTTACATTTAAAGGTAAAAAACTTGTTTTTTAAATTGATTGATGGGCTCTCACTGGTTTAATGACTCTGAAACCGTCATTACACTGCTTGTCCGGAAATGAATTTGAATAAAGTTTTTGCGATTTTCCCCAATTTTCGGGACTTCATTTACAATCTCATCTTCAGGATTGAGACAATATTCATAGAGAAAACAACTTGTGACAAATGTGATATTCTCGTTCAAGACAAATCTATTTTTACCTAGTTTACTTCCTAAAGTATTTTTCTTGTCTGCCCCAACATCCTGTCTTAAAAACTATTCCCTTAAACTCACTTGTATACACGAAACGACGCACATACACAAACCTATACGCGCATATATGACTACTCTAATCTAAATTGACATTTATAGAATAGATATAATTCAACCTTATGGATCGACATACCCGTCCATCCGGGATGTCACAATTTTTATAAATTGCTTCTTCAGACGCGTGGAACGATCAACCAAATTTCAATTTCCATCATATTACTGTAATCCACAATTCTCTGTTTGCCCAATTTCATCATGTTTGCAAAAGGTTATAGAGAGAGAGAGTGACGTTTATAAAACTTTTGATGGAATACAGTATTACTCAAACTATTGGACGAGACCGAATATGGGGCTTGTATAAATAGATAATAAAATCATCCACATATACTTACGTCTGCACAACATATATAATAAGCTTAACTAAATAAACATATAAAGAACCATGCAAGATCCTCCACATCAAACCGCATTGAATATATATTGAAATCAATGTTAGATATGCGGCTCTCACCTCTAGCAGTCTCGCATACATTGAACTTGAATGGAAATGTCGGCTGCACACTTTCTATGCAACAGTTAATGTTCGTGACTGCGTAGAATTTGTTTGGCCGACATCTCCATTCAGGTTCAATGTATGCAAGACTGCTAGAAGTGAGAGCCGCATATCTAAATTTGATTTCCATATATATTCAATGCGTTCTGATCCTCGATAGTCAGTTTGACCTCGTACTCTGATGATGATCATGGAAGGTCGAAACGCGTCAGTGCGTTGCAGCTGGCGGTCGTTGTGTTATGTTGTTCGACGTCTGGTTAAATGCAATGGGATTGGTGTTTACTTCAAGCTCGCAAACTTGATTTAAATAATACTGCATGCATATCGCGAAAAAATTGCTTCCAATTTATGTTTTGAAAATATTTATTTAGCGCAAAAATTTATTTCTAACACACACTTAAATATTTTTTCTTTTTTATATTGCTTTGTCGATATTTCGATCACCCCTACCGTCGATAATGTGTCGCAGATATGGGTTTTTAACGAGCATGTGTTGTTAAAAAACAACCAGCATGGTTTGGGGAAATATCATCGAAACAATATTAAATAAAGGCGTATTTTGTCTTGGTGTTTGAATTAGTTGGATTTTCATAATGTTGATAATTACTTAATAATGCATCAGCAAGCAATTTTAATTATTTTACTAGCCCTAGTTACGTCCCATTGTGCACCAATTATTATTTGCCAAAACAATTACTACCATAGATCTAATCCTATAGCAATTCATTTAGGCTCGTACAATTAACGCAACACAATAAAAGTCAAGCGTTGATTTTAGTTTTCTATTAAATATCAAATTATGGCTCAGATAATTCGTTTGACCATATTTTCCCTCTCGTTAGTAATTAAAACTGAATAATATAACTAGCTAGCACAGATCTGTGAATAGATTTTATTTCAATATATATATATATATATATATATATATATATATATATATATATATATAGCATGGGTAATTATATTCCATAAACGCCTCGGCTGCAGGTAAATACCGTGCGACTTTACAAGAAGAAGACAAAGCCGGATATTATCTGTGAACACTTAAAGTGAGTGGCTCTTATCAGAGCCGGAAAGACGTTCACCAGTGAAATGCCGTGAAAGTTAAGTAGTCTTGCAGTGTCTAAAAGTACTTCTAGACCCTTGTTGTGTGATCCGGCTCATTGGCTGGTGTTCCTTCGTGTGAATGCACCGGGATAGGTAGAGTTGTCGAAACTAGAAAGGTGAGTTGCCGTTCGACGATCTTGGACAACACCGTTGTGGCTGGCATACAAAGAAACCCGATTAATAGACAATCGATTACGTGTGACTAGTTGTGCAGCAACAAGAAGATTGGCGTGACTAAAGTCTATGCGACGGGATGACACAGCGTGGCAAACACACGTCCAGAAATCAGCGTAGGTAGACGGTCAAGTAGAGAGACCCGTTACAATTATTTTATGTACAAAACGATATATTCAGTTTTCCAGTATTGCTTGTAGCACGACTAATATTTGGGTTCATTTTATTCTTTTATGTACAGAATACTCTTTTCAGTTTTTTGATGTTCGTTATGTTAGATTTTGAATACTGCTCGTTTTCGTACATTAGGTCATTTTTCTAGAATGGTTCTTTTCGATTCTTTAAATTATTTTTAACATTGGTTATCAACGTAAATTGTGATCAACACTCGAATGCTTTTCTGATTACAAACTATCTTATATAAATGAATCTATTCAGTAAATGACGTGAATTGATTATTATCGTTGTAAACACTCAGCTTCAAGTAAATGCCGTACGACGTTACAAACTCGGTTAGAGTGCCATAAAATAAAGAGTTAATACTGTTTTGGGGGCCCTTAACAGGGCCGGTCTTGCGTTCTCTGGTAAACGACGAGAAGGTCCGTAATTGTTATGTCGTCCAGAAGTACTCCTAGACTCTTGCGACCAGCTCGGGTTGACTTGGGTTGTGGTTCCTTCTGTTGTGGCGTTGGAATCTCGCTGAGTAACTTCGTTGAAGTTCTGCAGTAATTGGCTCGTCTCTCTAGTTGTACAGAAACAAGATTGGCGTGGCAGATATTGCCAATGTTGGTAAAGTAAGGCCAAAAATCAGCGTATGTGAAAGGTGGCGGACAGCACACCGGAGATACGCACAGTAGAAGGCAAATGCGACAACTGAACTGCATGGTAAATTCACCGTGCTTAAATGGCCATGTAATAGCCATATATGGCTACTTGCACACTATTGGTTAACGGCAAGTTTCGTTTTTTTTTCTCATTGGTGCAGCGTAAATCGAATTGACTTTAATTAACGCAATATATCGGCAATTTCTTTGTGTCGTTACACCGTGTTCACCCAGAAGATCAACATGTTGACTAACTTGCGGCAACACAAACTGGCGACCAATATGGGGAGACAGGCAATTTTGAAAATTTTCAAATTTTAATTTTTTGTCATGAACAGTTAATTTATGTGATGTCCTTGTGTTAAATTATAAGAGAACTATCATTAATCCTAAGACATTGTTTGCGCAATTTTAAGACAAATTTAAGCTGACAATCTTAATGCTATTTAACATTTTACTGAAATAGTTTTGTGTGCATATAAATTAAATATTCGAGTTTTCTTTGTGTGAGATCTAAATCACTTTAATTTTATCACAGACAAGTAACTGTTGATTATAATTAAAATTTTCATTGTACCCTTGCTGTGTGCAAAAACAAAAAGAAATTTTATCAGATACGTATTTTCTCCAGACGTAGCATTCAAAGTAATTACTAAATGCAAAAACAAAAGGGAGCTAGCCACATACGAAGCCTTATGGATAAACAAATTGCAGCCGGATTTATGTAAGCAGAAGAAGCACGTACAAGCATTGAGCTTGAACTGGATGTGACGCACGCAATTTGATTGGTTTCTATTTTTCACACTCTCGCTATGTTCACATTTTTCTATCTTGTTTTGCTTTCCAATTTATGTATAAAGATATGTTCATGAGTAGATATTTGAGAAGACCATGCGAAAGAAAATTTTCTTATATCTGATAAAATTTCTTTTTGTTTTTGCACACAGGAAGGGTACAATGAATTTTATTAAAGCTTGCATTTCAAAAGAATTAAAATTTAATGTTATAGCGTTTTAATCAGAAACATTGGAAGTATTATTTTTCAGTGTGTTATTTACCAATTTTGTGCTTATAGCTTCCGTTTGGAAACTAACTGCTTCAAAATTTAGCGTCCGTTTCGTTGGTGGTACAATGTCTGAATGGTCAAGTGTCAATACGTTAGGTTTATCGGATAGTTCATTATGCAGTTATGGTGCACTTTCGGCAGAGTGTAGGAATTATCAGATACAAGTCAGAAGTGAACTGTCCAATCTCAGAGAAGTAATTCAGAATTATAGGATGAAGGATTCAGGCCTCCCGCCGCATTCCCGCAACGTTCCGTCGATCATTGCAACGACCGTCCGATCCTCTGTCACCATCAAATTAACCGCAGCGTTTCGGCTCCTAATAAGACAGGTGTTCTCCAGCGGTCAGTTATAATAACTGATGTGTATATCATTTTATATGGGGACACAGAACAAGAAATTGTCTCAGAACATGTTTAAAACCGTATCGGGTGTGAATTTCCACGGTGGTCCAGAAGGCAGTCTACCTAACACTGATGTTCAGACCTCCAAACAGAAAAGTATAGAGGAGGTAAGGCCGGCGCGTATTAATTCTCTCACCCAGCAAACCGCGTCGACAATGGCTGCTTCAGATCTACTATCGCGGGTCGCGTTAATTCGTAAATACAGGAGCAGCAATATCATTAGTAGCTTCAAATTTCCCTGTAACTTGTAGCGCCGATGTGAAGCTAAAGTTTGCCAACGGCCAGTCAATTGAAACACATTGCTTGGCAAGTCTTAGAGTATGCCTAGGCCTACGTATAGTGTTGCCTGGACGTTTATCGTCGCAGACGTGCCATATTACATACTTGTTTTAAATTTCCTCTTGAAGTACGGACTGATACTTGATACCTTGTTAGACCCAGTCACAAATTTAAGTTCGCATACCTTTGTCGGTATCGACGATCATCTGGTATCTTCACTCAAGTGTAATGACTTGTTCGAGTCCACTCACACACAAGTAGGTGAGATCGTCAAATGATTTCCGAATTTCATAAATAGTGAAATAGCAGATCCAATCAGTCTAACCAGGTTAATACGCGGCATCATATAGCTAAAAAAGACGCATCGGTTTCTGCCTGAACTCGGCGCTTAGATCTGAAAAAGTTACAGCCTGCCGAGACTGATATTATTTATCTTACTTCTAGTACATTGGTATCGTCAATTCACATGCAACATAATAGAAACTTTGGTGATTTGAGATTATGTAGTGATTATCGTGTCCTCAACAATGTTAAAAATCAAGATCCTTATCCAATGAATAACGCCGAAGCTATTATTGATGAAATAATCAAATGCAAATGGTTTACAGTTCTTGATCTTAATTCAGCTTCTCATTAGATTCCTCTAGACGAAGAGAGCAAAACATTACGTCGATGATATAATGATAGATTTGGATTATTTAAGGCAGCATCCGATAGATATCAACGAGACTCTTGCTCGTATTTATCAGTTTCGTCTCGTGCTAAACATGAAAAAATGCGTATGTGCACAAAAATTATTGAAATTTTCTAGGGTAATCGATTAGAAATACCTCAGAAGACAATGTCGAGTCTAGCAGAAAAGAATTCCACACCGATGAATACGAAAGAATTGTGACGCCTTCTTGGCGTGCTTAATTATTACAAGTCTTTCATCCCGATGATGGCGCAAAAACCAGCACAATTGACTAGACTCTCCAAGGGCTGAAGACGCCTAAGACGCGTAGATCACTGAGTGGCAAGATTTCGAGTGTCAGACGTAGTATTCACTTATCAAGGTCCAGATTTCATGATACGCATATTTCATGATAACTTAAAATTTCTTGGGAATTTATGTGCGAATAATTACAGCATTAATTCCGAAGTGTAATGGTCATGTGGAACGCGTACACCGCCAGTTAATGGCGGCGTTATGTGAGTCTAGCTAAAATCTGACTGGTTTAAGCCCTCCCACTGATGCTACTAGGTATGCGATCAAGGTAACGTGATAGCATAAA
The DNA here is from genome assembly GCA_029291075.1 of Eudiplozoon nipponicum. Lineage (NCBI taxonomy): Eukaryota > Metazoa > Platyhelminthes > Monogenea > Mazocraeidea > Diplozoidae > Eudiplozoon > Eudiplozoon nipponicum. The sequence continues at coordinate 86,549 of JAQBSW010000187.1, read as the reverse complement.
AGCATCAGTTGTACAGGTCACTTTTGGTCACAGTCCGTAACTTTCGGCAGATTTAACGAGCGGTTTGGAATTTAGTCATGGAATAGCAGCCGCGGAAGTTACAGGACAGCGTGCGCAGCCAGCGAGAGAACACCATCAGCCAACATATATTAATTAATGGGTCAGGTGTTTATATCAAGACCGCAACCTTGATTATAATAATATATTACGAAAGCGTGAAACACGTGTAACAGAGCCTATATTCGACGCTGTTCAGTCGACGTTGAAGCGAAAGTACACCGGACCACATCCGATATTCGAACGCGATCCGAAATTCGTCGTAATTGATTATAATGGAAATCGTAAACCAGTTTCCAATGTCCGACTGAAACCTGCATTTGAGAACGGGTTGCGATAATGATCACGAACAAGAGCCATTTTGTCAAGAGTCAACGAGTACTTCAAATCCTAAAGAGCAAACCCGAATGACGGAAATTACAGCAGAGCACACTGGAACAAGATTCTGCGCACGAGTCCGATTTGAATTTGACCTAGATTACGCCAATTTTGGCGGTAGTGATTTAGCATGGCTACGTTCCATTCTATTTTTCCATATTCCTCACCGAAAAATATAGTGAGTAAATGTCGTATTTCCGGCTCCTACTAATGAGTCGCCAGTAAACAAGAGACGAACTTGCATGACACTATACTTTCCGTTCACGCTGTCTTTGGTGAATCCTTCTGGTCACAACTGAACTAATTTGTTTCTAGGTTCGCAGCACCTAATAAACAATTATTTTTATTCTTGAAAGTACAGAACACTATTTTCAGTTTGTCAGTCATTTCATTCTTATATGTAAAAAATATTATTTTTTAGTATATTGGTGTTCGTAATCTTAGATAGTTAATACTGCTCATTTTCTTACATTGGGTATTTTTTCGAAAACGGTAATTTTCGTTTGTTTAAATTACTATTAACAGAATTAACAATTGATTATTATCGTAAAATGTGATCACCACTCAAAGTCCATTTCGATTACAACCAAGTATATGTAAATGAATGTGCTCAATAAATGATGGACAGCGTTATCATGTGAACTTGCGTTATTACTGTGTTCTTCGAGATCAACAAGTTGACAAACTTGCTGCGATATATATATATATATATATATATATATATATATATATATATATATATATATTCTTATAATTTGGAATAACTATAAGAATAATTGTGTTAAATTAAAAGGCATGGACATTACAAAGTATATATATATATATATATATATATATATATATATATATATATATATATATATATATGTCTTATTAGGAAGAAAGAACACATTCCTAATTAGAAATATATTGTGTAATATTAAAGGCATGGACATATACAATAAATAAATATATATATATATATATATATAAATTCATCCATTAGACTGGCGTTGTTGTTAATGGGAACATTTAAAGAACTATCCAGAATTTGATGTGGACGGGACGATTCTGTATCTAAGACTTTGCACTGTAGCACCCGTGCAGCATAATATTTATAATTGTAAATCATGTCTGAACATATGTATCTGGTTAGCCTTTCCTGCGTGTGGAAGCTAATTGGAATCTCTTAAAACCTGCAATTATGATTTGACAACACAATCTGTCATTATACAACAGACACCATGCCACTTTGGGAAGTTATATTGAATTTAGGTCTGATGGAAGTATTTGGATTTAATTTATTTTGTCAATTTTAACTGCATATTGTATTAGATAGCAAAGTTATTTTATCCAATATAATGATTTTGTGCTTATTCGGAACTCTTCAAGTACTGCCCGAATTCGCCACGGACGAAACACAATTTCTTCGGAGTCTAAGACAATTCACTGCTTCCAATGTCGCATACTATGCGCAATATTAATTCATATATTAGCTTGTTTCTAGTTAGAATTTTCTTTAATATATATATATATATATATATATATATATATATATATATATATATAGTCAGTATAATCTAAACATTTCATACCGTAGCAAATTGAATTCCTTAAATGGACCGGTTTCATCATTTTGGGGCGCTCATCAAGTAATTAGCGCAAATACCACTATCGGTAGGCGAAATCTGGCCACATTTGCTTTGGAGTTTGGCAAGATATCCACTTCGCCAACTAAGTCAAAATCGGACGAATTCGATTAACTTGATAAATGGCGTTTTCTATCATTTTTAATGTTTAGTTAATACTGAAAAATAAAATATAATAAATCCTGCTAAAATTATACTCTCTCTCTCTAGCTCTCTCTCTGCCTATATATATATATATATATATATATATATATATATATATATATATATAATGCAATATTTATTATAATATCATAAATTTTAACTATGGAAGAGATATTGAATTTATCTTTTTTAACTGGATTTTACTGAATATTTTTTCTGAATTAAGCTGCGCAAATATTGGAACATACCCTCCATCACAAATTCAAGTGTCTTAACATTATTAAGCACTTTTCGTTGGGCCTCAACTGTTTTAACTAGAAATATATCCATATCACGTAAATGGAATTGTTGTCAAGAGGGATTTTCACTTGAGTGAACATTGCAAGAAATGCGTGGCACCTGTAGCTCAGATGTTGTTATGCCTCTGCTTTAAGTTATCATACCTTTGAATCTTAGCTTAGTAGCACTGGCTATTGCAATAAGGTAGGCATCATGGTCTGCAGATTAATTTTAACTTGCTATATTATGAAGTGTTCGTTTGATACCAACATTTTACACACACATTTTGTTGTAAGAAAGCGCGAGCATAGATTAAACTCTCTGTAATGTATGGTTTTAAATGTTTTTTTTGTGGTTTCTATCGGAATTTAAATGAGTTATTTCATTGGTAGAGCAAATGAAAGTAAAACATATGGTTCAATGCGTAATTATGACAGATTTTTGTACTTGACATGGAGAAACAGGATACAATTTATGTTAACAACAATTAGACAGAAAAGTATTAATCCAATTAAGGCATGGAGTTTGTGCTTACTGGCTTCTCATCAGAAATTGCCGGTACTAAGACCCAAATCTTAGGAAATATGTCGAGTAACGCCGGACCATACAATTAGTAGCACAATTTTATGAATATTGACTGTCGTATGAATTAATTTTACACAGAAAATGAAAATATTTGAGTAAATCTTGAAGATTGCATGGTTCACTAGTCATACATTATTCGAAAAAAATTAACTTGAGCATAGTGCGTATCCTAGTCGCTTACTGATGAGAACGCAGTGAAAATAAATACACCTACGCCAATGAGATTACACTATTTGTTCATTTTGAATTTAATGTGTTTCCAAACACATAAATTACTGTATGTAAATTCTGCGCAATTAGCAGTATGATGATAAGCAACGGAAAACACGGCAAAGCTTATTTATGCGGCAAAACTATTCTACACTTAACAGAGATTAATTAAATGCTTTGTAAGAAATCAGTTGAAAGGTCGTTGACAATGTTACTAAATTGTCACATCTAACAGTGCCGGTAAATATCGTTTTTTCGTTAACAAGTTAAAATTAAGTAATAACTATATTCGTACTTCTTTTAGTTACAATTATAATTTCCATACTGACATACTTCTGAACCAAAGTTTTCTTTCCTGGGTGGTCGATTTTCACTCTCAACTGCGTGTAGACCCGATCGATCTTCATTTCCAAGTACGGAAATGACATTTGCTAAAATCCGGTGGTGTGAGCAATGCACGTTGTGTTATTAGAATCCTGAAGATGGTACTCGAAATAAGATACCGAAACGTCGGCATACCACCAAGATTAGATCGAACCTTATTTCCAGCGGTTAGTGCGAATGATGTGGAAGTCGTCGGAGTGAGGTAACGAGTCAGCATCCAGCTACACGAAGCCGAACTCAACGTGTACTTTGAAATGAGGATACATCAGATCATTGCGGAACTGAGTTTACAAAATAAACTACCAACGAAAGAAAATCGTGCATACGTAATATTTGATGATCGCACTTTGTAACAAGGAAGAGCAACATTCTTATGAATCCAATCTCAACATACGCAGTCCTGTTTAATAACTGCGGTAGATGGAGCACGGTAATTACTTTTTAACAAACAGGTTCACTCATTTACTTATATTCATAAAGATTAATGGGATTTCGATTTTGTTTAAATTGAACAGCGAATCTCAGAGTAGACTACATTGTATTTGACAAAACTGTGGGCGTGAGACGAATCTTAATTTCCTGATGTGCTTAGTGCGTGGAAATTTCAGAAATTTTGTTTTATTTTTCGATTAGTAAAAATGTGACTTCTGTTAAATTATGATTGCAAACTTCATTAAAAACTAAAGAACAACCGCATGATTCTTAATTTTTTCAATAAGTGACATAAAACACAAGCTTTGAAACGTTGGTTTGATGCAAAATCACAAGCAAATGTGGTCTGATATTTGTTTTTCCTATTATTATACAATCAAATATTAAACACGATATAGTTAATGAAAATTACCGATAGATTTTTAAAATAGTTTATTCGAGAGCTACTTGAAGAAACCAAATTGCAGGATTTGTTATTTGTTCTGCAAGCATAAAATAAATAAAATACTCTAAATTAAAATTAAAAAATGGGCAAAATATCTCGTTATAATGAGCATTACATAATAAAGCTAAGGATGTGCACATTTAACGAAGAGGCAAGTATGCTTCATTTAGTTTACTCGGAATAAGCTAGAATTCGTTACATTACAAATCTATAATATAAAAAATGTTTATTTATATGACATTTACAATTAGAGAAGAACTTCTTTTATTTGAAATTCTTAACCATGATTAACATAACTGTTTTCAAGGAAATCATAATTTTTGTTTACTCTGTTTATTATTTTACATGAGGTTGGTGCATTTAGAGCAAAATTGATTGGATTGAAAATCATTATTCCTAAATTATTACGCAAATTTCTGGGCTGTAGATAAAATATTCGATCTAAAATTATCTAAAGACTTCGACCAAAATATTTAATTTAACACTGTGTCAAATCAAATAATACAGTGACAAATTTGTTGCGCTTCAATTTAAAAAAAACTGCAGAAAGAGAAAAATCCTATGAACCTGACAAAACTGAGCGAAATTATTCACCTCAGTAAATTCGAATGTACAGAATTTTATCGCAAAAATATCTAATTTGACTTGAGTAAAATAACCGAAATGGCATTTACGAATCAATTCGCTCAGAAATAGTTGCTGGTTCTTGAATTATCTATGCGAATATTTCAAATATTTACTGAAACGATAATTAATTGGGCTGAAAATGCAACATATCAATATATATATATATATATATATATATATATATATATATATATATATATATATATAGAATTGAACTTTTGTGGAAGGGTTTTTGTGGATATGTTGTCAGTATTAAAAAAAATTGCTTAAACTAGGAAGGGCGAGTTATCAAGTAGACCAGTTTCATCCTTTTTAGGAACTCTAATTTCTATTTAGAATTTTCTGCGATCCGCGCTGGAACTGGAGCAGAAGTTTCGGCGCCCTGCATTCAAAGCAGTTTGTTACTCCTGATGCACAAAATACGCAGTTTTCAGTGATCATTAAGCTTACGTTTTATTTATCGTTCCTTCTTGTCTAATTTTTAACATTTATAACTTGAAATCTGCAAACAAACTCAAAAGATTTGGCAACCCAAAAATTACCTAGTTGTGTGCGCAATGGTTCCAGTACACGAACTAACCAATTAACTAATGCATGGAACGGATAATTGACAGTTGATAATTTTAGTCTCATTAGACAACATTTTATGTGTGTTGATGGTAATCACAAAATTTTTGGTGTAAAAGACCCAACTGGTTTGAGCTTTCGTGTGATGGCCTCAACAACTAAACGATTTTCATTTCACCAATTACTTTGCGCTCCACTGCCTATTTCATCTGGTTTATCCTCTAGACGCGTGAATTTTGTATGGCCGTTCAGCACGTTTTCCATCTTTTTCTGATAATTAGATTTTCCCTGCTTGTAGATTCCTGGTTGGCTGTTTTTCAAATCCAAATTCAAATGCCGCCTTAAAATCAATATTGCGTTTATTTAAAGGATGAATACCATAATTTCAGCCCATCGATAGTGCCTCCATTGTTAGCTGTGGTAAGTTAAGCAAACGTTTACCAGTATCAGTCGGTATTAAATCACACAAAACTCCATGCATTTAATGACTTTCTAATTTTTTCAATATTCCTGCTCTGTCTTTGACCATAAAAGCTGGCAAAATCGTTGGAACTCTCATTCTTGCGAAATGACTTATTTCATTCAAAACAAAAGATACACACTCGATTCTTGCCAGCAACTCTGCTCCATCTTTTTTTTAAAAGCTCAATTCTGGAATACGCAATGCCGGTATGATTTCTTCGATTGACGCGTAGTTTAGGCTTGCGTAAACAGCTCATCATATCTGCTGGGAAACGTAATTCCTTAACACGTTGATACAGATGGTATTTCAACAATAACGTCGTTTGCGCTCGGCATATTAAAGTCATTAGTTCATCTAGTTTTCTGACAGATTTGTCTCGAAATTTTAGCAGATTAAACAACCGTTTTTCTATAATTTGTCGATAAATGTAATTTATCAAGTATAACTCATTTTTTCGAACTGGGTAATTATTATATATTGAATTGAATCTCAAACTAAAGCACACTTGCTATGCTGCTTAGCAATTCACACGTCTCATGGATAACCTACCAAACACGAAGTTTGGTATATAATTTTAAACTGCATTAAAGGTGCAGCATAATGGGCGCATTAAATCAATTGATTGAAACTGGTGCAAATATGTTTAGGTACGAGCCATATCCGCGGCAGTTCTAACAACTGCTTCATGTGGACCTACTAACGAGGAAATCGGTTTTGTATTGCCTCACAATATATATATACATGTTTGTGTGCATTTGTAAGTATTAATAAAGAACGATTCTTAAACGAACATTGGTTGCGCGGGTGGTGATAACAATTATTATTATCAAGGTTGCGGTCTTGATATAAACACCTGACCCATTAATTACTTACATATGTCAGTATAAACTAAGAATTGTATAGTGTAGAAAAGGCAATTCATCCAGAAGACCGGTTTCGTCCTTATTGGGAACTCATCATGTACTGACCACAATTTGCCGCGGACAGGACTCGAACCTGGACATGTCTGCTTCGGCATCTGGTGCTCTAACCACTGAACCAATTTGCTATAAAATTAAAATGCGCATTCAATAAGCGGCTTTATTTGCGTAGAGGATCAGTTGCTTTGTTCAAATACATTTTGACAAGCGTTTGGTTCTTTAAATCAAGTTTGCGTCTTTGAAGTAAACACCAATCCCATTGTATTTAACCAATCGTCGAACAACATAACAAAACTACCGCCAGCCGTGCAATCAATTATTGTTAAACAGCGTTTGGTTTCCGATATGAAAAAGAAGTCTAGTTTATAAATTGCTTTCGCAAAATTTTGTAATATTCGCTTTATACTGATAGTATACACATAAGTTTCGTTCAATTTCAAAATATAAACCTTATAATTTATAAGAATTCTGCTTTGATTTATTTAGCATTGAATGTCTCGATTTTAGATCTTCGTTGATTTAGCAGCTAATCACACGTTTTGTCGAATTGAAATAAGAAAAACGATTATATTAATTATTTTGTAAAAGATGATTGGTTAATTTTTAATGGTTTAAACGTTTTTGAATACACATATTCTAGCAATTGTTGTAAAAACGCTGCATCGTTTCACATATAATAAATATTTTCTGAGAGTATATCTGAGGCATAACTTATTTTATGAAACACGAATAACGTGTTAATTGCAACTTGAGGAGGGAAGTGGTTTATTAGGCTTCTGAAAATAGGTCATTATAGGGTCAATTTTTTAAACTTTAATTAAGCATTTATTTCATGTTCGTCTCACCGCCAAACTTTAGCGTATAAATAAATAAAAAAGTTCGGAATATTATTTTAACCAACTTTACGATTTTGATATAAACACCAATCCCATTATGTATATACAATCGTCAGTATAAACTAAGCATTGTGTAATGTGGATCGGTTTCGCCCCTATTGGGAGCCTTTCATATACTGCCTAGAATTTTCAGTAGACAGGACTTGAACCCGAGCACGTCTGCTTTGGAGTTTTTGGTTCTAACAACTGAGCCACCCTGGCGCAGAAATATATGGAATGAATATTCTGCGGTCAGAATTCGTCCTCTAATGATACAACAATGACACCCGAAAAGTGCTTTCACAAAATTCACATTTGTATAATATTTATTCAAATTCACGCATTAAGATGTACAGTTTTCCGATTTGCACTAAAACAACGAATTTTCTGTAGTTAAACAGTCATGGATTGTACGAGCTGGCTTATATAAAGCTTACTTTTACTGACAAATGTGGATCGGTATGAATTAACAGATTTTCTTGAATTTGGCTGTTGATCAAAGAGTGAAAACTATTCAAAGATTCATTTAATACTGAAAAATTTATTTTTTTAAATAAAATATTTTAAAAATAGGCTAATAGAAACAATCCTGTCATTATTAACTGTGTTTTATTCTGTCTCTCAAATTTTAAGTAGGTTTTTGTATGAAAGCCCATTAAAAAAACGGATTCTGCATACTTTTTGCTGCATATTTGCGAAAGCAATTTTCTTTTCTAAAAGGTGAATAATTTAACAATAGCCCCTTTGTCATATGAAAAAATTTATTATCTTTATTATCAATTATTTGTGGTATTTTACGATAAATTCCTGTGGCTTCGCCTTAAAAATTACGCGTAATTCACCGTTGTGAAAATCATCGTTTGCAGCTAAAAAGAAGAAATTTTAATTGATTAAATTTCTTGAAATAAATTTTCATTTTAAAACGTGGTATATTTAAAATTTCTAATATGGATTAGTTACTTACAGTTAAAAGTATCTGTTGATAAAAACGGAATATTATTCCGCATTCTAGTTATTTTACACTTTCACCGACAACGAGAAAAAGTAAAATCTTTTATTTAATTTGAGTTTGTGAACGAATTATAAATGGCAAGTGCCTTTATACTTTATACCAGGTTTGCGAGATTTGAGTAAACACCAATCGCATTGCATTTAACCAGTCGTCGAACAACATAGCCAAACTGCCGTCTGTCACAAGTATAGACGCGTTTAGATCTTCCATGATCATCATCGGAGTACGACGGAAAACTGACTAACGTTGATCAAAACAAAGAGATTCGTGTTTACTTCAAGCTCGCAAACTTGATTTAAATAGTTGTTACCACCACCCGCGCAATCAGTGTTTTTTTAAATTGTATTACGTAAGCAAATGCTTTTAAATTTAATGCAAGCTTTACAAGATACTTTGTGCCATCCCCGTGACTTTATCGTTTCACATTCGAATAGCAATATGTGTAAATGTTTTTATAACGTCCTTGTTTTGAAAGTGCCAATTAAAACAATATTTGATGAAGCTCGTGGTTTGCGCGCAATGATAAAAATATAGATTACTGCATATATCTACTCTTTTCTCGCACACAACTGAAACGCTTTAATACAATTTGTAAAATATTTCGCTAATTTAAACAACCAGAAATATTTTTTTCATTTAAAATTTTATTTATTGATTTGGCTAATGGTATGGCACGAACATTTATAATCAATTATACAATTTTGCCACTACTAATCTAAATATAATTTCAAGTAAAATGAGACAAATAAAAGTACTTAAATATCGATTTATAATTATATGATTGGTAATAATAGTAGTAATTAAAAAAAAATTATAAAATAACAATTAAGAATCGAAATCTTCCAAAAGTTCTATATTGTTATATTGCACAGTATATTTCTGCGTACTTCTTTCAAATTATCCACTTTGCTAATCGAGTTTCGCAAAATGGAATTCATAAAGTGGATCACTTGTGTCCTTTATGGACACTATGAAAGACGTTGTCGACATTAAAGCCGTCGGGCTCATGTTGAAACGAATTTGCTTAATTATTGCAAAAGATCCACGTTGCCACTCTATCCACACAAATTTTTATTCATCAGGTGGATCACTTGCGTCCTTAAAGGATACAAGTCAAGTTTTTTTCCACCAATACCGCTGTCGGACTCGTGCCCAAGATGGTTGGCTTTCGTCTTGCAAACTGTTCACTTCGCTAATCAAGCTACGTAAAATGTAATTCACCAACTAGACCGCTAGCACCTCTAATTGATACTAATCAAGACCTTGTCAGCATTGCCGCTGTTGGGCTCGAGGCGAAGCGTGTTTTCTTTAATCTATACAACTTTCAGTTGTGCCACTTAAGACACACAAAAGTTAATTCAGCAAGTAGATCGCTTGCGTAATTAATGGAGACTAGTAAAAACGTATTTAACATTACCGCCGATGGGCCCGAGCCGTAGCGTCTTTGCCATGTTCTTTTAACCCATCTAATTCGCCACTCAAGCTAGGTAAATTGTTATTCATTAAGTAGATCGCTTGCGCCCTTAATGGACACTACTAAATAAGGTTCTAACATTATCGCTGTCGGGCTCGAGGCGAAAAGTATTTGCTTTATTATTGCAAACTATTCATTTCGCCACTCAAGCCACGCAAAATGCAATTTATAAAGTAGATATTTCGCGTATTTATTAGGAACTATTTAATAACCTGCCTTAATTGCTGAGCTCGGTTTTTAATTCTACTTCAGGATAGAAAATTATCGGAGCTGAAACTGCGCAATGTGCAATTGATCAATTAGATTGCCTTCCGCCTTGTGAGGCTCTCACCTAGTACCTGCAGAAATTTCGACGATCCGAGCTGGAGCCGAATTTCAACCATCGCAGTTTACCAATAAAGCTGTGTTAGATGCAGTTTAACATGTAAATCGCGTGTGTCCGTATTGGCACTCTAGAAGTACTTAACAGAATTGTGGCATTCAGGCGTTCTAACGGAGTACATTTGCGTCATTATTTACAATTATCCATTTAGCCATTTATTTTGTGCAGAACGCCACTCGTAAAGAGGACAGATGCGTCCGTGTTGAGAAATCCTCAAGTGCTTCATTGAATTTCTGCTCTCGGAACTCGAATCGCGGCAAATCCACTTGACTCATTTAACTCTACAGTTTGGCCAGTCTCTCGGTACAAAATTTAATTAATCAAGTTGATCGCTAGAGTTCTTATAAACGTACTGGTCGCTGCAGCCATAGATCGAACTGAGGCACATTTGCTTAAGAGACTTCCAAACTTTCCGCTGTGAAACCAAAGTCGAGAACTGCTTGCATGGTGCAGATGAGGTTGAGCGAAGCATTGATTCTTTCACTATTTCAATCACTTGCTTTTCGTAAGTCAAATATATATTCTACAGGACATAGAGTCAAATTTCTAAACAATGAGGGATTTAAAGTGAATTAGCAATAGATCTTTCGCATCGAGCCTTCTGATTCTCTGTACGCTGAATTTTATGTAAATAACTGCATAACGGATAATTTAACTTTTTTTGAGATGCAAAGAAAAAAAATTTAATCAGATACACTCCTCATCATTTTCTTCTCCAGTATCTTTAAATGAACATAAATTTAAACATTAAATAACATAGAAAAACGGAAATTTAAACGCGGAGACAGTCTGAAATGTGGTAAGAGCCAATCACTTGCGTGAGTCACATCCAGTTCAAGCAGAATGCTCGAACATGCTATTTCTGCTTGCATAAATCAGTCTGCAGTTAATTATTGCACAGAACTTCATGTTTGTCTGACTCATTCTGTCGAAGCATTTAGTTTAAAAATTAAAGTGCAAAGTCTGGAGAACATTCGTGCGAGATTTCAATGAGATGTTGCCCAAGTCCAAATGCGTATTTATCATTTGATCTGAAACAGGCGTGTTAGGTGCAATATTTTTTCATTCCATTAATAAATTATCTGATCGATAGGCCATAAATATTGAAAAAGAACTTTTAGAATCGACAAAATTGACTACTTTTCTTAAATTGCAATTGACGGCAAGTGCGAGAAAAGGTATCATATTAAAAAGGATATTCAGCACAAACGATTTCTTTTATGGCCCAAAAAAGGTCAGTTCTATATGATTTTTACTTTTAATAATTATCTCAATCAAATGTCTTGCATAAACAACAGACATTTAATAATATTTCGCTTTAATAAATTCGTCAAAATTTGAATCTAGACTGCCAATCTGTCAATTCTTGAAAAATACCCGCGAACTGTTAATAAGTGATACTGAATAGGAACACTGGAATTGGTTAATAGTAAGTTGTATTAATGATTATAAAATGAGGACGTGCCAAAGAGGAGAGTTACTCTTGTGCTGTTTATTTGTGCTTTCTGTTTTACAATTTGTGTGACTTTTGAATGAGCTTTGAAAATGAAGATGTGAAAGGATTGCCAAAACGTGATGAAGATACATGAATACCGAAAGTCGATTGAATTTGACACCCAAAGATTCTGATGCTTTGTCTTTTAAAGCAAAATCAAAATCAAGATACGAAAATATTTTTATTTCAATACATTGAAAACCAGGTTGGTTTATGAAAAACCGTTCTATCGGATTCAACATTAACTTATTTCTTTAGTTGTAAATAAAAGAAAGACACACAATTGTCTTTTTCATGCTCTGCCATAAAACTAAAATTTTTAAGGGCTTTATTGTTATCTTAGAAGCAGTTTTTATGTTTGCGACCAGTTCATTAAGACAATAAGAAAATCAATAAAACGTATGTACTGTGCACAGTTACTTATGTCATTTTTTAATGATGTGTTTCAAAGATGGCCTAAGAAAATCTCAGCAAATACTGGAGATAGGGACTCACCATTTCCATACAATCAACTTTGTGTTGCCTGTTTACATTGAAACGAAACTGTATATCTTCCTTGCATAGTAGGATAAACTTACGTAGAATATGACCTGGCACCAGAGATGGTAATAGGTTTTGGCGTACCGCTCGCAATTTTATAATTTGTAAACAAATACGTAAAATCAAAAGACTCCATAATCATGTTTTAACTTTTATAACTTGAATTCTGTTAAAAAAACTGAAACGAATTTGCATTGAATAATTAACTCGTAGTTTGCGCAATGGTTACAGTATACCGACAAACCATTTTAGCTAATGCATGGAACAGAGAATTGACCATTGATAAAAATGGTCTCATAGGACAACATTTTTTGTGTATTTTGATAATTTGTACATTGGTGGTGTAGATGATTCAACTGATTTGAGTTTCTGAGCAATGGCCTCATCAATTAAACCGGCATTTGTCGAGATCTTAATTTTATTCATTACTTTGCGCTTCACTTTGTCTAGTTTATCTGATTTGTCGTCTAGACGCGTGAAGTTTCTATTGTCGTTCAGAGCTATTTTTTTCTATCTTTTGTAGATATTCGGAATCGTCCATTATAACAGCGCTCATGCATCCAATAGTGTGTAATATTTTAATGTCTGCATTTCTGCTGATATCTTTGTGCGCATTTAAACGTTGCGTTGGCAAAGCATGCTGTTCTGCGCATTTGAATGATTTCAGATGTGAAGCCTGAAAAAAATTCAGCTTTGAACCAATTTTTTATACTCAAAGCTTGTAGGTACTTAGTTGACTATTTGTTCAAATAGCAATTCAAATGCTGCCGTAAAATCAATATTGCACTTATTTGAAGGATGAATACCATACCTTCGGCCAATGAATAGTGCCTCTATTGTTAGCTGTGATAAGTTAAGCAAACGTTTACCAATATCAGTCGGTATTATATATATGCAAGTATGTATTAGGTGTTGCGAGCCTAGTAACAAATTAGTTCAGTTGTGACCAGAAGGATAAACCAAAGGCAGCATGAAAGGAAAGTATAATCTCATGCACATTCGTTTCGTGCTTACTGGCGACTCACCAGTAGGAGCCGGTATTACGCCCTTTAACCACTATATATTTGGTCGAAGAATTTTGGATAATAGGACGGTATACAATGTCCTAGACGAATATATATGTAAGCACGAAATGAATGTGCATGAAGCTATACTTTCCGTTCATGCTGCCTTTTGTTTATCCTTCTGGTCACAACTGAACTAATTTGTTACTAGGTTCGCAAAACCTAATACATACTTGTATATATATTAACTCTCGGCAACAAACAGTATTTAACCATAGCTGTTTTGCGTTATTTCGGCTTTAGCATGTCTCCTGGTCGCGATGTTAATTTGCTTTAAAAAGTAATTGCTTTAGAACTAAAATAAATCGCTTTTTAATGAATTTATTGTTTCTTTGGCATAGATTACCTGTTTATTTATAATGCCACATCACCGTTACCTACCGAATGTGTTCCAAGGTCTAAAAGATTAAAGTGTTATCTTTAACTAAGTCGAGGGCTAATGCAATCCCCTGATCGGCATTTTGGGCTCAATGTCCAAATTTATCTGTCATGGATTAAGAAAGTATTTTTACTTCTCAGATAACATATGGATGATTTTATATTATTTGGTTGTGATAGCCGATAAACGTGACAAAAATCAAACTAATTGATTTAAACAATAATTGATTGCGCGGGTGGTGGTAACAATTCTTTAAATCAAGTTTGCGTGCTTGAAGTAAACACCAATCCCATTGTATTTAACCAGTCATCGAACAACATAACAAAACTACCGCCAGCTGCAACGCACTGACGCGTTTCGACCTTCCATGATCATCATCAGAGTACGACGGCAAACTGACTATCGAGGATCAAACCGCATTGAATATATATGGAAATCAAATTTAGATATGCGGCTCTCACCTCTAGCAGTCTTGCATACATTGAACTTGACTGGAATGTCGGCTGCACAATTTCTATGCAGTCACGAACATTAACTGTTTGCAGCTTTCGCCACATATACATATATAGGCAATACAATTTAAACAATAATTGATTGCGCGGGTGGTGGTAACAATTCTTTAAATCAAGTTTGCGTGCTTGAAGTAAACACCAATCCCATTGTATTTAACCAGTCATCGAACAACATAACAAAACTACCGCCAGCTGCAACGCACTGACGCGTTTCGACCTTCCATGATCATCATCAGAGTACGACGGCAAACTGACTATCGAGGATCAAACCGCATTGAATATATATGGAAATCAAATTTAGATATGCGGCTCTCACCTCTAGCAGTCTTGCATACATTGAACTTGACTGGAAATGTCGGCTGCACAATTTCTATGCAGTCACGAACATTAACTGTTTGCAGCTTTCGCCACATATACATATATAGGCAATACAATTTAAACAATAATTGATTGCGCGTGTGGTGAGAGCCGCATATCTAAATTTGATTTCCAAATATATTCAATGCGGTTTGATCCTCGATAGTCAGTTTGCCTTCGTACTCTGATGATGATCACGGAATGTCGAAACGCGTCAGTGCGTTGCGGCTGGCGGTGGTTTTGTTATGTTGTTCGAATTCTGGTTAAATACAATGGGATTGGTGTTTACTTCAATCTCGCAAACTTTATTTACAGCATTGTTACCACCACCCGCGCAATCAATTTTTGTTAAATTGTTTTGTCTATATATGTTCATGTGGTGAAAGCTGCAATCAGTTAATGTTCGTGACTGCATAGAAATTGTGCAGCCGTCAATTCCAGTCAAGTTCAATGTATGCAGGACTGCTAGAGGTGAGAGCCGCATATCTAAATTTGATCTCCATATATATTCAATGCGGTTTGATCCTCGATAGTCCGTTTGCCGTCGTACTCTGATGATGATCATGGAAGATCTAAACGAGTCAGTGCGTTGCGGCTGGCGGTAGTTTTGTTATGTTGTTCGAAGACTGGTTAAATACAATTGGGTAGGTGTTTACTTCAAGCTTGCAAACGATCTTAATATGTTTAGATCTTTCATCGTAGAGACATACCAAATAAATTTGAACATTAAGTTTATGTGATTTGCTCTAGAGATATAATATGAGAAAAGGTAAGGTAAGTGAGATGGAGCAAGTATGCATTTTGAAAAGGCAACAGGGTGTGAGTTTGTGTTGACAGTGTTGATGGATTCTTTAAATCAAGTTTGCGAGCTTGAAGTAAAGACCAATCCCATTGTATTTAACCAGTCGTCGAACAACATAACAAAACTACCGCCAGCAGCAACGCACTGACGCGTTTCGACCTTCCTTGATCATCATCAGAGAACGACGGCAAACTGACTATCGAGGATCAAACCGCATTGAATGTATATGGAAATCAAAATTAGATATGCGGCTCTCACCTCCAGCAGTCTCGCATACATTGAACTTGACTGGAAGTGTCGGCTGCACAATTTCTATGCAGTCACGAACATTAACTTTTTGGAGCTTTCGCCACACATACATATATAGGCAATACAATTTAACAATAATTGATTGCGCGGGTGGTGGTAACATTTCTTTCAATCAAGTTTGCGAGCTTGAAGTAAACACCAACCCCATTGTATTTAACCAGTCTTCGAACAACATAACAAAACTACCGCCAACAGCAACGCACTGACGCGTTTCGACCTTCCATGACCATCATCAGAGTACGACGGCAAACTGACTATCGAGGATCAAACCGCATTGAATATATATGGAAATCAAATTTAGATATGCGGCTCTCACCTCTAGCAGTCTCGCATACATTGAACTTGACTGGAAATGTCGGCTGCACAATTTCTATGCAGTCACGAACATTAACTGTTTGTAGCTTTCGCCACATATACATATATAGGCAATACAATTTAACAATAATTGTTTGCGCGGGTGGTGGTAACAATTCTTTAAATCAAGTTTGCGAGCTTGAAGTAAACACCAATCCCATTGTATTTAACCAGTCGTCGAACAACATAACAAAACTACCGCCAGCCGCAACGCACTGACGCGTTTCGACCTTCCTTGATCATCATCAGAGTACGACGGCAAACTGGCTATCAAGGATCAAACCGCATTGAATATATATGTAATTCAAATTTAGATATGCGGCTCTCACCTCTAGCAGTCTCGCATACATTGCGATGCGGCTGGCGTTAGTTTTGTTATGTTGTTCAACGACTGGTTAAATACAATGGCATTGGTGTTTACTTCAAGCGCGCAAACTTGATTTGAAGAATTGTTACCTCCACCCGCGCAAACAATTATTGTTAAAATGTTGATGGATCTCGAGTTGTTAAGCAGCGAATTCTCGTCATTTATCCCAACTTTGGCGTGGTTGCGTAATTTGAACGGTTAAACTACTGGACGACAACTGTACAGGTATTGAACTGTTGGGCGGAGACTGCGACGCGTGGGAAGGTTTTTTGTCGCTACCAATTAGAAGGCCGATGTCAAGTTTGGAGAATAGAGCAATTACAGTTTAGGTATCCGGAGCTCGATCAAGAACTAGGCTGCTCAATTTTTGCAGCGGGATCAAGTTTACAAACATTGTTTATCTCAGTGTTTGATTTGGATTCCGCATTAGCAGTCAGGGTATTAGGTGAAAACCTGGACTTTTGTGCATCAGAGTGATAAGTGGATATATTAAGTCTGAGGGCATTGGTCAGCGAGGATATTCAGCCGTGACTTTGAGGCATAGCAATTGATGACCAAGAAGATCCATTGGACACGCATTGAAAAATAGTTGAACAAGACAGTCATTTATAGAGCAGTTGACTTCATAAAACAAAGGCATGCAATGAAGCATCACTGAGAAGGCGCTCACTAGTAGAAGGCCTTCTCGTGGAATTCCTCCTGACAAAGAAAGTTACATTGTTAGTAAGTAGTGTGAGGAAAAACAGATTAATTGTGAAAGTTAATCAGATACTCTTTACAACATCATGCCCTCACGTTTAGGTTTGAAAAAAATTGACGAGACCAATTGAAAACGAGACATACGAATTTACATCTTGCAATTTGTTAAACTTTAGTGCAGTTTTAGTAGAAATGCACTCCGCATTTTGACAGATGTATCTTTCACATGATACAGGTTTGACCATACATCCATATCATATTTGAAGCAAGTTCATCGTTAGAAGTTCTTAAGTGCGGCGATCAGGTAAATAAATTGTGTTTTCTGTGATATCTTAAAGCGAACTCTCTCACCTCCACATTAAGATAATTAACAAATCCTGGAAATGGTAGAGAAAGATCCACAAAGCCAGAAGTAAACTAGAAATAGTGTAACTATGTTGTGCCACTGGCGAAACGCAGTTAATTTGGTGTTTTTAGCAAGCCGGCAGATGGTATAAAAATAAAAACAATTTTGAAAAATAAAAAGAGACGATTTTGGACAAAGTGAATTCTCGCATTTTGAAAGAGAAGAAACAATCTTCCCCGGTTGCACCGTTCCTTGAATAGAAAAGAACAAGATCTGCATAGAATTAAAACGGCAAATATCTTTGGATAACAAGTGGAGATTGTTATTCAAATAAATATTTTGCACGTTTACACGTATATATATTTCCAGCGAGAGTTGAACTGAATACGACATTTTATTAGGTAAGAACACGAACTATTTCGCCATTTTTCGCATGATAATTTCTACATACATTTTGTCAGAATAAAATAAATATTGCATCATTTGCTTTGATGTCTGAGACTCTATGTATTATTCTACCGCTGCTGGATAAAACGTGCGATTTGAAGTCATATTCAACGCAAAGTTAGATATGCAGCTCTCGCATCTACTAGTCTTGTGTATATTGTACTTGAATGGAAATGTCAGCTGCATAATTTCTATGCAGTCGCGAACTTTTTGCAATTTTGCCACATAAATATAGATAATACAGTTAAAAAATCATTGATTTTACGGGTGGCGGTAAAATTATTAAAAATCACGATTGTGATATTGAAATAAACACCAATCATACTGTATTTAATCACACATCCACCAGATTTCCAATCTCTTGGGCGTTTTCTATTTATGTGAAACTGTCGGAGATGCAACAATGTAGATAACCGAGGAATTTTTTTGCAAATGGTCAAGACGTATGTAACCGTATA
This sequence comes from Eudiplozoon nipponicum, assembly GCA_029291075.1. Taxonomy (NCBI): domain Eukaryota; kingdom Metazoa; phylum Platyhelminthes; class Monogenea; order Mazocraeidea; family Diplozoidae; genus Eudiplozoon; species Eudiplozoon nipponicum. The sequence goes on along the minus strand of JAQBSW010000187.1, from coordinate 67,558 downwards.
AATAAATTAATATATATTATACGCTGCACATGTACAGTTACGAAATTATTCGTTTATTTCAACATATCTATACAATAAAATTCCTTGTGAAAATAACCAATATAATGTATAAATCTCAGCTCATCTGAAACATTTGCAGACACACATAGCAATACACCCATCAAATAATATATATTCATGTATATATATATATATATATATATATGTTTGTATATACAAGTACATATTTAATATGATTTATGTATCTAAGTGTTGTGGTGGATCCTTAATAAACTACTTTGTTTTCAAAGTCCTGGAGAGCGGGAGTTAATTAAATCAATTAAATCGTAATATTCTTATTATAAATAAAGAACTACATAAAAAAGTTGGCTTGAGAAAGTCTGACCAGAAAGTTTCAAAAAGTTTGAAAAGATTAAACAAGTTTAAGTAGTTTTAATTTTGATAGTTTTCACTCTGAAATATTTCGACGATTAAAGTAGTTTTAAAAGTATTAATTTTTAATGTTCCGAGGGTAAAATTGTTTGTTAGATATGTATATATATATAAATTGATAGACCGAAAAATAGATATATATGTTTAGATAGATAGATAGACAGACAGACAGATAAATAGATAAATGGATAGACGGAGAGATAGATAGATAGATTCATAGAGAGACAGACAGACAGACAGACATATAGATAGATAGATAGATAGATAGATAGATAGATAGATATATGGATGGATATATATATATATATAGATGGATGGATGGATAGATAGATAGATAGATAGATAGATAGATAGATAGATAGATGGACAGATGGATAGATAGGGGTACCCATACTGCTAAAATCGAACAGAGGATCAGGCAATTGTAGCACAAATAACGTGAACTGAATAATTTCAAAGGTCAATTCTTCTTTGTAATTAATTAATTACTAGGAAAATTTGATTTTAAAATTTTACATATAAGTCATTGCTTAGTCATTTTCTGTAACAAACAAATCTTTAAATTCAGGTCAGAAAAATTGTATACATTGTATATATAATTGTATTGAATCAAATTTGTACGCTCTGCATAGAACACCTTATTTCTGACTGATAATCATATATATATATATATATATATATATATATATATATATATATATATATATATATATATATATATATATATATATATATATATATATATATATATATATATATATATATATATATACCGTGACAGGATACGAACCTGCTGGCATCGTTCGCTTCTGCAAAACGTAATACATACTTGCATATATATTAGTTCTTTGCAACAAACAGTATTTAACTGTAATATATTGAATTGAATGATGTCATGCTTACCGCGAAATGTGATAGCTGATATCGATGAAGGCCAGAGTGTATGGTTTAACTGGAGTAACAGGTGTTCGGAAATTGTTGTAACTCTAAATTTGGGTGAACTTTAGCATAAATTTATATCCATCAGGTTGGTATCATGTACCGACTCGGAAACCATATTGTTAGTATCCGGTACTCATCAATGTCAAAAAAAGGTATCAGTTACTAACACAATAGCCATAGTGTTAGTATCCTTTACAGACTCGGTATATATATTATATAGTGTGAGTTAGCATTCAAGTCGTATTGTCGTTGACTTTAGATTATGTTAGCTTCACTATTACAGGTTTACACATTCGTCTAGGAGATTGTACCGTCCTATTATTCCACATTCTCCTACCAAATATATAGTGGTTGAAGGGCGTAATACCGGCTCCTACTGATGAGTCGCCAGTAAGCACGAAACGAATGTGCATGAGATTATACTTTCCGTTCATGCTGCCTTTGGTTTATCCTTCTGGTCGCAACTAAACTAATTTGTTACTAGGTTCGCAAAACCTAATACATACTTGCATATATATTAGTTCTTCGAAAAAAACAGTATTTAACTGTAATATATTGAATTGAATGATGTCATGCTTACCGCGAAATATGATAACTGATATCGATGAAGGCCAGAGTGTATGGTTTAACTGGAGTAACAGGTGTTCGGAAATTGTTGTAATTCTCAATTTGGGTGAACTTTAGCATAAATTTATATCCATCAAGTTGGTATCATGTACCGACTCGGAAACCATAGTGTTAGTATCCGGTACTCATCGATTTCAAAAAAGGTATCAGTTACTAACACAATGGCCATAGTGTTAGTATCCTTTACAGACTCGGTATATATATTATATAGTGTGAGTTAGCATTGAAGTCGTATTGTCGTTGACTTCAGATTATGTTAGCTTCACTATTACATGTTTACACATTCGTCTAGGAGATTTTACCGTCCTATTATTCCACATTCTTCTACCAAATATATAGTGGTTGAAGGGCGTAATACCGGCTCCTACTGATGAGTCGCCAGTAAGCACGAAACGAATGTGCATGAGATTATACTTTCCGTTCATGCTGCCTTTGGTTTATCCTTCTGGTCACAACTGAACTAATTTGTTACTAGGTTCGCAAAACCTAATACATACTTTTATACAGAAGCATTTGATCAAATTAAGTTTTAATTTACATTAATCACTTAAAACTTCAGAATTATACATTGTAGATTTTTTACACAGCTCAAAATCAAATCGTTTTCATGATTGTTTTAAAAAAAATGGATTTGATTTTGACTTTTTTCATGTTGCGTGTCTTCCGTTTGGCATTTGCTTCGCCTTAAACTAGCTGGGTAGTGCAAGTATGCATTAGGTGTTGCCAACCTAGTGACAAATTAGTTCAGTTGTGACCAGAAGGATAAACCAAAGACAGCATGAACAGAAAGTATAACCTCATGCACTTTCGTTTCGTGCTTACTTGCGATTCATCAGTAGGAGCCGGTATTACGCCCTTTAATCACTATATATTTGGGTGAGAAATGTGGGATAAAATAACGATACAATCTCCTAGATGAATTTGTAAACCTGCAGTAGTGAAGCTAGCATAATATAAAATCTAGAAAATGCGAATTCAATGCTAACTCACTCTATATTATACAAATATCGATTCTGTAAAGGATACTAACACTATGCCTATTGTGTTTGTAACTGATACCAACATATAGAATGCATTAGCATTGAAGTCGCATTGTCGAGACTTTATATAATGTTAGCTTCACTACTGCAGGTTTACACATTCGTGTAGGAGATTGTACCGTCTTATTATCCCATATTCCTCACCCAAATATATAGTGATTAAAGAGCGTAATACCGGCTCCTACTGATCAGTCGCCAGTAAGCACGAAACGAATGTGCATGAGATTATACTTTCGGTTCATGCTGTCTTTGGTGTATGCTTCTGATCACGACTGAACTAATTTGTTACTAGGTTCGCAACACCTAATACATAATTGCACTACCCAGCTAGTTTAAGGCGAAGCAAATATCAAACGGAAGACATGCAACATGAAAATTCAAAATCAAATCCAATTTTTTTAAAACAATCATGAAAACGCTTTCGTTTTTGGCTGTGTTAAATATCTACAATGTAAAATTCTGAAGTTTAAAGTAATTAATGTAAATTAAAACTTTATTTGAACAAGTGCTTCTCTATGAAGTTGAACTATTGTACAATGGATTCGAGATCACTGTCATCTAGGAAGTGGACTGTATCACAACCTAAAATAAAAAAGCAAAGAAAATATAACATGAACATAATGAAGTTAGAAATTTCAAATCAATTGGCTAAATTAGACTTTCAATATTCTTATTGGTATACCTTGCAAACGGAGTCTTTTTGCCGGTTTCCAATATTATATGCTTACCAGTCTTGTTCCTATATATATACAGAAACAAATTTCAAGATTTGTCTCCTGCATTGTTGACTAAAGTGCAGCCTGGAACCGTCTACACGAAAGTTTCTTAACGAGACGAATCAGGAATCAGCAAAGGCAACTGGTTTTCCACACTGCATATTATGAAATATTATACTTCCTTTACCTATTGATGACAGCAGTCAATTGTAATAAATTGAGCTTCATAAAAGACATGTACTAATGAAAGAATTCCACCTATTTAACGTGGGCAAGTTTCATTATGAAATTTCTGAATCTACCGGCTATGTTGGCTTGTTGACAAATCGTAAATAAAGATGTAACCCGTCTATTGTATAAAATTGCTTTTTCCACACCATACAATACTTAGTTTATACTAAGAAACTACCATGCAAAATGGGCCAAGTATATATAACAAGATCTCAAACTTGTTCAAAGTAATTTTTATCACCGCCTGCCCAACCGATGTTCATTTAATTATATTAAATATATACCTCAAGTGCAAATGTACCAGTTTAATATCATGGTGGCATCGCATTTCGCAAAAATAATTGACAAATTTAAACAGAATAGAATCAAATTATTTCTTCAAAATAGAGCAACATTTCCATCGACATATGTTGTGCTTTTTCTGATTTCAAACATTGAAGGTACGCGTGTAATATTGGATACTTTTATCAAATATCTTATTTAATTTGTAAAACGCCATTAAACCAATAATCAAAACAAATAAATGATTGCTTCCATAATGTGTTTAAAATGAAATAGTTCTTAAAAAGTTCAGCAAATAATCTATTAGATTGAATACGCAATTAGTTACGAAAATCGCAGGGAAATACGATGATACTGGTTCTGCTTCGCCATCCTTATTAACTAAATTGTGTTTCACAGTAACAGTAAAAAAGTAACCTTTTTAAAAAGTTTTCATTCATACTGATTTTGGGACTCAACTTGAAATGTTCTTTTGCGATTTTTCAAACGCCTTTCTATTTTTATTCATTTACAGTCAATGTTATACTGAATTATGCAGAACAAGAATACAATTGATTCATTCTCTAGACAATAAAACTTGTCATGAGCAAAATGGATATTATTTCACCATTTAATTCACTAAAATCCGAACTTTAAATGTTACATTTGTGGAAATGAATTGCGCCTTAGGGTGCATATTTTCGTCATCAATGCCGAATGGATTTTATTTTCGCTGTGATGATTTGAATGCCTCTATGTTTAATTATGCTGCATTGGTTGCGCTTTAGCGCAGTTTTAAGCCTTCAAAACCGATTACACTAATCTGTCAATTTCAAGGTTGCACGGCAGTGAAGTGTAGGTATATTATGCTGATTCTATATTGTTTTATAAACGATAGGTACTTCTGGCAACAGAAACAGAAGTGTTCACGTATCATATGGTGAATATGGAAGAAACTTCACTACAAATCTGTTAAAAGAACCAATTTATTGATTCAACTTGTTACACCACAAGGGAATAAAACGCCACCAAATCAAACCGTAGCCATAAAATATTTTTGGTATGACGAGGCAGGCCATTGTATGTATAAGTAAGAGAAGGACATTATTTCCTTGTGAATGAAGTACTGAAAAAGTTTTGCACTGGGAAAAATTGCTATGAAAGGAATGAATTAGTACTGAATCATAAATATTTTCATAAAAAATAGTTTGTTGAAACACAATCGTCAATGTCTAATTGTCAAAGCAAGAAGGAACTATTAACTTTCACGCATATATAGTCGAATAGTTTTTTTCTCAATAAGAGCTAGAGTTCATCATTTTGTACTCAGTCTTTTGGTGTTTAAGGATAGACTGAACTCATCCCAGTATTAAAAATTGAAGAAACATAAATTTATATACGGTAGATCAATTTAAGTATTTGAAAGTCACCAAAAATACTGTCCCTGCTGATATGCGAAATAACTTGCTAAGAAGGAAACATATCTTCACACATTGTATTACATTTGTCAAAAACTTCGTCCTATCCGCGTTTACGTTTAAATAGTAGAAATTTTATTGAAGAAGAGTTTTAAAATATGAATATTACATGGTAAGAAAATTTGAACTAAGTTTTGCAGAGGTTTCTAACTCTAATTAAAATAAGTTTATTACATGCATTTAGACATGCAAACTCCCAAAAGGCGTTAAATAAAATTGAAGATATTTCAAAGCGACTTAAGCTGAAATATAAGCGCATTACATGCTTCACTAACATGGCCTTTAGATTCAACATAATGAAAAAGAAAAAAAGAAATATCTGCAAAAATCATGATGACAGTGGATTCAAATATTTCAGTACGCAATCCGAAAATCAGGTAAATAATGAAAAAGAAATCCAGGCACTAAAATAATTGAAATAACTTTACTGACATTTGTTTACGTTTTTTGTGGTAATCAAAGAAGTGATTTCCTGTCTTCGTCGGAACCACTATAAAAATCGCGTTGTATTACTCCACAAATAGTCGAATGGATATAAAGGTGGAAAAATGGGAAAACATATTTAATCAACTTAATTGTATAATATTAATAGGTAGATAGATATTCGTCAATAAATAACAATAAAGACACACATATATTTGGATTAAGAACAAAATAAAGAAAGATATATATATAGGTGGATTTATAAAAAAATATATAGAAAAAATATACAGACAGACATATAGATAGATAGATAGATTAAAAAATAGATAGATAGATAGATAGATAGATTGATAGACAGATAGATATATCAAAATATAGATAGATAGATAGATTGATATATAGATAGATAGATAGATAGATCGGTTTGATAGATAGATAGACAGATTGGTAGATAGATAGATAGATAGGTCGGTAAGTAGATAGATAGATAGATAGATAGATAGATAGTAAAATAGATAGATAGATAGATAGATAGACAGATATATAGATAGATAGATAGATAGATAGATAGATGGATAAATAGATAGATAGATAGATAGCTAGATAGATAGATAGATAAATAGATAGATAGATAGATAGATTGATAGATAGATAGATAGATAGATAGATTGATAGATAGATAGATAGATAGATAGATAGATAGATGAAGTACGCGAAATTTTGTAATATGTACGAAACTGGTCTAATTGGTTTAATGCCTTGTCCACATTATACAATGCCTAATTTATACTGACAACTGGGTGTATTTATTTGGGCTGATGTTAACATAAAGTTCGCAACCTTGATTTAAATATAAATGTTCAATACAACAGCGCTCATTAGTTAACGTGATGTCTGTTCTTTAGTGAAAGATCAGATGTATTTAGTTCTCAAATGGGCTCCACGTAATGAAAAGACTAACCAAGAAAAATTAATTAGTATATGAATAGAAATTCGATTTAGCGTGCGGCACGGTGGCTCAATGCTTAGAGCAACAGATTCTAAAGCAGATATGCCCAGGTCCGAGCCCTGTCCGCGGAAAATTCTGAACGATACGTGATGTATTCTTAATGAAAACGAATCCAATCTACTGGATGTATTTCTTTTTCTACACTATACAATTCTTAGCCTATTCTGACAAATGCATGTTCGCAATCTTGATTAAAATAAATGATATCACCACCCGCACAACCAATGTTCGTTTAATTATATAAATGTTCATTTCAATACCACTTTCCAATCTAGCTTGGTGTCTGTTCAGTAATGATAGTTTGTTGATGGTTGGTTGGAAATTTGGCTCTAAATATTTTCCATATGAGCTCCATCTAAAATAAAGAAACAAACCGAGTTACATTAGTTATTATATGACTAAAAGTTGTGTGTAGTGTGCGGCAGGGTGGTTCAGTGGTTAGACCACCAGATTCCGAAGCAGACATGCTCAGGTTCGAGCCCAGTCCGCAGCAAATTCTGACCAATACATGATGAGTTTCCAATAAGGACGAAACCGGTCTACTGCATGGATTGCCTTTTCTTCACTATATAATGCTTAGATAATACTGAGAAACGTGTGTACATAAAGGGACGGGTGTTTGCATAAAGTTTGCAACCTTGATTTAAAGATTTGTTATCACGTTTCTCGCAGCCAAATTTAGCTTAACTAATTTCTATTTGTTTGGGGTTTTCTACGGACTAGTAAGTATGATATGCAAGTTTGTAGTTGGCAAAAGTGCTTCGTCTTGTTTCCAATGTGAGTAGAAATTGGGTTTATGAAGTAGGGAGTATTGAAATTGTTTGTAATAGCGATTGAAGTCTACTGGGTAATGAGCTGAATCTACTTGAGATGGTTTTGTTACTTTGGGTATTAGCCTCTTCAAAGTAAAACTTATTTCTTAGGAATTCAAGGTGATATTTAAGGGTCTTTTCCTTGTCCGAGTTTACACTTACTGTTACAGGCCTTTTAATCCCGATTTTTCCTATAGTCTTAACATGTGTCTAAGCTGATAGTCAGGCTGTAAAGTGTTGATGAAGTGGCAATTTGTCTTCTGTAAAGGCAAGCGGGAGATTTTTATTGAAAGAATGATTTTCTTGTTTATCCTTGTCTGAAACATGCTCATTAATTAAGGATAAATGGATTCTGTGGGCTTTCAGCCTATACTGCAATGTGGTGTATTTAATATTCCCCCTAATGTGGACGACAATTAACGAATTGTTTATCATCAATCCTTGACTTCTAGAAAGTTCTATCCATGAAGATTCAAAATACAATGATGTAAAATGTAATATAACCCGACTAAATGTATGAAATTCTTATTTATCATTTCGTTTACAACAATTTTATTGACACGCGTGAGATTTATGATTTGATTAACCGGAATTGGATTCAGAGTATATAACACCAAAAGTGGAGGAGAAGAAAATTTCCAAAAAAATTCGATTCTAACTAGGCGAACTTTGCAGGTGCCAGGTCAACCTATATAAATTTAACCAACGCTAAGTGGCGTAATTTTATCAGAGGTCTATGTTAAAGATATTTAAAATTAAAGAAATTGTATTTTCTATTAAATGTATTATGAACACGTATGGCTTGTGGTTTCATCAATGCTTTTTCATTATCGTAAGGTAAGCGAATTTAGATTTGATAAATATCAAAAGAAAAGATTATAGTTTCCGCAAATGATGATTTGTTTATCATTTTGGTCATCTTTGAACTAATATATCACTAGATATGCAACAACCAATACACAATTGCATATATATCATTTCTCAGTCACAAACACTATCTATCTTTTATATATTAAATCGAATGATGTCATGATTACCGCGAAATGTAATGACTGTTATCGTTCAAAGCCAGAGTGTATGGATTTTATGGAATAAAGTGTGTTCAGAAATGGTTGTAATTCACAATTTTCGTGAAATTTAAAATACTTTGAAGTCCATTGATTTGTTATCACGTACCATCATATGAAGTTAGCTTCACTACTGCAGGTTTACACATTCATATAGAAGATTGTACCGTCCTATTTTCCAACATTCCTCAGCAAAATATGTAGTGAGTAAAGCGCATATTACCGGCTCCTACTAATGAGTCGCCAGTAAGCACGAAACGAATGTGCATGAGATTATGCGCTCTGTTCATGCTGTCTTTGGTTTATTCTTCTGGTCTTATTCTAATTAATTTGTTATTCGTTGCGCAATAACTAATAAAATATTGCATATATATTAGTTCTCCGCCACAAATAATATCAGAAACGAATGACTTTATTGTTTTGTGTAGATGAATGAGGGGTAAAGCCATGAGTTTAATTAATAGAGGATAGTAATTTGCTTGTTTTAATTTGTCGTTGTATAATTAACTTGAGGATGCACGTCTGTCGATGGAAGCTTGCGCTGTTTCAGTTTTATCAGACTTCATAATTTAATGGGTTGCTTGCTGGAACTAAAAATTGCCTGATGGGTCGGAGAAGTATTTAAAAGTAAAAGCCGTTTATTTTTGGTTTGTCTAAGAATAAGATTACTCTTTCATTTAGTTCGGGGTATAATCTGTGTTCAATTTATTAGATTAAGTAAGTTGTTATGATTATAAAAAGATGATTTTATTAGAATTACTGCAAGGAATTAGTCCATTGTTATGTACAATTCACTCTGTTATTGTTGAAGACAAACCAAAATTTGAGACTTGTACACTCAATGTGATTATTTATTGTGCCATTTGCATATTTGAGAATTTTGCTACGTTTGAATGTATTATTTGTGAGAGAAAGACAATATTAACGAATAAGGCTCAGTAGTGCAGTTAGACAGATTGACTGTCTGGATACTTAGCTGACAGTGTGAAAGCCTGTTCGATTAAATTAAAGAAAATTTTGTCTGCTTTATTTAAACACCCACCTATTAATTAGTCACTTCTTAACTTTTTTATTTTTTCACTCGTTAAGTGATCGAACATAGAAATGATTTAGTTACATATTTAATAGCTAATGTGTTAATGCAAATTTGTACTTTATTTTGACCACCCACGATATAATTGGTAAAAATGTTAGCTTGATTTTAATATTTCAACTTTTTACTATGTATATATTGTTCGTGTTTGTATTTGTGTGCTTGTGTACTTTTATTAAGTGATTTCTCTTTTGCTTGTTGATATAGATTTTCGGAGAAAGAATGACTGCGGTAGACATATGTGAATGTATTGTGTTAATATTGACTTACACTCTAACATTTTAATTATTTTATTACTGGTTCTTAAATAATTGTTTAACGAGTTTTCAAGAGAGCAGATGCATAGCTTACTAAGCCGTCTTGGCAGCTAAAGCGAGTCAAATTCTAAATTTCTACTGCATAAAGGTGGAACGACATTACGCTTCATGTGAAAACCTTGGGCGATGCCAGAATGGTTTTTATAACTTGCCAAAAACAGGTATTGCAATAATAATACGTTTGGAAATCTGGCCAGAAGCCGATTCGTCCTGCGCCACCAGAGGTCCGTATTAACCGAAAGAATGTACGAATTTTATTAGGGTACCATTTAACATGATCTGAGATATGGATTCAAATTTGCGTTGAATTTCAGGGGATACATGGAGGATACTTCTTGAGCACAAATAATAACACTCTTGGGCTCGTTTACCTTTTACCATCATCTGGTTAACGTAGTTAGCGTTTTCGATATCAGCATGTCAGTCACAACCATCACTTTCCACTCCGGAGTGAGGTGCGGGGATCTCATCATCGAGAACAAAATTAAAAGGATAGGAGCATTGACGCATTCTTGTCGAATGTCAAAGCAAATTTCAAAATTTTTATAAAATTCTTAATGATTCGACTAAATGCCGATTGTTAATTGTAAAAGACTTGTTTCAATCAACAAATTTGGCTGGGACATTAACAATAATTATTCTGTCACTCAACATAACGTTGACCCATCTTGCCTTTCATGCTATTCTGCTTGTTGATAATAATTTGCACATCATTCACATGGAATAGTTTCTACAACCGCCTTCGCCATGGTTTGAACAATAATACGCGCACACAGAAAGGCTGTCAGGATTTCAAGACATTCGATTCTGCTCAGGCACCAATTGTTCCACAAAATATATAAAGTGTGTGAGGCGAAGTGTCGGTTCCTACTCATGAGTCGCCGGTAAATAACAATCGCATGTGTATATGAGATTGAACCTTTCCTTCATGCTGAGTCTCGTTTGTCATTTTAGTTCCATTTGTACTAATTTGTAACTATTTGCACAGTACCTAATACTAAATTGCATATAAATTTATTCTCAACCACCAATACTATGTAACCCTAGACAATAATTTCAATATCAAACTACCAAAATGTGTCTAAAGCTAGAAGGCCGAAATGTGTCAGTACGTATAAATGACAGCAGTTTTAATATAGTTAAATACTGTTTGTTGCGGAGAGCTAATATATTTCCAAGGATGTATTAGGTGTTGCGAACTTAGTAACAAATTAGTTCAGTTGTGACCAGAAGGATAAACCAAAGGCAGCATGAACGGAAAGTATAATCTCATGCACATTCGTTTCGTGCTTACTAGCGACTCATCAGTAGGAGCCGGTATTACGCCCTTTAATCACTATAAATTTGGGTGAGGAATATGGGATCATAAGGCGGTACAATCTCCTACACGAATGTGTAAACCTGCAGTAGTGAAGCTAACACTATATAAGGGTCTCGACAATGCGATTTCAATGCTAATGCATTCTATATGTTGGTATCAGTTACAAACACAATAGGCATAGTGTTAGTATCCTTTACAGAATTGATATTTGTATAATATAGAGTGAGTTAGTATTGAATTCGCATTGTCGAGTCTTTATATAATGTTAGCTTCACTACTGCAGGTTTACACATTCGTCTAGGTAATTGTACCGTTATTTTATCCACATTCCTTACCCAAATATATAGTGGCTAAAGGGCGTAATACCGGCTCCTACTGATGACTCGCCAGTAAGCACGAAACGAATGTGCATGAGATTATACTTTCTGTTCATGCTGTCTTTGGTTTATCCTTCTGGTCACAACTGAACTAATTTGTTACTAGGTTCGCAACACCTAATACATACTTGCACGACCCAGCTTGTTTAAGGTGAAGCAAATGTCAAACGGAAGACATGCAACATGAAAAAATAAAAATCACATCCATTCGTTTTAAAAAAATCATGAAAACGCTTTTATTTGGTGCTGAGTTAAATATCTAAAATGTATAATTCTGTAATTTTGAATAATTAATGTAAATTAAAACTTTATTTGAACAAGTGCTTCTCTATGAAGTTGATCTATTGTACAATGTTTTCGAGATCACTGTCATCTAGGAAGTGGACTGTATCACAACCTGAAATAAAAAGCAAAGAAAATATAACATGAACATAAGGAGGATAGAATTTTTTAATATGCGAAAATTTCAGTAAATATTATAACTGTAATAAAACTGAAAGCACAATTTAATAACATTTACGCGTTCATCGAATATATATATATATATATATATATATATATATATATATATATATATATATATATATATATAATATTCCAAGCAATCTGTGTTGGCTTTTTATATCGCTATTAGTACTTCATAAGGTAAAATCCATTTAATTAATGAAAGTATTCTTATTGTGAATAAATGGCAAATAAATTTTGTGAACCCTTAATCATTGGTTGGTCATTTGATTATTAGTCTGATTTGAATTTAATTATTTAAAATAACCGTACAAGCTATTGTGGTTAGTTACATTTTAATTAAAAATCTATTAAATAGAGTTAAATCTGCTTTGAATAAGAGATCGACGATAAGGTAACCTGCCGATTAGTTTGTCGCTAATGAACAACTATCAGGGACGGTATAACGAAGTCAAGAAAAAACCAGGCTCAAGTCATTATTGAGAGGATTCCAACCGACATGACAAGGAGAAATTTAGGGGCATTTTTTAAGCAAAGTACGGCCAATTTAACTCTATATAATATATACCGAGTCTGTAAATTTCAGTGAAAGGAAGCATAAATTGATATCCATCATATTGCTACCATGTACCTACGTGGAAACCGTAGTGTTAGTACCATGTACCTTTTCGGTACAATAATGTTGATATCGGTTACTAACACAATAGCCATAGTGTTATTATCCTTTACAGACTCGGTATATATATTATATAGAGTGAGTTAGCGTTGAAATCGCATTATCGTAGACATTATATGATGTTGGCTTCACAATTGCAAGTTTACACATTCGTCTAGGTTATTGTACCGTCCTATTATTGCATATACTTCGACCAAATATATAGTGGTTAAAGTGCGACATACCAGCTCCTACTGATGAGTCGCCCGTAAGCACGAGACGAATGTGCATGAGGTTATACTTTCCGTTCATGCTGCCTTTGGTTTATCCTTCTGGTCACAAATGAAATAAATTGTTTCTAGGTTCGAGCACCTAATTAATACTTGCATATATATTAGTTCTTTGCAAAAAACAGTATTTAACTGTAATATATTGAATTGAATGATGTCATGCTTACCGCGAAATGTGATAACTGATATTGAGCAAGGCCAGAGTGTATGGATTTACTGGAGTAACAGGTGTTCAGAAATTGTTTTAATTCTCAATTTCTGTGAACTATAGCATAAATTGATATCCATCAGGTTGGTACAATGTACCGACTCGGAAGCCATAATGTTAGTACCATGTACCTTTTCGGTACAATAATGTTGGTATCGGCTACTATCACAATAGCCATAGTGTTAGTAGCATTTACAGACTAGGTATATATTTTATATATTGTGAGTTAGCGTTAAAGTTGCATTGTCGTAGACTTTATATGATGTTAGCTTCACTATTTTATGTTTACACATTCGACTAGGAGATTCTACCGCCCTGTTATCCCACATTCTTCGACCAAATATATAGTGGTTAAAGGGCGTAATACGGGCTCCTACTGATGAGTCGCCAGTAAGCTCGAAAAGAATGTGCAAGAGATTATACTTTCCGTTCATGCTGCCTTCGGTTTATCCTTCTGGTCACAACTGAACTAATTTCTTACTAGGTTCGCAACACCTAATACATACTAGCACACTTATTATTAACAATATTGCCAACTATGTAAGTGTTCATGACACAGAGCAATTAATAGTGGGACTTTAGAAATTTACTTTAGGAGATACTTCCAATTTAGTTGATCACACCGTATATATGCATTATTTGAGCCTTGTATCTCAGAGGATACCCTATGGTAGTGACCAAAGGCATTCGAAATCAATCTGGCTTGATATTTCTCATGAAGTTGTCAACAGTATTTTTGTAGCAAAATTGCCTGCCACATTAGGGGCTATCCTAGATGTTTATGTTACACTGGCACTAGAGTGAATAAAAAACTTTAAGGGTTGGATAAAATGTATCGCCAGAAGGAACTTAAGTTGTATACAGTAACAGCAGATTCGCGCCTTGAGAAGCATCTCAGACATATCCCAGAGAGACTCTTGCTCTAAGAGAATTATATAAGTACGCTCCGACGGGAAGTGAGTTGATATCCAGGATGGAAATTTTCAACAGACGTAGGGAAAATTCCCGGTGTCAAAGGCAGGCGAGTGGTGCATTTGGCATCGTAAATATACCGAGTTTGACAAGTGTCATGGCGAAGCATGCATGATTCCACGATAGGGTGGTCCCCGATAGAAAGAAACTATTCGTCCAGTGGAACTATGGAAGTTGCCAGCAACCAGTTGATTCCCAGCTATTAGGGGCCATAGGGTTTGCGCATGCTAGGTTCCAAGTAGTGCATATTGGAGGCATCCTAAAATCATAAAAGTTAGGATCGCAAGCTCCAGTGGAATAAATGCGCAACAATCCAGTCCTTAAATCTGTTAGTTTTCGGCTGAATGGTAATTTTGAAGAGGTTTCTGGCTATGGCAACAATAAGTTCGACGTAGCGGATAGACTAAGAGCTTTAAAATTCTTAAAAGACACGGGTGCAGATGTTAGCATAGTTCGATCCGATGTGGTGTAAATTGATAGCCCCACATTCGATAATCAACTATGGATTGCAAATGGAATTGCAATTAAGGTTAAGAGGGTTAAAGTATTATCAGTGTCATTGGGTGTTTGCATGAAAATAAAGTTCAGTCACGAAATTAAAAAGTTTATATCTTTCGTCGTATAGACATACCATATAAATTTGAACATTCAATTCATGCATGGATGGTGCACAAGGTTAGTGTTTCAAGTACAGAGTTTGATATAAAATGAATTACCATTTTATAGAACTCCTTGTATGAAGTTGCAAAAAACCGTCAGTCACACTTACTGACGTGTTTCTAACTCTCGTGCTTATCATCGGAGCCCGACGGCAAACCGACTAGCGCTGGTCAAAGAAAGCACAATAGGATATACGGCTCTCGCCTTCAATAGCCCCGCATGCATTGTACATGGCTAGAAATCACGGCATCTTGATTTGTTCAGTTGCGATCATTAACTTCTTACAGCTGCCTTCACATTTCAACAAGTAGTATAAATGAATAATCAATGATTACACGGGAGTTTGTAATCATTATTTAAGTAAATTTTGCGTAATTTGGATAACCATTAAGAAAATTTTCATCAACTCGTCGCATAATTTAGCAGAACCGCCGTTTTTCGCAGGTTTAATGCTAAGGCAGGAAAGCAGACTGTGACTTCAATTTCACAATTCATCTTTTGTTTCATGTGACTACAAAACTATAACGCGAAATCTTCGGTTACTGCAACCAGATAATGCTTTTATATTTGTTTACTTTATCGATTTTTGTGAGGAATTTGAGAAAGAATTGGACAATATTTTTAAAACCTCTAAGCCCTTTAAACAAACAGTTACTAATGTTGTACAACAGTTGCTCAAGTAAAATATGAGTATTTGTTTAATGTAAACAAAATTGTTATAAAAAACTTTACTTTGCCCGGTTAATCACTTTGTGGTACTTTTCCAAATACTGTGACATATAAATCTACTTCTAAAAGGAGATTATCAGCAATATTTAGCGTGCATTGCTACAAAAACAAAATGGGTACAACAGCTGCAGGTAAAGGAGAGTTTGGCGTCAAATCGAGAAGGCAGGTTGCAGCTAGACTGCAGGCGAAACCAAATGGGAAAATGTATGTCAGAGAGGGTGGAAGAAAGGCCAACAAACAAATAAAGAAACAACAACTGGTTTTGTATCATGAAGAGGTAAATAGGTCTTACATTGATACACCAGAGCAACAGTTGGTGGAAAATTATACAAATGCAATCGAAGAGATGGGGAAAAATTTGGCGCATCTAAACATAAAAAAGGCTGAGAGAGAAGCAACTGTGCAAAGATTTGAAGAAAGTTATCAAAATACTGTTGAGCAATTAGAAATACTTCCGGCTAACAAAGAGATAAGTCATACAAAGAGAAAAGCAGCTCTGCAATTCCTAGAGGAAATCCACGCAGATTATTTCAAACTGCTAAACAAATATTTGGAGCATGATGAGGTCAATCTTTCGGACGAAGAGGAAGGAATGCAAACGTTTCTGGAAAAATATGCACGTGTTTTTCAGCGCTTAGAACTGTTTTAGACGAATGAGGTGAAAAATCAGACTGGGAGAGATGAAGCAGAGGCAACAGCACAGATTTCTTAGAAGAATTAAGCAAATGGGCATGGCATATATTACTGCACATTGCAGTAGATATTTTTTCTCTATTTATTTTTATGTGCTGCTATATAAATTTTTTGTAGATTAATAAAACTACTGATATAAAAATATAACAAATTTTATTTTTTTATCAATTGATGTTATGACTGGTTTCATTAAACAATATTTTGTATTTAACAAAATATTTGAAATATTTTGGAATTTTTCTTTGCACACATTATTGAAGATTTTGACTTGTGTTTGTCGAATATATAATTGTGTCTTGTTGAGCGTTTGAGTTGCGTGCTACGTTTTCGCTGCGTGGTTCTGGTTTGAACCTGATAACTAGGTATTGAAGTTTACAGCAAAATTATTATTCTTAATTATTTGTTTCGGGAGAATCGCGAATTCGTTTCAGGCGTCCATAAATATGTTCTGTCATCTGCGGTATTCAGTTAAACGGTTAGCACACCTATAGTCATAACAATTTGGCCAACTATGAAAGTGTTCATGATACAGAGCAATTAATAGAAGGACTTCAGAAATGTACTTTAAGAGATATTTCTGAGGGATCTAATTGTTCCAATTTAGATGATCACACCGTATATATGTATTATTTGAGCCTGGAATCTCAGAGGATACATTATGGTAGTGACCAAAGGCGTTCTACAAAAGATGGCGTTCATGCTTGGATAGATTAAGCGAAATGATTTGCTCTAGATGATCTCGTTAGCCGAAATTCCAAGAATAGCAATGTCAAGCTTTTCATGTACAGACCAGACAACCGTTCTAATTGGATCGACAATTCAACATTTTATTTAAAATCCAAAAAAGCCAACCGTACAGAAATGTTTGACTCGGCCTTTCGGCTTTTTCATATGGAGACTGTACCCGTAAATGCATTTTAGCTTCTTATGCAAGAGCTACATGGACGATATCGACCCGAGGGAATATAGCACAGGACTGATTTATCAGGCGAGGAAAAATGGGAAATCAACTCCGACCGGAATTTCATGACAGACTAGTTTCGAAATCAATCGGGCTTGATATTTCTCAAGAAGTTGTCAACAGTATTTTTGTAGCAAAATTGCCTGCCACATTAGGGGCCATCCTAGATGTTTATGATACATTGGAACTAGAGTGACTAAAAAAACTTTAACGGTTGGATAAAATGTATTACCAGGACGAACTTAAGTTGTATACAGTAACAGCAGATTCGCGCCTTGAGAAGCATCTCAGACATATGTCAGAGAGACTCTTGACCTAAGAGAATTATAAAAGTGCCCTCCGACGGGAAGTGAGTTGATACCCAAAATGGAAATTTTCAACGGATGTAGGGAAAATTCACGGTGTCAAAGGCATGCCTTCAAATTTCCAGGAGGCGAATCACGTGAGGTTGTTCAAGGACCACGCGGGTGGTGCATTTGGCATCGTAAATATGCCGAGTTTGGCAAGTGTCATGACGAAGCATGCATGATTCCACGATAGGGTGGTCCCCGATAGAAAGAAAGTATTCGTCCTGTGGCACTATGGAAGTTGCCAGCAACCAGTTGATTCACAGCTAGTTGGGGCTATAGGGTGTTGCGCATGCTAGGTTCCAAGTAGTGCATATTGGAGGCATCCTAAAATCATAAAAGTTAGGTTCGCAAGCTTCGATGGAATAAATGCGCAAATATTCAGTCCGTAAACCTGTTAGATTTCGGCTGAATGGTAATTTTGAAGAGGTTGCTGGCTATGGCAACAAGAAGTTCGTCGTAGCGGATAGACTAAGAGCTTTAAAATTCTTAAAAGAAACGGGTGCAGATGTTAGCATAGTTCGATCAGATGTGGTGTAAATTGATTGCCCTACATTCGATAATCAACTATGGATTGTCGATGGAATTGCAATTGTAGTTAAGAGAGTTAAAGAATTATCAGTGACATTGAGGCAGAAATCGCCTTTCATGCGAAATTTTCTAGTCAGTAGTATGAAGGTTAGCACCATTGCGTGAGTTGTTGTATCTATTTAAGCTTATTTTAACTTCAAAATCTAGGAACATTCCATAAAGAACTGGGATAGTGACCTTTGCTTAGATTGAAATCGCAGTAATTAGATCAATGAGACTACCCAGACCCGTCGTCTGCGAAGACTTGATGTATGTCATCGAGAGTCACCTGGCCCAGATTCTACTTTTAATTCTTAAAAGAATAGTTTGAAGACAGGCATAGAACACCAAATCGAGTTTGTAGATCCACTTCCATTTTTACCAAAGGCACAACCATTACCACATCCTAAACAAAAGTTTCTATTGTACAATTTAGGCAGTTAAGCGAAGAACAAATTTGTAAGCGCTTAAATTCCAAATTGGCATCTCTAATAGTGGCAGATCCCAAACCGGAACCTGGTTAATAGTGTGTTAATTGCAATTGACGTCTGTTGAATGGTTGTAACGAAAAGTGATTCGTATCCTCTAGCGAACCAGAATATTATGTTCAGGGGCATAATGTCGTACGAGGTTTATACTACTTCAAATCTGCAGAAAGCGTAATAACAAGTACCTATGAATGCAGATTCTATAACGCTCACTGCAGTGCGATTTCCTGCAAAACACCAATCTCATTGTATTTATTCAGTCGTCGAACAACATAACAAAACTACCGCCAGCCGCAACGCACTGACGCGTTTCGACCTTCTATGATCATCAGAAGAGTACGACGGCAAACTGAATATCGAGGATCAAACCACTCTGATAGTCAGTTTGACGTCGTACTCTGATGATCATCATGGAAGGTCGAAACGCGTCAGTACGTTGCAGCTGGCGGTAGTTTTTTTAGGTTGTTCGACGACTGGTTAAATACAATGGGATTGGTGTTTACTTCAAGCTCGCAAACTTGATTTAAAGAATTGTTATCACCACCCGCGCAATCAATTATTTTTAAATTGTATTGCCTATATATGCATATGTGGCGAACGCTACAAACAGCTACTGTTCGTGACTGCATAGAAGTGGCACAGCCGACATTTCCAGTCAAGTTCAATGTATGCGAGACTGCTAGACGTGAGAGCCGCATATCTAACTTTGATTTCCATATATATTCAATGCGGTCTGATCCTCGATAGTCAGTTTGACGTCGTACACTGATTATGATCATGGAAGGTCCAAATGCGTCAGTGCGTTGCGACTGGCGTTAGTTTTGTTATGTTGTTCGACGACTGTTTAAATACAATGGGATGGGTGTTTACTTCAAGCTCGCAAACTTGATTTTAAATTACTTCTCTATATTTGTAGCGCATAAAATGCGTACCAGGATACATGTGCTTTGGTGTCTCCTCAGCCCTAAACTAGCTAATAAGATTAGAAACGGTCTACTGGTTTAATTAAATAATGTTTTTTGCGAAGAACTAATATATATGCAAGTATGTATTAGGTGTTGCGAACCTAGTAACAAATTAGTTCAGTTGTGACCAGAAGGATAAACCAAAGGAAGCATGAACGGAAAGTATAATCTCATGCACATTCGTTTCGTGCTTACTGGGGACTCATCAGTAGGAGCCGGTATGCTCATATTGTTTCCACATTTCTGTCTCCGTATGTGCAATTGATTTATCCCTTTCACATATAGAGACAGAAATTTCGAAACAACATGAGCATTCAACATTTCAATCCACACCTGCGCTTTTACCATGTGGAGAAAACAAAAACAGGGAACAAGGGGGAAAGAAATGCATAGGTGTTACAACACCGAAGAGGAAACCGGATACACGCATGTTCATGTTGTATATTTTGCTGAGGATTATAGATAATGCAAATAACAGCTTAAACAGTTTCCATCGAATTTTAAATTTCGCTTTAGAAAACATCGTTAAATCCGCCCGAACTGGAGTTTAAATTTTACAAATGTTGTGCTCACCTATTTTATAAACCTTTTTTCTTTATTTCGTTTAATATTTGCAAATCAAATTTACTTGTAGGGAAACAGTGACAGCGCTGTTGAAATGGATGTATTGTCTAGTCCATTTCCGCCTTCGGTAAATTTTCATTAAGGACCACCACCTTCAACCTCAAATAAAATTACGTGGAGAAAGGTCGGGGCGTTCAACTGATTGATTCGTTTTCGCAGACAACAGGAATATATTCGTCAATGTTGTAAATTATTTAAACAATCCATTTGATCCTATATTGTCCTTTTAATTGATGAAGGTAACAACAACTTACATTAGAAGCGTATGACAGCCCACTTTATTAAGTGGTTGTGGTTTCTATTTTGATTGGATAGACGCACTAACAAACTGCTCATCGCCACTACTTCGACTTACGCGAAAATATCACCATTGAAATGGAATTGAATATCTTCATAACACTTATTTGATAAGAACATTGAGAGGAAATTTAGGAATGGGTATGATAATAAACAACAAATAAGGCAAGTATCTTATATATTATTCTTTAGAATTTGTTTAAAATGGAAGTTTGTTCCGTAATTTGAAACTTTTTGATTAAAATTGAATTCGATGGCGCTAGCAATGAAATGAAACCTGAATTTTGCATAATATTAACGTCAAAATTACTGTTCTGACATCTCTTATATTTATGAAAGTAATATGATTACAACCAGGCATAAAATAGAAAGAAAATTTTCAGATAAAATCCTAAATTCTAGAGATTTTGATATTAGGTCGAACTGAGTGCTACATTTATATTCCACAAAGTTAAATAAAGAACAACAATATATAATAAATTTTGGTCCAAATTCTGTCTATCCGATGGAATTAAACGAACATTGGTTGCGCGGGTGGTGATAACAATTATTATAATCAAGTTTGGGGTCTTGATATAAACACCTGACCCATTAATTACTTACATATGTCAGTATAAACTAAGAATTGTATAGTGTAGAAAAGGCAATTCATCCAGTAGACCGGTTTCGTCCTTATTGGGAACTCATCAAGTACTGGCCAGAATTTGCCGCGGACAGGATACGAACCTGGGCACGTCTGCTTCGGAATCTGGTGCTCTAACCACTGAGCTATCCTGCCGCACACTACACTACACACAATTTTCAGTTATATACTAACAAATGTAACTTGGTTAGTCAATTTTTCCTTTAGGTGGAGCTCATATGGCATCCATTTAGACCCAAAGTTCCAACTAACCATGCCCAATCTGTCATTACTGAACAGACACCACATTACATGGGGAAATGGTACTGAAATGAACATTTATATAATTAAACGAACATTGGTTGCGCGGGTGGTGATAACAATTATTATAATCAAGGTTGCGGTCTTGATATAAACACCTGACCCATTAATTACTTACATATGTCAGTATAAACTAAGAATTGTATAGTGTAGAAAAGGCAATTCATCCAGTAGACCGGTTTCGTCCTTATTGGGAACTCATCAAGTACTGGCCAGAATTTGCCGCGGACAGGATACGAACCTGGGCACGTCTGCTTCGGAATCTGGTGCTCTAACCACTGAGCTATCCTGCCGCACACTACACTACACACAATTTTCAGTTATATACTAACTAATGTAACTTGGTTAGTCAATTTTTCCTTTAGGTGGAGCTCATATAGCATCCATTTAGACCCAAAGTTCCAACTAACCATGCCCAATCTGTCATTACTGAACAGACACCACATTACATGGGGAAATGGTATTGAAATGAACATTTATATAATTAAACGAACATTGGTTGCGCGGGTGGTGATAACAATTATTATAATCAAGGTTGCGGTCTTGATATAAACACCTGACCCATTAATTACTTACATATGTCAGTATAAACTAAGAATTGTATAGTGTAGAAAAGGCAATTCATCCAGTAGACCGGTTTCGTCCTTATTGGGAACTCATCAAGTACTGGCCAGAATTTGCCGCGGACAGGATACGAACCTGGGCACGTCTGCTTCGGAATCTGGTGCTCTAACCACTGAGCTATCCTGCCGCACACTACACTACACACAATTTTCAGTTATATACTAACTAATGTAACTTGGTTAGTCAATTTTTCCTTTAGGTGGAGCTCATATGGCATCCATTTAGACCCAAAGTTCCAACTAACCATGCCCAATCTGTCATTACTGAACAGACACCACATTACATGGGGAAATGGTATTGAAATGAACATTTATATAATTAAACGAACATTGGTTGCGCGGGTGGTGATAACAATTATTATAATCAAGGTTGCGGTCTTGATATAAACACCTGACCCATTAATTACTTACATATGTCAGTATAAACTAAGAATTGTATAGTGTAGAAAAGGCAATTCATCCAGTAGACCGGTTTCGTCCTTATTGGGAACTCATCAAGTACTGGCCAGAATTTGCCGCGGACAGGATACGAACCTGGGCACGTCTGCTTCGGCATCTGGTGCTCTAACCACTGAGCTATCCTGCCGCACACTACACTACACACAATTTTCAGTTATATACTAACTAATGTAACTTGGTTAGTCAATTTTTCCTTTAGGTGGAGCTCATATGGCATCCATTTAGACCCAAAGTTCCAACTAACCATGCCCAGTCTGTCATTACTGAACAGACACCACATTACATGGGGAAGTGGTATTGAAATGAACATTTATATAATTAAACGAACATTGGTTGCGCGGGTGGTGATAACAATTATTATAATCAAGGTTGCGGTCTTGATATAAACACCTGACCCATTAATTACTTACATATGTCAGTATAAACTAAGAATTGTATAGTGTAGAAAAGGCAATTCATCCAGTAGACCGGTTTCGTCCTTATTGGGAACTCATCAAGTACTGGCCAGAATTTGCCGCGGACAGGATACGAACCTGGGCACGTCTGCTTCGGAATCTGGTGCTCTAACCACTGAGCTATCCTGCCGCACACTACACTACACACAATTTTCAGTTATATACTAACTAATGCAACTTGGTTAGTCAATTTTTCCTTTAAGTGGAGCTCATATAGCATCCATTTAGACCCAAAGTTCCAACTAACCATGCCCAGTCTGTCATTACTGAACGGACACCACACTACATGGGGAAATGGTATTGAAATGAACATTTATATAATGAAACGAACATTGGTTGCGCGGGTGGTGATAACAATTATTATAATCAAGGTTGCGGTCTTGATATAAACACCTGACCCATTAATTACTTACATTTGTCAGTAGAAACTAAGAATTGTATAGTGTAGAAAAGGCAATTCATCCAGTAGACCGGTTTCGTCCTTATTGGGAACTCATCATGTACTGGCCAGAATTTGCCGCGGACAGGACTCGAACCTGGGCACGTCTGCTTCGGAATCTGGTGCTCTAACCACTGAGCTATCCTGCCGCACACTACACTACACACAATTTTCAGTTATATACTAACTAATGTAACTTGGTTAGTCAATTTTTCCTTTAGGTGGAGCTCATATGGCATCCATTTTGACCCAAAGTTCCAACTAACCATGCCCAATCTGTCATTACTGAACAGACACCACATTACATGGGGAAGTGGTATTGAAATGAACATTTATATAATTAAACGAACATTGGTTGCGCGGGTGGTGATAACAATTATTATAATCAAGGTTGCGGTCTTGATACAAACACCTGACCCATTAAATACATACATTTGTCAGTATAAATTAAGAATTATATTATGAAGTAAAGGCGATTCATCCAGTAGACCGATTTCGTCCTTATTGGGAACTCATCAAGTACTGGCTAGAATTTGCCGTGGACAGGATACGAACCTGGGCACGTCTGCTTCGGAATCTGTTGCTCTAACCACTGAGCTATCCTTCCGCACACTACACTACACACAATTTTCAGTTATATACTAACTAATGTAACTTGGTTAGTCAATTTTTCCTTTAGGTGGAGCTCATATGGCATCCATTTAGACCAAAAGTTCCAACTAACCATGCCCAATCTGTCATTACTGAACAGACACCACATTGCATGGGGAAGTGGTATTGAAATGAACATTTATATAATTAAACGAACATTGGTTGCGCGGGTGGTGATAACAACTATTATAATCAAGGTTGCGGTCTTGATATAAACACCTGACCCATTAATAACTTACATATGTCAGAATAAACTAAGAATTGTATAGTGTAGAAAAGGCAATTCATCCAGTAGACCGGTTTCATACCTATTGGGAACTCATCACGTTCTGGCCAGAATTTGCCGCGGACAGGACTCGAACCTGGGCACGTCTGCTTCGGAATCTGATGCTCTAACTACTGAGCCATCATGCCATTACAGTTCACTCGCAAACATCTTTAGCTATATTAATTCCAGTTGTCAACTATTTCATTAATTTTAGGCAAGCGATGAAGGCGCAGGTGTTGACACCAGTTATTCAAATAAAGCCTGAGGACTTAAAATTTCCAATCAATCGCACAAAATAGACAAATCGCAGTCAGTTACCCGTACAAACACGCCTCAACCTTCCACAATCGTCATCAGATCACGACGACAAGGTAACTACCGCGATTAAACAAAAAAATGTATGACGTTTAGAAGATTGCATAGTTTCTACGCCTTAACAATTACAGTTTTGTTAAATCGAAAACGAGGTAGTCTACTTTGTGATTTCGATCTGATAGATCTGGCACCCAAACTTGAA
Source organism: Eudiplozoon nipponicum (assembly GCA_029291075.1). NCBI lineage: Eukaryota > Metazoa > Platyhelminthes > Monogenea > Mazocraeidea > Diplozoidae > Eudiplozoon > Eudiplozoon nipponicum. Next base: position 42,133 of record JAQBSW010000187.1, on the reverse strand, counting down.
TTAACTGGTTGTTAACCCCACTCGCGCAATCAATGATTGCTGAATTAGATAACGTAGACAAACATGGCAAATTCTTTAAAAACGATTATGTTCTCGTTTTTATAATAGCTGCGTGGCAGCAAAACAAATTTTAATTATCAAAAAAATATATATATAGAGAGAGAGAGAGAAAGAGAGGAAGGGTAAGAGTGGCGTTTACATTTTAACCCAGAAAAGGTTCACATAGATCGGCAAGTGCGGTTCCTTAGTCACTCAGTCTCAGCAGAGGGATTTATGCTATTTGATTCGAATTTACAAACCATCAAGGATTATCTGGTTCTAACTACTAGAAAAAAATTCGCCGGTTCATTGTTATGGGGAATTTCTATAGAATATATCTCGCAGAGCTGGAGGTTACTCAACAACGCAAGTCCAAGTTACCTATGGACAAGACATCGTATCATTAGACAGAGGATGGTCAAGAAGCGTTTATCCTATATAAATGGAAATTAATAGACGTAAATATTTTGACATTCCCGTTCGGTGGTACATAAACTGTTGCAGACGCGTCATATATTCACATAGACGCAGTGTTACAAGCGGACGGACGTCCGGTGCAATATATGACCCTCACACTCACTAAGGCGGAGCAAAACTATACCGTCACAGAAAAGGACTTACTGGCCGTACAATAGGCATCACTAAAGCATAGATATTTTGTCATCGGTGGGCATAAAGACGTCCTTAACGATCATAAAGCACTAATGAGAAGAAAAGAGTACGCCAGGCCATTGAAGAGTTCGAATACGATTTAAAAAATAATTATTCAGCTGGCATCGGGAATGCGTCTGCCCATGCGCACAGCATAATTTCGAGATTCGCCACTTATCAAGGTCTCTGAAGAACAAGAAAATGATACCACATGCCATGAAATAGTCAGCCTGTTAAAAACAACACACTGTTGTTCGCACCGTATAAAACATTGAGCCTAAAATACGGGTCATTCGTGCAAAAAAAGTACAAACAGTAAAATGGTAGCAAATACGGAATGATTGATAACAGTCCTAGGTCGGTAAAATCTTGATTTTTTTTACAATTTCAGGTGCAGAGATTGTGCTGATCATTGATTGATGTGTACGCTCTTGTTCCGTCATTCTGAATTCATCCACAATTATTTTTTTCTGAAATTGTTCGTGAACCAACCTTTTCTGAAAAGGTTGGTTCGAGACACTGCAGTCGCAATTGAATCGTCCTGGCATTCCCAAAGGCATTCGTAGTTATTTTCAACAGTGCACTATATGTCAGCTTTGTAAACCACAAAAAACGGGAAAGTTCACCACGATTGCTTTCAATGCCACTGCACGGAACCAATTTTTACATATTGACCTGTTAGGTCTATAAACGGTTGCTCCTGCTGGGCTAGCCTATTTTTTCCATAGTCAATTAGTTAATCTAATTGGTTGAGTCTGTAGCACAATAAAATAAGAGAGAGGTGCTTAGAAGTGTGCTGGCTCACTCGATTTGGTCCACCAGAAGTTATTTTTATCGACCAGTGTGCACAGTTCGAGTCAAAAGAATTTTAATCAGTGGTGCAAAGACCTAGACATAAAACATTTCCGTGCAGCCACTTACCACCTACAGACGAAGGCGACGGCTAAGCGAGCACATCGGACGATGAAAGAAGTATTGCGATGTTGATGCCAAGAGGCCTCGGGGGTCTTGGAGACAAATTTAATTTGGTCGAGCGGGCCATGCGATTTACAGTATCAATAGCCACAAGATTCACTCCGAAAACCATGATCTAAGGAGGGCATATTCGACTGCCAGGCGAACACGTAATCCCAGGATCCCATGAGCGCCTAAAACAGTTAACTGAATATGCAGACGCCACACAGTGATAACCCTATGCCAGACGACATACACCACTCGCCTAAGAGTCGGCGACTTTTTCATGGTTGCGAATGTCGAGCCCATGGCACTACACGCTGTGAATGATGATCCGTATCGTGTGAAATGTGTGGACGCAGGACAAAATAAAGTTTTCGTCAACATGCCAGACGGACCACGAGATGACGCTTTTGATCGTTTAAGCAGGATGACAAGGACGACTTCTGAGTGGGTACATGTGGCAGTAGCTAACTTTGAGGCCGAGAACACTCCAATGGTTCCATCTAAGGCTGATGTGAAAATAACAGAAAGTCTTCGCAGAAGTGCACAAATTAAAAGGAAGCATTCATAGACAAATGTGGAAGCAGTATTTCAACCACAGAAGTGAGTATGATATAACAAATGTGTTTTGTTTTAGTAAATGAACGCACTTCATGCGAGCAAATTTATAAATTTCCGGTTGAAAATAAAGCGTGTTGTGAGCAAAATAACTTTATGTGCTGGTTTGAAAAGCATAGTAATAATATTGTCTGCACAAACGATCATTCTGACTGCGGAGATAGGAAAGGTTAGGTCTAGGCTAGACGACACAATTATATTAAATTCTGAGGGAATCCGCATTAACGACCCAACCAATATTGATGAAGTCAACATCAGGTGCACAACAGGCGTATGTCTGACGGTGGTTTTGTTATGTTCTACGATTGCTTAGATACTATAAGAATGGTGTTTATCTGAAGCTTGCAAGCATTGCTTAAATATAAATGGCCGAATAACATAATAAAATACGTCTGACAACTGCATCATTAAAAAAGAATGTCTATTTTCTAGATAAAGGGAAAAAATCTGATTCACTAAATTGGAGTTTCGATGAATTGACATCATCATGCAAGTTACTAATAATGACCGAAACGTATGCTCTCTCAACCTATATATAAACATAAAGCATGATGAATAACATACTTCATATTTAAATACTGTTTGTTGCGAAGAACTAATATATATGCAAGTATGTATTAGGTGTTGCGAACCTATTAACAAATTAGTTCAGCTGTGACCAGAAGGATAAACCAAAGGCAGCATGAACGGAAAGTATAATCTCATGCACATTCGTTTCGTGCTTACTGGCAACTCATCAGCAGGAGCCGGTATTACGCCCTTTAACCACAATATATTTGGTAGAAGAATGTTGAATAATAGGACGGTACAATCTCCTAGACGAATGTGTAAACCTGCAATAGTGAAGCTAACATCATATAAAGTCTACGACAATGTGACTTCAACGCTAACTCACACTATATAATATATATACCGAGTCTGTAAAGGATACTAACACTATGGCTATTGTGTTAGTAACCGATACCAACATTATTGTATCGAAAAGGTACATGGTACTAACACTATGGTTTCCGAGTCAGAAATGGTATCAACCTGATGGATATCAATTTATGCTATAGTTCACCAAAATTGAGAATTACAACAATTTTTTGAACACCTGTTACTCCAGTATTTACTACCTGTTACTACAGTATTTAACTAATATATTGAATTCAATGATGTCATGCTTACCGCGAAATATGATAACTGATATCGATCAAGGCCAGAGTGTATGGATAGGAGATTGTACCGTCCTATTATTACACATTCTTCGACCAAATATATAGTGGTTAAAGGGCTTAATACCGGCTCCTACTGATGAGTCGCCAGTAAGCACGAAACGAATGTGCATGAGATTATACTTTCCGTTCATGCTGCCTTTGGTTTATCCTTCTGGTCACAACTGAACTAATTTGCTACTAGGTTCGCAACACCTAATGCATACTTGCATACTTCATATTTGTGATAAGAGCAACAACTGCTCGATAATTTATGGTAATTAACGTACTTTTGAACAATCACTTGTTGCACTGGCGGTGATGACAATGATTTAAAACAAGATTTCAATATTTATTTAAGCATCAATCCCATTACATATATGTCAGTATAAGCTAAACATTGTATAATGTAAAAAAGTAATTCATCCAGAAAACCGGCTTCGTCCTTATTGGGAACTCCCCAGGTTCTGGCCAGAATTTGCCGCTGACCGGACTCGAACCTGGACACTTCTGCTTCTGAATCCGTTGCTATAACTATTGAGCCGTCATGCTGTACACCACACACAATCTGTATTTTTACAAAAACTAATATTTCCTGGTAAACCTTTCCTTCAAGTGAAGCCTATTTAGCACCTCATTAGACCGATCATAAGAGAAAAGACATCACATTACCTGGTGTTATATTAAACGTTTGTATAATTAAACGATCATTGGTTAAACAAATGTTTTATCTGTACTGATAAATCGCATCCAAATTGCGAATTCTTTAATAAAAGAACAATTAACGGTACTTTACATAGTTTTAAACAGACTTACCTGCATAGATCACGATACCTTCGACGCCATCAGTATTGCGTAATATTGAGCCACGCAATAAGAGATTGCTATTGCGCACAGTAATTGACCCTTGCTCCGTAAGACTAACAAAATAGAAATACGAAAATCAAGATTCTTATAACAGGCTTAGTAAAGCAAATATCTGCAAAAATTTTATATAGGTAATACGCAAAATAACTGACATGTTTGTTATCCTTATCATCGACAAAACCAAAATATCCATTGGCATGTAGCATGCCGGCTCACTAATGGTGTCGCCCCGTTTTATCCCAAATGGTGCTTGATTATTGATTTGGTCTGAAGGACTGGCATAGAGCTTGTAAAAATAATTAATAAATATACCCAAAGAAACTGGTAGAGTCCAACTGATTAAGAATCAGTTGAACATTATGTAGGCAATATTTTGAATGACAAATGAAAAAAAACGGTAGAAAAACAGCCTCCAACTGAATACCGATATAATGAAGAAACTGAAGGCGGGTATATGCAATAGTTAACAATTTGTCTTCACTTTTCCATGGGCTGAGATAAAAATAAGTTTCGTTGGGTACAAGCGGTATTTACTTCTATTTGTTCCAATATGAAAGGTATTTTTAACTACAAAATCTCCATTCAAAAAGAATCCTTCTTTTTTGAAAAAAAATAGGTGAACTAGTGATTTATTTGTTTTTATAAAAAGGTCAAGATCTCCTTTGACTAAAACAACGGAAGACTCCAAATATTATCAGGCATTTTCTTTTCAAAGAGCACTTTGAAATTTAGAGCCTGTTTCCGCAATATCAAGTTCTGCACTAATTGTGGATTAATTTCTGCCATTCTCAACAAAACAAAACACCGAAAGACATGGCTAGCCCAACAACTTCAATCGTACATTGCACTAATTCAAGTATTACTCCAATAAATACATTTCTCAGGCAAGTATTACACAATTTACAGACTCGTAATATATATTATATATAGTGAGATGGCTTTTAAGTCGCATTGTCGAAGACTTCATATTAAGTAAGCTGCATTGCTGCTGGTATACATATTCGTATAGGAGATTGTACCGTCCAATTTTCCCACATTCCTCACCCAAATATATATTGGGTATATATAGCGTAATACCGGTTCCTACAGATAACTCGCAGGTAAGCACGAAACTAATTTGCACATGAGATTATACCTTCTGTTGATGCTTAGTTTGATTTACCATTCTGGTCATATTTGAAATAATTTGTTCCTAGGTATGCAACACGTAATACACAATTGCACATATATTAGATCTCCGTAAAAAATAGTATCTAAGAATTACACATTTGGCTAACCAGCTGACACAAACAACACAAGAATTTTATTTTTGACATTATGACCTGACACTGCGCTTATGCTTTTTAATTAACTATATAATAGATATCCAGGATATACTGTTAAGACATACTGGATGACAAAGTCAAATATGCTTTCTTATGCGTAAAGCCAATTCTCACATATTTATATTTAATAGATCAGGAAATGAATGTATGCCCGCATAAAGAAAACGTTGCTAAGTGACAGAATTATGATATGACAGTCTTCAAATTAGAAATCAGCGATCGTGTTTAACACAGTCAATTTAAAAAAATTACTTTATCAATAAATGAACTAAAGTTATTTTACTTTCGAACAATAAAGAACAGCAACTGTTTTATTTTGTTTTAGTATGTAACAGAGGCTATCTATGAGAAATTAGCGAAAAGAATATATTTATTAAAATTAAAATTATTAATTTATGCTCAATGTTGCGATTTTGATATAAGCATCTGTCCCATTAATGACTTACATATATCAGTATAAACTAAGAATTGTATAGTGTAGAAAAGGCAATTCATCCAGTAGACCGGTTTTGTCGTTATAAGGAACTCATTATGTACTGGCCAGAATTTGGATTATTACCTTTGCTAACACATAGAATGCTTTTTTAATCATGAAGGAATTATATATATTCGGTTCGGTGTTTACATCAAGCTCGAAACCTCTATTAAAATTGCTGTTTAATTGCACGTATTTGTGAATGTATTTGTGTAATTATATATTCATTAATATTTGCATAATTTATTGTATTTAAATATGCACATTTAAAAGTATATTTCTAGATAAACATGCCCATGTTTGTGCTTTAGTGTACATAATATTGATGGCCGTTCTAAATTAGTTTAAATCAAGCCTATTAATGTTTTCATTGATTGAGATTTCGGCAATGGGATACTTCGCCAAATGATGAATTTCGTATTTATATGATAAAAGAAAACAGTTTAATATTGCCTAGAGATAAACGTCGAACATAAATTCTATTATTGAAAGAAATATCCTTCATTAAATCAAATTGGCTGATGCGACAGAAACAAAAGTCACATCTATTTAGCCAGTCAGACAACAGAAAAAAACCATCGGTCGCAGGTACTGACACATTTCGAACTTCTATGTGCCTTATCGAAATACCACAGAAACCTGACTAATGACAATAGAATCACAATTGTTTATATAATTTATTAAGGACCAGAAATTTAACTTTCACCTCTTGTAGCCTTACGCACTGTGTACTTTCCAGGAATGCCGGCTGAACATATTACATACAATCACGTCACAGCCTTATTGTAAACGTAGTCATTTGCAATTATGCCATTCAATTAACGAGCCTATGGTCGCCTGAGCTATTGCGAAATGTACTAAATTATGACGTACCGACGATAATTTGAGGCCAGTTATAAAACATCTATCTGTATCCACAGGAGTAAAAGTCTTTCTAAACATCTTTATATTGGTTTTAACCTACGACACTGTTGTGTCCAACCTTTCAGATTGTCTAAATATATTTTTACGCGGTCTTTTCAAAGGTTATCACACTACTCTCCTAAGTGAAGCTCAGTAGTAAAGGCCAGCCTGTTGAATTGGAGTACACTGATGATGCTCGGTAAACAGAAAAGGACGAGGAGTTCCAACTCGTACGAGATTAATAGTACTTCTCAGCCAATTTTGGATTAACCATCACCATCAAATGTTGTTAAAGAGTGCAGGTGGCGTTGGTTAGGGATCTGTTTGAACAGAAAACCACGGCTTCTCCGATTAATGATCGGAACCACAAGTTTAGACTGGCATTATCGTGATTGGTGATATCGGTCATTCAATCACAGCGCATCGCGTCCTTGATAATAAAGAGACATTTATGCAGTGGTACAGATAGAAAACTTCGGTGTATAACTGTTCAAATGTCCAGCTGTTCGAATGATTTACTTTTAATCATTATGTATATTTTATCGGCTTTGTTTAGAAAGCTCACGTTTTATTTGCTTGGCTATCTCGCTTTTGCTATATGTATATATTCTGTGTGCCTAATTAGCAGAGTCACATAAAATCTATACGGTTATATTTTTCCATAATCTATTAAGCGTATCGGCATTCGTACTTTATTTTGACCACTCTCATTAAAATCGATACAAACTCATAAATATGTTTCCATATTTGAACTTTGGACAATAAGTATATGTTTTGTGCTTTTAATTAATTAATTTCCTAGTTACTTTGTCAGTAAGAGAGTTACCTAGGGACCATTTTTAATGTTCTTATATGCGAATTTAGCATTTTTATTTGAATAACGCCTTTTGAATTATATTGCGAAACGTTTTACAAGAAGGCCATATTCGCTCACCATGTTTTGCTATTTTCGGCGTCTACGTTTTATCATTAAATCTGCAACTAATCGTCCCCATTGGGACAGACAGTCAATTTATCTGGGCAGGGTTAATGCTATCTACGGTGAACGGAAATGGGCATGTAGTACAAGGAGCAAATTGTGTTGGTTGACCATGTGTTGACCATTAGAACATGAATCGAAGACAGTCTTATAGAGTGGAGAGGCCTAATCATATTTTCCTTGTTTAAATAGTGCAGAAGACCTTTTTTAATTTTGTGCATGTATTTAGTTGTGTATCGCGTGAGGGGCGATAGTAAGCATTTCAATAAAATTGAGGTGCCTAAGGTAAGCACCTATTCGATTTTTCAATAAGCCAGCAGCATATTATCGAAAATTTAACAGCAGTGTGTGTAATCGACGATGGTTTAAACATGATATGTTTTATCTGTATAGCTTTTTAATCAATATGCCATCGTTGTTTTATAATGACCATGAAGATCGAAACGCGTTATTGCATGCAGTTGTATTTAATTTCAGTATGGTATTTGATTTGTTTAAAAAAATTAGAATTGATGCTTATCTCAAGCCCGCAAATTTGTTTTGAAACAAATATTGTCATCATTTGCACAACTAATGATTGCATATTGGAATTACTTGAATAAATGTTGCGAAAGTTGCTAAAAAGGCATGATCATAACTGTTTAAACCCTTTAAATATGAGAAGACTAGAGAGGAGAATCGTTTTAATGATTTTTAAAACATTATACTTGCACCACCAGTAGATCATCGTTAATCAGTTTGCCGTTGTGCACTGATATTAGTTATGATTGCGTTTAAAAAATAACCTGCTTTTTCACGGACTCTGAATAAATTAAAACGTTTTTACAAACGCAAGAAAATTTAGTGGTACACACAAATACTGTCTTATTCGAAGCTTAATAGTAACTTTTTTAGTGCGACGGAACTAATATGAAATGTTGTATTTCCAGATATATAGTCATGCCAAATATGTGTCATACAAAAAATTGACATTTCTTAGCCAAAAGAAGACCGTCTTCACAATTTTAGACGGTCCCGTGAACTTCTTGAGCGCTTCTCGTGGACTCATAGTCTTCTGAGAGCCTCTTCCGATTGTATTCTTAGGCGTGTGTGAAGACATAAAGATGCAGCGAAAGCAAAGCTCCGCTAAGAGCTTTTGATCGGTGGCCATTAGACTGGTTCACACTCTAAACACGATCTGACAACCGAATGAAAATACTAAATAATTTGCAAAGCTTTTCGTTTGGTATATGCCCGATAAGAAAAGATAGGTAATTAGATTAAAGGTATCTATTTAATCAATTAAGGGTAAATGCAACATCGTAAGAATATTAAAATAGAAAATAAAAAACTGCACTGAGGAACGGTTATGCAGTTTTTAAAAATGACAACAATATGGTGGAAACTGTATAAGTTAAATAAGGTCTCATCGTAAATGTGAACATTTAATAAAGAAGTGGCGGCTTTCAATTGTTGCATTTTCACGTATACCACATTGTACATAAATGTCGGTGGCACGAAAAATAATTTTCTTTAGCATCTTCCAATGTGTAAGCTATGTTATTCAAAGCAAGAATTTGTTACAACTGTAAATGTAAGCTCTTTTTTACTAAACCGTGTAAATTTGTTACACCATTCCTATTTTGTCATCATCTGGTCTTACAGCGTTAACATTAGTTTAAACTAATTTGATTCATTTCATTATGGCTTCTCGACAATGCAGGCCATGATCTGTTTTAAACTGAAACTAAGTGAAAATCAGTGAATGATTGTGTAGCAGTGCAGCAGAGTGGCCAGGTTCGAGCCCAGTTCGCGGCAAATTCTGGACAGTGCGTGATGAGTCCCCAATGTGGACGAAACCGGTCTACTGGATGAGTATCCTTTTCTATACTATACAATTCTTAGTTTCTACTGACAAAGGTATGTACTAAACGGGTTAGGTGTTTATATTAAGATCGCAATCTTTAATAAAAGTAACTGCTATCATCGCCTGCGCAACCAATGTTCGTTTAGCTGAAAATTAATTTGGCAAAATATGAAATAGAATCAGATTGGCTGAAACCCACAATATCACCTTTAAAAAAGAAAAGATTTTTCACATGATTTAGCTTTCTAAAATCGTGTGCACAGCCCTAGCCAAAACCAGTCAACCTTACTCCACGACAATTGAATCCACACCATCGCAACTACCGTAGTATTCACAATATCCACGTAGTAACTGACAACGTCGGAGGTAGAATCATTCAATTTCTGTAGGACAAAAACACAGTTTTATTGGTCGCACGAACCACGCAAAGCGGACTGAATTACACCATAGCTATATTCTGATGTCGATACAATTAGCGGCAGCAAAAAATGCGTTTAAATAGATCATAAAACTAGTGTAAACTAATCAAACATGAGAGCACCTGTGTGACCTCAATAAATTTTAATACATCATTTCGTTTTATGACGCATTTGCCATGGAAACAAAAATATTGATGAAAGCCTTATTCATTATTTTAACCTTCTAAGAGTTTTAAAATTATTTTCGCATCATGGCAAGTTTCAACATGTTATCGCAGTAGCTATCAATTTGGCGTGTAATGCTGCAATTAAACTTTACAATAGGTTTGCAGCCTAAATATGATTGGTTTTGCATATTGACATAATAAAAATCAACTTTATTATACTACAAGAAAATGAAATAACCACTCACTAGGAACACGTGACAATATCAAAAACGCGTATGCAAAACAAAAGCTGGTATATGGCATAAATTACATATATATATATATATATATATATATATATATATATATATATATATATATATATGTGTGTGTGTGTGTGTGTGTAATTTATGCCATATACCAGCTTATATCTATATATATATATATATATATATATATATATATATTTGACGTTATTTTAATTTCGACATATATGAAAGTATATTTTCAGTTTGTCAGTAAAAATAATTGGTGCTCAGAATGTGAAGTTATGAACAGTCTTCATTTTTGTTAATTCTTAACTTTGCTTAATTAATTACAAAAAAAATCATTTTTTTCTGGGTGCGGGCACATTTAATTTGAGCGTGTCTTAGTTTTTGGAGTTAAGTTCAACTTACGAATTTTGCAGGCTTATTTTGCAGAACTTGTGAAATTGAATGTTTGCAAGTATGTATGTTGTGAACCTAGTTTAAAAATTAGTTCAGTTGTGACCCGAAGGATAAACCAAAGACAGCATGAATGGAAAGTATAATCTCGTGTTTATTCATTTCGTGCTTACTGGCGATTCATCAGTAGGAGCCGTCCTATTTTCCCACATTCCTCACCCAAATATATAGTAGGTAAAGGGCGTAATACCGGCTCCTACTGATGAGTCGCCAGTAAGCACGAAACGAATGTGCACCGGATTATACTTTCCGTTCATGCTGTCTTTGGTTTAGCCTTCTGGTCATATGCATATTTGCATATATATTATTCCTCCGCTAAAAATATTATATAACTGTTATAAGTTGAATGATTGTTTGAAAATACTTCAGTATCCTCGAAATAATGAGCTTTATACAGTCTTGTTTTCTTTATCCGACTTGACGCAGTTTACTAAAACAGTTGATATTAAATTACGGATATATTGAGACTATCGTAGATCCTTCTGTGCAAACACAAATATATATATATATATATATATATATATATATATATATATATATATATGTGTGTGTGTGTGTAAAATATATGTAGAAAATCTACTATTCTTTATTCCTGTTTTAAATCACGATAGATCATAAAACGGGCCAAAAACGGCGACCAGATAACAAATTCACACTAGATGAAGAGTAATAAAACAGATATTCCCTTTCTCGATATCAAAAGTTCGGGTGACGCCCGCCTGACAAAGTTGATACATCGGAAATATACGTTCACGAGACAATTTATTCGCAACAACAGTTGCGTCCCAGGATAGACATCATGCAATCTGAAAAAGCGATAATGAATTAAATAATAATAACAGGATTTGATTGTAAATATTTCACCGGTATAGACCAAATACGGCGTAAATTGGCAGATGTGATTAATCAAATAGACGGGATTCGTCCTAAATTTACAATAATTTTGTCATAAATACTTCGTTAAAAAGATAAATATCCTGACATTCTAAAATAGATTATTTGAAAAAAACTTACAATGCATCATATTTAACAGAATAAAATCCAAGATCTTAAGCCACTAAAAGCTATAAACTTTAATATATATTTTTTATTACATGATAAATATTTATTAAATGTAAGAATAGAGCAAATCAACGAAAACAATGTAAGCTGGGTTGAATAGAAAAGAAAAACCTGCAAATCTAAAGCAGTATAGAGAGATTTTCGACCCGGCCTAAAAAGTGGATGGTCAATGACGAAGAAAACTTACAGATTGTCGTAAATAATAAATATTCATTAAAGTAGTGAGCTCTAGGCTCATTTTAGTTAAAATAAAATAATCGATTTACACTTTATAAAATGTAATTTCTCTTTATCGTTACTTACAAAATTCGTAAGTGATTTGGAGCGAAATGTTACCCAACATTTCCAATCATTAAATTAATTTAAATTTGAAAACTTGAGATTAACACCAATCCTACTTTATTTAAAAAGTCGCACAAACTAGTAAACTGCAATCAGTCACACGAACGATCAAACCTCAATGCATATATAATATAAGGAATATCAGACATGCGATTTTCACCCTAGTAGTCTCGCATACATTCTACTTGACCGGAAATATTGGCTGCACCATTTCTATACAGTAACGCATATAACACCCTTTCAGCTCTCGTCATACATATATTGGTTACACAGTTAACGTATTCTTTTACGTAGATAGTGATAATACTTGTCTAAATCAGGTTTGCGAACTTTGGATAGGCGAGTATGAGTGATTTAAAATCATATTTAGAATCCTATTTATATTACTAATAGACTATTAGATATCATTAGACCAACGTGATATACTAATGCTTCACTGCCGCATATAAATAGAATTATTAATTATGTATCGGTTGTAAATTAACACTAGGCTACTCGTTCATAATGAGGGGATGATTCTGTGTTAGCCTGAACTCTTTTCATCGGCCTGCCTAGTATGAAAAACGGTAAGTGCACCGTAAGTTTTGGTAAAAAAGTCATAAAGGCACACAAACCATCACAAAAATGGCGATTTATAATCTCCAATGATGGAGAAAAATAAAAGATGAACGAAATAGATTGATACATATTTACACTTGAAAATCATCCGTGAGTAAAAATTTTGCCAAAATCCGTCCAATAAATAGATTTATATCGAAGACACCTTTTCCGTTGAAACGAAATTTACCTAAAAGATGTCAAAATTAGTGTCTCAAACATTCATTATGACTGATTATATTCGAAGTTGGTAGTTGCTTGAATAATCAATCTTCTATGTGTTTGTCTACTCATCATCCTTTATGAAATTAAAGGATCGGCTTCTGTTCCCATTAATGAACGTAAGTGCATTTCAGCAGAGTTTGACAAGTTTTGCCCCCCAAATATTAAACACCTGCTAGTTTTTCGAAGGTAGCTGATCACTGATGTTACTCTCAGGGCTCATTTCCAATCAATACCTCGCACTTGTTGGTTTTGTTAGCAACAAATTGTGAGCCGAGTGTGTATAAACAAATACGCGCCGAACTGCTGTATCAGTCTAAACTAGATAAAGTTTGTGATTGCGTAGTGAGGTCATTGTGTATGTAAGTTAGTTTCACATAACGCTCGCCAGGCAATCAGGGCGATTTGACGGGAGAGCTTCACCAACCAAAACGATATAACGGCTCATATTAGGTCAAGCCTAGTTATCCGCGTATATAAACACCTTACAGGCATGCAAAATATAAACCATTTTATTTGAAAATAAAGTCAATTCTTTGTTATATTTAGTCAAACATACAAATTATGCGTATTTTTTCATTTAAAACACGATTCAATGTAACTAGTTTTCAGACTATGTTCTGAAAACGATAGCTTTAATTAAGCCGGAAAAATGTTGTTCGTCTGTTGCGCATACAATAAAATGTGCATAGACTCGCTTCATAAAGTTCTCGGTGATCAGACAGAATTTTTAGTCGTCATGTTTTTCATTAATAGCATAACACTAAAAAACGTTTTATTTGACAATATACCTTCTTGTGAAAAGAAATTTCTGTACAACCAAGCCTTAAGGAGGCCAATTTTTGCGTTAGATCTCTTCTCACACCTTAAATTTCTGTCTTGTTTTAACAAAGCCAGGAAAAAGATAGTGTGAACTGAGCATGGCCACGTCAGGCTGCTCATTCTAATCGTGAATGAACACTTTTATAAACTAATCTTTTATACATTATCTCATACAGAAGGAAAATACACGGAGGCGCGTGCACACACTCGCGTAATTTATAAATTTATGTAATTCTCTGTATAAAGTAATATATTCATTGGCTACATAGACGAATTGCTACAAATGTCAGCTTCAACATATTGCAATTATTTGCTGTGTAACGCTTTCAAAAACAAACCTTACTCCGCATAGCTTCAAGTGTTTCTAGTGAAACTGATATAGTTAGTCATGAGAATAGTGTAATCTGTTATGTTAGGTGAGTATAGACAACTGCCTCCTTATTTACCTGCAAAGGATCGCTCTGTAACGTTCTAAGAAGCTACTGCATTTTTATTTTTAAATAGTGTAATATTCAATTGCGGAGAATTGATTCTTTGCACGAAGGACCAGCAAGCGCTTGTAAAAAACAATAACTTTGTATTATAAATCCGATAAGTCACTAAAATTTGCGTGTTTACTAGTAGTTTTGGAGAGCACGTCCTATTTAGACTATAATTCACATATACATTACTTTTTGGTGCAGTTTTACCGTTTTTCACCTCGTTTGATGTTACATATATGTTCTAAATCATCTGGACTACAGGACTGATATAATGCTTGTTTAAAGCACTGCTAGCTTTGGTCATTTTAACAGCCTATTCAATATAATGAGTTGATCATCTATGGCATTTGTATATATAAAGCATACTGAAAGTCAAATTATTGATGTTTATACTTTCGTTTGTCATTGAAGAGGCACACAATATAGTTTTATTCGGCGGACGGGTTTTCATCGCTTTTTAATAATTATACAGATATTTTAATGCGGCTTACTCTGCTTAACTTGATTGATTTGTTTTAATTCGTATCTTTAACATACAACAATACTGGATTCAAAATTCTGTCTAACAAATTGTCGGCCAAAAAAATTTGATTTCCATATATATATTCAATGCGGTTTGATCCTCGATAGTCAGTTTGCCGTCGCACTCTGATGATGATCATGGAAGGTCGAAACGCGTCAGTGCGTTGCGGCTGGCGGTAGTTTTGTTATGTTGTTCGACGACTGGTTAAATACAATGGGATTGGTGTTTACTTCAATGTCGCAAACTTGATTTAAATAAAACAATAGCTTGTTTTGTTAAACTGATGATGATGGACCAACTGAAGAATGCTGCCGAAATATTTTGTTGAATAAAGAAAACTACTGGAAAACTAACTACGTTAATCAAAACGCAGATCAGGTTATAACACATAGATGGTTTGTTTTTAAGAACGTGCAAACGTGTTAGATAATAAAATGCAAACAAAAAAACCAACCATACATATTTAATTGTGTAATAGGTGTTGCGTATCTAGTAAAAAAATAGCTTAAATAGGACGAGAAGGATTTAACAAAGTCAGAATGGACGAAATATATAATCTCATGTACGCATTTGTTTTGTACTTAATGACAACTCATCAATAGGAGCCGACAATGCGCCCTATGCTTACTATACATTTGGTCAAGACATGCTGGAAAATTGGACGGTACATTAATGAAGCAGTACGTTTCATACAATTAACGCATCATTTTTTTAAGAAAGTGCAAATATGTTAGATAGCGAAAATCAAGCAAAACATAACAACGTTTATTAACAAGATATAGCTTCGTGTAAAAAGAAAGGATTTTTATCTGCAAGCTAGCCTGCTTTCTTAAACTTAAGGGCATAAAACTGATTTAAAATATGAACTTACATTTTTCCAGAAAATTTGTATAGTTCAGGATTTGGGGGCTCAACTTCAATAGCGTAGACAAAAGCCAAAGGAGAAAACTGAAATTAAAATAAATGACATAAATGAACAAATGGCTACATTAATAATAACTATTGTCAGTCATTTGAGTTACACATTTGTTTCATGATAGCAAATGTTTTAATGTTTGTGTGAAAAAGTTAAATAAAGTGCTGGTTTCTGTCAAATTACTTAGTAAAGGATGTCATATTTCGGAACATCTTGCATTCACAACCATCCGTTTGGTTTAGGAAATATGCGTAGCGTAATAAAGATCCGGAATGGTAAACGTGTTGGCATTGTGGATAGGAGCAAATAAAAGCATATACACATTTACGGAGGTCTGTCTTTCTCGATGTGTTCCACTGCACATAAGGTAGAAATTACCGCGTCACTAAACAGGACATCGTTTTATAAAGATTCTGGTAGATATTTTCTATTCAAGTGTCTCTTGACTAAATAAGACGGGGTGCGACATAAAAAAATGCAATTAATATTTTCAGGCGATTCAAACCAGCAAATAAAATTGCTTCATTTATCTGGCCATAATAGTGTTCAAGAGAGGTTCGATAAACCTAGCTCGCCTACGTCACATTATTTTCATATCGAAAAGCTACCCGATAGAAAATGTCAGACTCTCAATTCGGCTGCTGATTAGTGCGTTAAGACGCTAAATTGACAGTGAGCTAAATCAACAACGTAAAGGCATTGGTTCAAAAGGCCATCGAGATGGCAACAGCTAAGGTCTACCATTTTTTCGTGTCACATGAGTATTAGAGAAGGCCACCAATAAGCTAGATTCTAAGAACGTTGGCTTGGTGCATGGAGAAGTAAAATGATTTTCGTCATTTGCGAAATTTGGTTGATTCAAGGCTTATGCGTATGGCAATCTCCACAGAAACAGAGCCGTCCAGTGGCATAACACCTTCAGAGTTGACGAATTTGCTAAAATTGGAAGTTTGCCGAACAATACACACTAAAATGAATCGATACTGCATCGTTCGTCTCGCAGTATAATCGGCGTCGTCTTTTCTGCTGATTCTTACACGGTGGATAAGTAATATGGGGCTACTACTGACTCCTATATTTCCAATTTTTTATCTTCTTTTCTTTCTTTTGTGTTTCTCCGTAGAATAAAAGAGCTCTTTTAGATGCTATAAATATGGTGGATGCTGAACAAATCATAAAGCCCAATGCCAGATTGATAAATTGGAAAAAATAGTCCAAGTAAAAAACCGTTTATTAAATCTAAGTTAGATTTTTGCACAGGCGCATTTAATGTGATAACATTAAGACGAATTGGGACACCAGAAAAACTAACAAGTAAATCGGAATAATTAGAAATTCATATATGTTACGTATTGGAAACTTGAACACGCGATATTGCGATTATTATAAAACTGATTGAACCATCATTATCTTCGCGTTTTTGCCTAAAACTAACTGGTACCCCAGTTAAATACTGTTTGTTGCGAAGAACTAATATATATGCAAGTATGTATTAGGTGTTGCGAACCTAGTAACAAATTAGTTCAGTTGTGACCAGAAGGATAAACCAAAGGCAGCATGAACGGAAAGTATAACCTCATGCACATCCGTTCCGTGCTTACTGGCGACTAATTAATAGGAGCCGGTATTACGCCCGTTAACCACTATATAGTTGCGTAAAGAATGTGGGATAATAGGACGTTACAATCTCCTAGACGAATGTGTAAACCTGCAGTAGTGAAGCTAACATCATATAAAGTCTTCGAAAAGGATACTAACACTATGGCTATTTTGTCAGTAACCGATACTCACATTATAGTACCGAAAAGGTACATGGTACTAACACTATTGTTGCCGAGTCGGTTCATGGTAACACCATGATAGACATCAATGTATGCTATGAATAAGCAAAAGACAGCAGGAACGGAAAGTATAGTCTCATGGTACCACAGAATTTGTTTAGACCAGAAAATGAGGATTCAGTATTGTTCTTAGATGACGAGCTGAAAAAAAATATGAATCGAAATTTGTAAAACAACCATCGTGGTACAAGCCTCACTATAATCGTATACAGATTGTTTTCTTGAATTATTTTACACTACCGCAATACTTCGCGTGAATCACATATAAGAGAAGAACAAGCCAGATTCCGGTCAAAACGTGGTTGTCTAGATAAGGTTTTTTACCTTAAGATAAGAACTTGAACAAAAGTATGTATATCGCAGTACCACAATAGCTGCCTCTCTAGACTTTAAGGGTGCCTTTCGACATTCTGTTGGATAATGATATACCCACTAAATTTATAAATGTTAAACGTGATCTCCACACAAAAATTTGTGGCCACTTTAGGGCTTAAAATGAATTTTATTGTTTTAAATTATTATTTTCGGCTTAATTAAAGAAAACATTTTAAGTTTATTTTTGAGAAAACATTTGATTTGTCTCGCGGTTATATGGCCGTGAAACATAAGTTATGGAAGGCTGCTGTATTGCT
This sequence comes from Eudiplozoon nipponicum, assembly GCA_029291075.1. Taxonomy (NCBI): domain Eukaryota; kingdom Metazoa; phylum Platyhelminthes; class Monogenea; order Mazocraeidea; family Diplozoidae; genus Eudiplozoon; species Eudiplozoon nipponicum. Next base: position 23,548 of record JAQBSW010000187.1, on the reverse strand, counting down.
GACGGTTATTAACCGATAATCATCTAATAGCAGAATGACTACTAGTAACATTTATTCATCTACACTAGTAATGGGCAATCTGGTGAGATAACTCTGGCTGATAGCACAGATTTCATATTGTATCGGCCGGTATACATTATGAAATGAGCCCCTTTATCTGCTAGATTTTGAAAGGTGAATTAGCGGAAACACCCTAAGGGAGATGAGCCTGAATTTGAGCCACACAGGACCATTATGCGATTCTGGGAACAAGGCAATATCGTTCCATGACCGTCGGAGAGTAAATGAAGGTGATAGCGTTAAACCTCCAATCAGAGGACGGTTAGTACACAAAGGGCCTCGTTTATCAAACAGAGGAAGCCATAAAAAGCTGTACTCACATGCACGAATTCCATCGATAGTGAGAACATGGTGGATAATTGAAGTAGAATAACCATCAAAATACAAACGGTTGACTTCCAGCAGTCTTTGCTGATTCACGTTTGACGCTTTAACCCATACTTGTAAGTTGAGGGATTTTGCCTCGAGAGCCACACAAGTGCTGTACCAACATTATTGTGGAAACCAATTTCTTCGATAACTCAAAAACCTGTCTTTTTCAGGTCTATGACAAAAGAAAAAACAATTCTTCTCTCTTCTCAAAACTGAAGTGTACCAACCAGGAAAAGCGTTACATTACTGTTATCTGGTGTAACAAAACTGACTTACCTGACAAGAGAGATTTCAAATTTAGTCCGAACTACAGTAGATTCCGCGCAGGAAACCTGTTGTTTAGAGTCATTAACGTGTACAGGCTAACAATCATCAATTCTGCTATTAAAAGAATTTGTTTGAAAATCTACCATATTTCGGCTCCGATCTGGAGAGGCGGCTATTTAAACACAAAACAATATCAAGAAGGCGAAGAAACGGATCTGCAAGAAGATTGAACCCTGGCCCCTAATAGTTAAAACAGCAGAATCAAACAGTAAAATACTGCCATTTTGTCTCCACTAAGTCATGCTAGTTTAATTTTCCTGCAAAAAAACAGCGTTTCGTCACAAGTCGCAGCCAAATGCAACAAACAAATGGGACGATGCCATGTAATTTTATTCAGACCAACCATGATCCGGTACTTAGATGATTTTTGTCTACTTTCACGAACGTGAATGCGCCGCTATTCCTCTACTTATTTAATCAATATGTCTAAATGCATTATTTTGACCGTTAGAATCCAATGACAATTTCGCTCCATACGGCCGCATGTACTTCGTTGGAACATCCGTGAACTAAAACGGTTACATCAAAACAGAAATGCTTCAAGGACATACGCTTCTGTTGGGCCATCTGTAAATTCAACGGGCAGCCTACTAAACAGCATCTAAGGCAATATGAAGGACAACATTAAGATAGCCTCGGCTGGCTTTCCAACGATAAAACCTGAGAACTTGTTTTCTATAGACCACAGTAAAGCTCTTGAATACATCATCCTAAACGACCACACCCTGGCCAGTATACTTCGTAAGGAGTTGGCTGCCAGCCAAGCAATGGAAGAGGGTAAACAATTGTGGTATCAGTTTTCCTTACTCTGCATCATATGAAGCCACTGCATTCATTCTCTAAAATATTCGTGATAAGCAATTTAAGAGAACTCAGTCCAATTCAGACAGGCTTTCGACTAAGTATGAGATGCCTCGATAAAATTCATGAACTCGGCCGCACACTCGAATTAAGTTTTGCATTCGACAAAGATGTGCCATTGCTCCTACCTTGTTATCGATTTAACCTTTAGTGACAATAAAGATAATCTCCGCGGGATGGAGATCGGTAGTGATGGCTGGCTTGATTATTTAGAATACGTTGACGATACTGTTCTGGTGTTAGGAAATGTCAACAAGGCCTAAAGAGCCATTAATTGTCCAACTGGTAGGGTCTGAAGATAAAGACCTCTAAATGTGCCGTTATCAACAATTTGATTCGAGACCTGATATCTTACTGAACGGCACCATACTACCAATCGTCAAAGTATTCGTCTATCTAAAATCGCCTGTCACATTAGACGGGTCTGGTTTGCCATGATTTTGAGGCGTACTGGCCTGGCTGCAGCCGTCTTTAGCGAACTATGTGAAGCATTCTTGAATCTGACAAAGCTCAAAATCCAATGCCTTTAAGTCAGGTATACTGTCGGTCCTCCTTCATGCTGCTAATTCTGAACATTACCAACTTCAGCTGCGAAGACCTTTATGGCATTGTAAATAAATGTGTTCCATCAGTTTGATTTAGGTTATTGCTAGGTGAACATTAGCAGTCATCAATTAAGAGTAAAGTGCACGTGCCGACCAGTCCTAATAGACCACTATTTGATGTTTCATCGAATCTTTTTATGGAACGCTAATGGCGCTGAATGTAGTATTGTCTGAAGAGGCCGCTTAAAAATCGCATTTGCCGAGCTACTGAGCGAACTGCGGTGAATAACTGAAACCACATAAGACGTAGACGAGCAATCTCATAGCTAGATACCATAACTCACGATATCGGTTTCTTGATCGTGCTGCATCTTACTCTTAATAACTATGTGACACTTCAATGAGCGCAAAACTGTAATTCTAGTAGATAATGGGCTCCAGTTGAGAGACCTGCCTCCTTCGTATAGGCATTATCGGAGCCCACCTAGCGGAAATAGACCAGCTTTTGTGCATATATGTGTGTATGCGGAATGGCGCGCATATTGACAAATCTGCAATGCTCATGAACTGAAATGAGCTACACCCTGACAAGGAAAAATAGATACTGAAACAGAAAATATGTTATTTTATCCCAAGAAGCATAATTATACATGGCGGGAATGTTATGAGCTGCAAGAAACAAGTAATTTTTCGAAACATCGATCAAATTTATCGTCTAAAATTCGCAATAAACAAGAGGTAAGGAGATATTTAGCGTCAACATTTAAATCAAGATCACAAACGAACAAGGAACTACACAAAGAATGACAAGAGTTGACGATGTATAAAACAAGAAGAGAAGGACGGTTTATATAATAATTAACAGCAAAATACGTATGAAATCATCGCCTATTGGCAATATACGCTCCTAACGAGCACGTTGGTCGGTAAGGCAATCTAACTTTGCATAAACTTAATTTTGCTTGAATATGATTTTAATAGAAATTGACTTTAAATCTAGTGAGATGTCGTTTGCAAGTGATTAGTAGATTAGTTAACAAGACAGGAAAGATGGTACAAATCTTGAAGGCTATAAACGTATGTAACGCGAATGTAAAGTCAACTTCCGAAGCCCCTTTGGAACAGTACTAAACAAACCGATTAAAATGTAGTTCGTTTGGTTAAGACAACAATAAGATTTAAAAATATGGCGTAGAATCGAGCAAAAATACAAATTTAACAGGTCTTGCTCCTCTATTCTGACCACAGAAGAAATAAATTTGCTAAATTTGACTACCAGTAGAGTTATGATAATTATAGTTGTATCAAAACAAAAAAGGAAAATGACACATAAAAGAAAATGTGCGTATAGCTGAAATGCATAGAACCACGTAACGCCTATATATAATTAAATGAACATTGGTTGCACGGTCGGTGACAACAATTTCTTTAATCAATGTCATCATCATCATCATGTCCAGCTATACAAATGTCAAAAGTGACTAATGTTTCACTGACATATAACCATAAGGAGTGGAAAAAAAATATATAAATGAAAACAGAAATAATATATCAGACAAATTATTATTGAGATTTACGAGAGAGAGAAGGAATACCTAGTTACTATGAGTAAATTTATTAGGATAACTCACATAAATAAGGCAACTAAACCTCTCCACAACACCATTATGGCCAAGTTAACATTCGGGCAAGGCAACATCAGCAATACAGCTTCCTTGCGGATTTCACTGTATCACGTCATAAATAGACGAAACCTCACAGCTAACGTTACCCTACTAAGAATAGAAAGTTACGAAGATGATTCTACTAGAAATCTGTAACAAGATCGCCATTGAGCTCGATTCGATGCCATATCGCTAAGGGTTTTTAACCAAAAACTATGATGCGCACGAGGACTCCATCATGTTAGACGAGTCGGTCCTTTACTACCCAATTTGGATGTAAGTGACTTCAATTTTTTCTGCCATGTCAAAATCTGACCACCTTTTTTCTTACGCCAAACTGGTGCTGGATGAGAGAACAGAGCTCTACTAGGCAATCGAAATGAGGACATACGCAAAACGTGACCGAGTCAACGAAGTTTGTGGAGCCTTATTTGTTTTTCTAACAAGGAGCACTTATTGGCAGATCCAAAAATACGTCTACGGATGTCAACGTTAGTTATTCGTTGTTAGTAACCAACATGTGCTATACTTCTCAAACAGCGATTATCGAATGCCTGTAAGCGTCTCAAATCATCAACTCTAAGAAGCCAAGTTTCACTAGCGTATAGTAAGACTGTGCGTACAGATGCATTGTAAACACGACCTTTAAGGCAGAGTGAAATGCACGCGTTTTTCCATAAATGACGAAGGATAGAGCAAGCTATTTTACTCACCTCGTCGGACATATTGCCTAAGTTATTGATAGAGCTCCCAAGGTATGTAAACCTGTCGACTATGTCTAAATCTTCATTCTGCAGTCGCAACGTTGAAGTGAGTGGTGGGTGATACTGTAACAGTATCTTACATTTAGAGGGCGCGAATTTCATATCGAAAGACGGAAAAATGTCTGTTAGTCTATTTAAGGTGGCCTGGGCAACATCCCGATTGTTGATATTAACACCTGACCTATTATGTATATAAACTTGTCAGTATAAACTAAGTATTGTACAGTGTAGAAAAGTCAATTCATCCAGTAGACCAGTTTCGTACTTATTGGGAACTCATCACGTACAGTCCTGAATTTGTGCGTAGTGTGCGGTAGAGAGGCTCAGTGGCTAGAGGAACAGATACAGAATCAGACGTTCCCAGGTTCGAGCTTATCCGCGGCAAATTTTGTGTGTGTTAAGTTCCCAATAAGGACGAAACCAGTCTAGTGGATGAATTGCCTTTTCAACATTATACAATGCTTAGATATTCCTGGCAAATGTATTTACGTAATGGGTCAGGTGTCTATAACAAGATCGTAACATTTTTTATTTGCTAAACCAGAACTGAAATTTACCAACAGAGCAGCTGATACATTTTATTGTTTCCTCGGTATTAAATAAGCTTAACAGATTTTAAATATAACGTAACAAGACCTACCAAATAAGTAGTTCTAAAACAATAATAACGATAAATGTCAGTCAAGACACCAGAATACACGCCAAAATCATGGCTTCGAGCCAGATATTTCTGTAGAGACAACCACAATAACTCTTTAGGAAGTAGCGCATTACTCATCAAAAATTGCTTTCTTTCGATGTCTTACTTTTAGTTGTGAAATTCCCTATCCGAAATATCAAAAAGCAGCACAAGCTTTAATACGCCACATAGAGAGTTCGGCTAACTAACCCGAAATTCGCAATGCCGGATGAAACTATTCTAAAACAATAAATAGTTCATGTCTATCAAATTAAAACAAAAGTAAAGTCCATTTTAACGACACGCAATAAAGAATCCAGCCTACCTTCGGTGTATTCAATCTAATTGTCATGGACTTATCGTGCTGATTGCGATTATGATGACGATTCTGGTGCTGGTGGTGATGATAGTGATGTTGTGCTTGAGGCCTTTGCGGATGCCGTTCATGCTGGCCAGAGCGGTGCCCACTGATGCGTCTCTGCTCCTTCGGGTCGAGCTTTGTGTTTTTTCGTGCATTATCCAAACGAACAATTTCTCTTTGCTTTAAATTGTTTTCCCCGTCTAAGTTTGCTGTCTCAATGTGACATATGCCCGATTCGTCCGTGCTGTGCAGCAGAAGAATATCGGCTGGAATCGCCTCGTTTGTGTGTAGACGCACGAAATCTCCAGGTCGAAGGCTTTGCCATTCATCTGTCACATAGCAACGCTCCTCTCTGTTTTTTTTTATTTTTGTGCAAATTGATAGGTCAAAATGTTTTTTTTGTGCGGAGGGTGTAAGCATGCATAAGCCAAGATTAAAAACAGCATTGCCAGCTAAGATTTAAAAAGTTGATAAGAACACGAAATATAAAAATTCTCGGCATCATCGATTATCCCCTCCGAATTGCTGGGCCCAATTCCAGCCCACGGGGAGATCCCTGTTAGTATGAACATACTCACCTCAATAGCAAGCGTAAATGAAGCACATTAGGCCTCTTCTCAAGGCGATTATGGTCAAACCAGCTTTAGGACAAGGCGATATCAGCACCACAGTTAAAGAAGGAAAAAACTGCACAAATGAAGACGTCTTAGAGTGTGAATCAATTCAATGCTAAAGCGTAAATTAAGCATAAAATTGGCATAAACGATTTACGTGAACACAGTATTTATGTCCAAAAATGATTCATTGTGCGAGTTGTGGTAGGAATTACACAGACATTCAGTCAGAAATAAAGATAATTAACAATCAATGATAAAACACTAATTCTGGCAACACAAATGTGCAAACTTTATTTAAATTATTTCATAGGCTAGGAATAACAAAAACATTTTAAAAACTCATAAAATTCACTATAATCAAAGTTGCGAACTTGATATAAATAACGGACACATAAATTAAATTCATTTGTCAATATAAAATAATAATTGTAAAGTGTAGAAAAGGAAATTCATCCAGTAGACCGGTTTCGTCGTAATTGAAACTCATCACGTACTGGCCAGTATTTGCCGCGAACAGGGCTCAAACCTGGGCACGTCAAATTCAATTTCAGCAAACTGAACGAAAAATCATCACATAATTGGTGCGAATACCTTCTTGGAGCTGAACGAATTTCAACAAATTATTTTTGACTTCCATTCATTTTAAAACAGGACTTAAGTTAGGTCGCATAAAACAAAAATTTGATGTCTTTCAAATGTTTGCTCTGTTGGAATTCGATTCATTCTAGAATACTAAAATATCAACTAATTTACAATCTACCAGATACCCCTTATCACAAATTACAGTCTCAACAAAAGAGGAAAATCAAAATTGTTCATTCGAAAATTCCAAAAAGAATGACTTTTATTATTTCATCAGCATTAATTAATAGCTAAAAAGAAAGTTTTTAATAAGATTTTAAATTTCCGTAAGTTTCAAAAAAATGCCCCACAGGCACCAATTGATCATGCACAGCTATACAAAAGCCAAAAGTGACTAATGTTTCACTGCCATATAATCACATATGGTTATATGTGGACTGTAAAAGAACACAACGTGGTACGACGGTGTCAACCATGTCTCGATGGCCGATCGTACATGGGCTAACGGGGCTATGGCGGTGGTGTCACCAGGACGTGGTGGATTTCCGACCAGCAATCGGATCTCCTATAAAATACCACATGAGCCCGACGACGGCACCATGACTCGGCGTGTGTTCCCCGCCACAAATGGGTTCAACAGCCACAGGATTACATGGACTCCTGGACAGTACCCCGTACTTCCAAATGGCGAATGAGCTCTCAACAGCCACCGGCAACCATGCAACTTACTGCTGCCTTGCAGATTGCGCTTGGATGTGCAAAGGCTAGAGGTGCGTCCTCGATCAAAAAGCCGAGTGGTGAGGGGACACCACTTGTACCAAATTCCCAAGAAACTCCATGAAATCAATGGAGCCGGCTTATCCTCTAAAAGGAGTCAGCCGCAGTAAAGTAAAGTAAAGTAAAAAGTGTATAAGAACACCAGTTCGCCCATTCCTAGTGAGGATGGTTTGTATTCGGAGTTTTCCTTCATTTAGATAGTCTGACAACCAAGGCTGATGAGCACCACCTGCCAAAATGCCAGTGGCCAAAGTTGCCTTCAGCAGCCGAAACTCGCCCTTCGCGTCTTGTACTCTTGCTCCCATTCCGTCAGTACACATTTAAAAATAAAAGTTACCGCGCAGTTAGACAAAACTCGAGGCTTCACATGAACCAAGATGATGACTGTGTCCCTTTTAGACCTGGCAACGTTCAAGTTACCATTCCCGGACTGACTAGCTTCTGCCCGCCGGTCGTCAGGCCAGAAGTTCTATTGTTACGTGACAATTGAAGGAAAGGCTAAACATAAACAGGGCATTATGTAACTGAACTTTACGTGTAGTGTGTTGAGGATTGCACGTTGGATAGTCAAAGACACCGAAGCAAATGCTCCCCGGTTAAAGCTAAATCCGCGGCAAAACTCTGGACTGTACGGAAATATTTCCCAAAAGAAACGAAACCGATTTACTGGAGGCATTGCGTTTTCCATCTTATAAAATGCTTAGCATGTAGTCGCAAATGGAAATAGAATTTGTATCAAGTTTTCAATCTTGATTTTTAAAACAGAAAAGGATCTCGTCTGAAATTAATTGTTCTTATATAGACATTAGATTGAAAATTTATATTGCCCTCGTGACAGATTCTTGTTATCATCATCATCATCATCATCAGCATCAGCAGCAGCAGAAGCAGCAAAAGCATTATCATCAACATGAACTGGTTCCTCGTCCTCATCATCATCATCATTACGAAAAAAGATATAAAGTAGTACTAAATAACTGATACTCACTGGCGAATATATAAGAAAATTTTTAAATCAATGAAATAATTGTTAATTCGCAAAAACTCACAGAGTAAAAAATTACCTGTAAACGAGGAACCAGCGATTATTTAAAAAGGAGCGGAACAATTATGGACGAAAAGACTAGCCTCCACGTATTCGAGGACAAGAAAAATTCAATGTAAGGCGAAATTGGCGATACAACATCTTTGAGGTTCGTGCTTTGTCGTATCATAGCCTAATCATACATAGCAATGAACTCTGAGAATCGTGAACAAGATAGTCAAGCAGAATATTGCCCAACTAAACTTGTATAACAAAACAAAAAAGGACTTCTGCACATGTGACCACGCAAAGATTTGCAGAGATAGAGCAGGATTCGCTGTGCGCATATTTATGAAAATATAGCTATAGATCATTTGAAATTACACCAGAGGTCGTCTTACTTCCTATTTTTTAGAGATCCAGTGAATATTGGCACGGAGAAACATAATAGCAAAATTTGTCGGCTAGACCTGCTACAGCCTATTAACATCAAGACTATTGTTTTTATTACTTTCTGCCAAAGTTATCTACACAAGACCAGCAATTGTATCTACGTTACAACATACTTAATATTTGCTAAGAAATCTTCTCTAATTCAACTTCTTTGCTCACTTACTATACGTTTCAGCATAGCTCACGATTTTGACCACCAGCTTGTTTAATAAGACAAAATTGAAAATGAGGTGAGTAGGACAAAAAGCACGATTTGAAAGAAAACAGTTATCGTAAAAACTTTTATGCCTATTGGTGTAACCATGCACTTTTAATATTTCTGTCAACAGCTAGACGCTTCTGATTGAACGATAGGCAGACTGAAGTCTGTTATATCGGCACGGCTATCATGAACCTTAAAGATACCAAAATAATACATAATCCTCACATGCCGACAACTAATAATAATCAAGCCGATTCTGTCCATGGCTGTCCTCACTTCCATGCCAACCTGACGTCAATTTAATTCTCCTAACTGTACATAAATTTTTTCTCGCAGTGTGTATTTAAACATATGGTTCATGATGCAGCGGAAGTCTAAATTCTAGGAGACTCATTGGTTGATGTCACTTTGTCATACAGTTGATTTGGCCAAATTTTTGTTTTTTATTGGCTTGCTTCATTAGTTTCGTTTGTTAAAATTGTGATGTAAATTGCAACTGATGAAGGCTATCGATAAGTTTAGCCGAAATATTTTAGCAAAAGAAAACTACTGGAACAATGAACGCTGCGTTAGTCAAAACGCAGATCAGGTAATTTCAATTAATCCAGGTTCGCAAAAGCTATCTTCTTACGTAATCTTGTTTCAATGTGCTATCTAGGCAAGTATTTCCATCTGACATTGATCCTTCCTTTCATAAATCACTCGCCTTTAACAATTTTTTATAAATTATTATTTTTTAATTTTATTATTAGTTTTAAGTTTTTCTCGATTTCCAATGGTTATATGGCAGTAAGCTATCATTTTTTTAAATTCTGTTATATTGTTGTCCGTGACGACGATGATGATTAACTGAATAAACTCAATATCTTCAATTTATCCCCCGAGGACCATCTAGAAAAGTTAGGATACTACCTTACGAATCATGGCGATAATTCGTTTTGCTATTAAGAAGATAATGCATCTATACACTATTCCTTGACCACTCTAAGTCTTATTAAAATTAAATGTGAAACTCAACAACAGAAAATCCACTGCGATTGCTCAGCATTCCATTTTAAGATAACTGATGAATGATGGTCGCACTACCTTAAATTCTCAAACTGCAAAGGAAATAAGGAAATAAAATTTTAATTGTAAAACCAAGACAAATTTCCCGCGCCAATGCAAAGACGAATATTAATACGCATCTAAAGGCTAGAGAAAAGAGTTTAAAATGCGTGATAACATGTTTTTCAACAAAGTCAAAGACGTAATTTAAACCAGCTCTAGGTAACTGATTAATTTGCAACATATAATGACAGTCGAAACTGGAATTAGTAGTTAACCAGAATGTTAGATTTTTTATAAAATTCACAAAAATACATGCATAGTTGCGCAAAAATTCACTGAATTTGTACACTATCGAATCTACACAAAACGGTAAAAGTGAATTGTTCTAAAGAGCTTACAGATGAGTAACCAACTATAAACAGTTATGTGTGCTTACGCATATCAATTGCATAAACTTGAATTTAAATAAATCACAACTTAACAGCACCGCAGTTTTTAATCAATAAATCGATTACAAACCCGGTTTAGAGCAAGACCACTTCAATCAAGACTTAATTCGTTACATGTTCGATTTTAAGGTCTAATAGTCGTTGTCGAGCGAAGCTCCTTAACATGTATAATCATAACGTAGTATTTAATAACTTATCAATCAATAACTGAAGACAAATAATCAACCAATTAAACGGGAAGTACTTTAATTAGAAACTGATGAATGATCAAATAATTTGGCCATCACAAAAATCAAGAAGACATAATTTAACTTACAGCGCTAAATAAAACTGCAAAAGCAATATAAATATAAACTTTAAAAAATGGATAAGTTTTGATAGCTTCAAAATGGTAAAGAACGCGTAACCTTGATAAAATTGTCAGGTCGCCAAAGAATAAGCATTTATAAATAAAATTTCACCTCTATTTTCAAAGGCTTATGGTTAAGGTAAAATTGAAGAAATAATTTTTGAATTGATTTATGGTAGATTAGATTATTGCCAAAAATAATTTGCAATTTTAAAGCAATTCACGACAAATTTATGCGCCTCAAATTCTTACTAATGTGAAGCGTCAAGTTCGCAGTCATAGAAATTTCCGGACAGATGACTGATAGACACCAGTTAGTCAACTGGGTAATGGTAGCATGAACTTGGTCGGGTTTAATAAGACACAGCTATCATTCCGTTTTGTGTGAAGCGTGGAATTCGATTTAGCTACACAACAACACTTAATGTGGAATGGGCAGTGATGGAATGAGAACAAGCGTTCCAGATTTTAAGAGCAAGTTTCGGCCGCTGAAGAAAACTTCGTCCGCTAGCACGTGGGTAGGTAGTGCTCGTTAGTCTCGGTTGAAAGACCATCTAAGGCAAGTAAAACACTGAATAAAGACCATTCCAAGTAGAAAAAAAGGTGACCTAATGTTTTTTATAGCCCACATATAACTGGAATGAATAGTAATGAAGTTTGAGGGAATCTCGAGTAGTGCAAATTAGTTGTAACAGAACAGGATATGGTAATAAAAACGCATTTCAGGTACAAAAAGCATATGGTAAATTAAAAAAATCGCATTTAGACTATTACGTGATATCCAACGTCCCGATATTATTTGATTTAATATGACATACCCTTGTTTAATACTGGATGTCTGTATTTCAATTTTTTGTTCTTAGAAATTCAAATCATTCAATAATTTAAAGTGATTTCAATTTTTAGGTTAATCTAGCACTATTTTTGTAGTACGATGCCTACTTAATGGAATCAGAAGAAGAGCTTAAAATGAATTGTCGAAACTTAAACATGATTTACACACACTCAGCAAATTAATATTCCAAGAGAATTCCTTAAATAAAGTTTGCGAGCGTGAAGTAAACACCCATCCTAGTGTATTTAACCAGTCGTCGGACAACATAGAAAAAAATCTACCGCAACGACGACTGGTTAAATACAATTGGATTGGTTTTTACTTCAAGCTCGCAAACTTGATTTAAAAAATTGTTACCACCACCCGCGCAATCAATGATTGTTTAATTCTAAGAAATTTTACAGTGAATCGTGTTCGACGAGTGTTGAAACAGCTACAGGGCTGTTGCTGTTACAATGCACATTTTAGCAAGCCTTTTGCTCTTCGGTAGCAGCTGCAACTTTTAAATGCAGCCGACCTGAGGCCCAAATGTTCCTGATCCTACTGCGTGAGCATGTTTTACCGGCTAGCAGCATAAAACATACTACGTAAACAGTCATAAAACGTGTTAGATTGAACTTGTGCCAGGTAAGGTGACTGCTGCCAAATAACTGAAAATAGCGAACAAATTGAACTCGAAAACGACTGATTGATTAGATGACTATTCACCTGTCGGAGTACCCATCCCATGTAAAAAATTACCCAACTGAATCCAATGATCAATCTCTACACTGAGCGTAAACCCGTGTTTCAAATAACAACGAACATACAAGTATGCATTAGGTGTTATGAACCTTGTAACAAATTAGTTCAGTTGTGCCCATAAAGATAAACCAAAGACAGCATGAACGGGAAGTATAATCTCATACACATTCGTTTCGTGCTTACTGGCGGCTCATCAGGAGCCGGTATTACGCCCTTTGACCACTGTATATTTGGGTGAGGAATGTGGAATAATAGGAGATTGTACCGTCCTATTATCCCACATACTTCGACCAAATATAAAGTGGTTAAAGGGCGTAATACCGGCTCCTAGTGATGAGTCGCCAGTAAGCACGACGAATGACATGTATACTTCCATTCATGCTGTCTTTGGTTTATCCTTCTGGTCACAACTGAACTAATTTGTTACTAGGTTTGCAACACCTAATACATACTTGCATATATATAAGTTCTACGCAACAAACAGTATTTAACAACGAACATATTCTGAAGCTTTAGAGTTGGAAAGCGTCGGGCACGCATAAATCTCTTATACGGATAAAAGACAATTTCAAATGTCGCAGAGCCATAAATGCAGAATATGTGACTGCGATATGAGTCCAATCATTAGCTTAATAAATTTTGGTCGTAAGTTAAGTATCTTCGCAATTTACTGCGTTAAAAATATTTATTTGGTTGACTAATTAAGGGATATTATTTTCATTAGTTACATACAATTCAAAAAAATATATAACAGAGTTTTTTTTAATTTTATATTATGTTTTGTCTCAGAAGGCAGGACTACATTCATACATGCTAAGAGAAGATGGGCGTAGGATTCCATCAAATTAATGTGTTGTAAACATTTTTTTTCGAAATGATTCGGCTTATCAGTAAACAGACAATTATTAAAATATTAATAATAAATTAATATTGCTAATAGTTTGTTTACATATTCATTAGTTTCCCAATCTACTGGTGAAATAGATAATTACACAGTATTTCATTATTTAAGGATTTTCTACATGAATATAGTAACCAACAGAAAGAAATCGATAAGGAATTTGTACGAAATATATATAGTCAGGCAAGCATGTTTAAGTACTATTATCTTTCTGCGTTTCTGCAATAAATATTCTCTATGCAACGGCGTCTCATCTGCCAGAAATCGTAAATAACATAATTTATTCACAAGTAGTTTAAGTGAGTTTCTGGGCATTTTAAGTAGAGGAAATAAACGTGATGACGCCGTTTAAGGCTAGTTTAAAATAACGGAACTGTCAGCAAGAATGGTTTGATGCATGGTGTAGCAATTTCGTAACACCATGCCACAAAGTATGTTTCCGTCCTAGAGCTTAGCTTGCAAATGGACACACATTAATCTTAAACTATACAGTATATTTTCGTCACGTGATGCTAAATAAATCCAATATAATAAACAGCCAGATTTAGCTTACTTGCTTTCGACAGTTGGAATGCACGCAACTTAGAGAATGCACTGGAGACTGCATAAGTTAAGACAGTTTTTTGCATTTTAATACACACAAGCAAAATACAATAAATCGCACTAAAACTGAAATTAACTGATCGATAGCTCATGTTTTATTGTAAAACAAACGTTAAGCAGGTTGTGCTTAGACAGAATCCGATTCCGAACAAGAAAGCCAATCAAAATGAGTTCACGTTTCATTGCGGTCCTAATTGTACAACTCCGCATGACAGCACTGACATAGTTTGTAACTCTTTAAGTACGTGAAACTATGCATTCGAGGCCAACCGATGCTAAATAGCAGGATTTATTTGCATTAATCACTCTACAAAAAATTCTCACTCCTTCCTATATAAGACTCGATTTCACAATTTCTCAGTTACATTTTCTGCATACGCAAGTTGACTTCACAAAGCGCTACATTTACTGTTTTCCATCGGTATCTCTCTCTCTTTCTCTTTTATTTCTTTCTCTTTCTCTTTCTACCCTCTTTTCTCCTTCTTTTTACATTCTCCAGGTGATTCGACCCTTTTATTTCACACGATTTCTAATTTCTCACAGGGTTTCTGGCATGCATATTCGCATATTTTAAAATGGATTGTTGTATTTTAATTGATTTGAATAGTTGACAAAAATTCGGCAGGATGGATCAGTAGTTAAAGTATCATATTCCAAAGCAGACGTGCCCAGGCTCGAGCCCTGTCCGCGGCAAATTTTGACCAGTACCTGATGAATTCCCAATAACGCCGAAACCGGTCTACAGGATGAATTGCCTTTTCTACATTATAAAATTCTTAGTTTATACTGACACATGTAAGTAATAGTAAGCCTAAATCGAGTTTTAGACTGAAAATTAATGTCAAAAATGCATTTTCTAGTTTAGCTTAGTACTTATTTAATAAGGAAAGCAAGCACACGCAAGATCAATTAACTGCTACATAAATGAACATTTACATGTATATGTATATAAGCGTATGTGTTGTCGGCAATGGGTCAATCTTGATATGAAATGGGAAAAGTGAGCTTCAACTGAAGGTTGATTGCAATACCGTCGAGTAACTTCGTGAAGTAAAGTAGCTGAAAATTGCATGCAATATGTGGCTTCAGTGGCATAAGAAATGGATTGCAATACTCTTAAACCAATTTCTACAGGTTTAAATATATTGGCAGTGGCAATTCTAGGAAGTATTTGTAAGCGCCCAATAAAGACAAAACAGGTCTAGTTAATGAGTTATATTTACTGCCTTATGTGAAATTTATTCTACACCCTCAACGTACTTTCATAATCATCAAGGACAGCCATACAGAAGCCGTTATTAATTGATGCTTCAATGCCATATAATCATGAGAAAAAAGAAAGAAAAAACAAAAAAATAATAAAATAGTAATTACGATAAAATTAAAGTAATAAAAATTATTAAAGCAGAGTGATTTATAAAGAGGAGGATCTAGTTACTATTAGTATATTTACCTATATAACACACAAAGGCGAGGAAAACTAAACTTCTTTACAACACGATTATGGCCAAGTCAGCTTTATTACAGGAAAATGTCAGCGATAAAGTTTCCTTGCCATTTCAATTGTATCACGTAATAGACAAAATCAAACCTTGCAGCTAACCCTACCCAACCAATTAAAGATGGTTAAAATTATTCTACTAAGAATCTGCAAAAAGGTCGCCATTTAACTGGATTTGATACCATATCGCGCAGAATTTGGAACCAAAAACTATGATATGCACGTGGGCCCCATTCCAACAGAGAGGTGGGTCATACGCTAATCAATTTGACCATAGATGATTTCAGCTGTTTCTGCAATAAAAAATCTGTCCACCTTGTTTCTTACGCCAATCTGATGCTGGCTGAAAGAATAACGCTCTACTGGAGACTGAAATTGAGGGCATACGCAAAACGTACCGAACCAGTGCAGCTGATGAATCCTTGTTTATTCGTCTAAAAGTTGTGGCCGATCCAAAATACGTCTACAGATGTCAGCGTTGCTTATTTGCTGATGATTAGGCAAATTTACGTTGTTCGTAAACAACTGTGATAAAACGCATATACGCGTCTAATATCTATTGTTCTAAATGGTAAAGCTTCACCATCGTATAATAAAACTGTAAGTGCATACTCATTGTACACAAGAACTCTAAGGAAAAGTGTGATACTCGCGTTACTCCATAAATGGCGAAGGACGGAAATAGCTACACTAGCTTTCGCGATTCTCATACATGCCTGGTCAATTATGTTGTCTAAGCTACTGTTACAGCTACCAAAATATGTAAACCTGTCACCCAAATAAGCATATTCGCTTTTCAGCCGCAGAGTTGACATGAATGGTGGGTGATCCTGTAGAGGTATCTTACGTTTAGATGGTACTAATTCCATACCGAGAGACGGAACGACTGCTAATCTATTAAAGGTAGTATCGTCAGAATCTTGGTTTTAGAATTATAATACAATATCGTCTGGATAGTCAAGATCCACTAATGAACCACCCGGAAACACATCGATTTATACGATCTATTGCAATAACAATAATTGAGCGCAGGCACTAAGGTGACCTGCTGCTTTTGTATTATTTACAAATTTGATTGCCATAACACTTTCGAAAGAACATCGAATAAAACGTTGCGATCCACTGAGTAAAATGCATCCTTGAAGTCTAGATAGATGGCTAGTGTATGACGGCAGTATACATAACGCTGTTTAAGAACTTGCCTTTCGGTAAAAATATTATGCATACAACCTCATCCTGCCCGGAATCCAGCTTGTTCTTCGTAGAACATGATTTATGCGAAGCGCTCTAAAAGTGTAATATAATGAATGAAAATAACCTAAATACGACAGGAGTCAAGGTTATGCTACGAACTACGAATGCCACTTTAGAAGATAGCTATGATATGCGACTTTTTCAGAGCAATCACCACGGTGTTTTCATTCCCTATAGTACGAAATAGGTCGGTCAACGCCACAATCAATTATTATTTATATAATTTATTTCTATCACCGACCAATAGCTCGAATCAGTTCGAACAAACATTGGCTATTCTTGAAGGAGTTGTGTTTTTGCGCACCTGGATTAATTGAAATTACCTGATCTGCGTTTTGACTAACGCAGTTTTCATTGTTCCAGTAAATTTTTTTTCATAATATTTCGATCTACATTACCGTAGATCTTCATCAGATGCATTTCACTATACAAATGAAGCAAATGACATTTGCTAACATAATACACTGACGTTTCATTGCTTAATAACAACAAAATAAACAATGTTTTGGCCATAAAAGTACATTAGGTCTTGTGTTACTATTTAATTTTTGAGACTGTGTTAACTCGGCCTCTCCAAAATTAGGCTGCCTGGTATGAGAAACTCATCGAGCGATTTATTGCCACCATTGTAACCCAAAGAGCAATAAAAACTCACACAACAACATATCAGTTGTGAGGTCCAGTCTCTTTCATATCTTGCCTTAAAACTGACCTGACCATAATAGTATTGTTTAGAGGTCCACTTTGCTCCATTTCTGTCTGTTACCCAGATAATCATCTCCATCTGGACTAAATCCCCTCTTGACCAATCCATCATTCAAAATTATTTTTGTCATTATCACAAGTTATTATGCTTTAAATTTATTTTCTTTCAGTATTTTCCCTGTTTGTTTTTTTCAAATTGTAATATGACAGTAGTGCATTGATTACTAACAGTTACTGTATCGTTGTTTTTTCGAATTGAATGTTGCGACTATTATGCGTGTCATTCCAGTCTGAACATCTCCGTAATAATTATGTTGCACTGCATGTCATTGTTCAGTGCTCATGTATAGGCGTACAAGGTGTAGCGTTGTTGTTAATGTTCACGATATATTTTATACATTTTTTAAACCGCAAATTAGTCTATAGTTAAAGTCAGTTTGAAAGTCGATCTAGCCGTTTGCAATATTTAGGAAAAATCTATAATTAATACATACTGCATCGACCGTCACCTTCTCTACTGAGTCACGCAGTGTGGATAAGCCAAATCAGGCTACTGCAGACATCTTCATCTCCAATTCACACTCCTTTCCTTCGCTTTCCTCTTCTCAATCTAACACTGACGCTCTTTTAAATACTATGAATATGGTGGGTGTCGATCATATCACTAAGACCAATATCGAGTTGCCAAATATCGAAAAAAGTTTATTTAGACTACCATTCATTAAACCTAGGTAAGGTTTTACCATAGATGCATTAAATGTGCAAACTTTAAAACGACTTGGACAACCAGAAGCTCTTGCACGAAGGTTGGATAAATTATAAATGGACGTATGTTGCGTATCAGAAACCAGAATACAGGATCCTATGCGCATTACAGAACTCGATGCACCATCCGTACATATGCGTTATTGGCTTTGAACATTTGGTTACACAGAGTTTCCTCAAGCTGGTAAATGAGACGTTGTTACTGTCCTTAGCACACAAGTTGAAGCGTGCTTAATTTAATGGATCCCTTTAAATAGCCGACTTTTTGCAGCACGTTTACATACATCGACTAAAACCAATGCAAAAAACCGTAATTAACGTTGTCTTTTCGTTTTAATTGTATATGCTCCTACCGATTGCAGCACAGACGACATCAAGGACGTTATTTACTCCAACCTTAGCTCTTTTATAAGTAGAGGAAGAAGTTCAGATATAGTCTTGATGATGGGTGGTATAAATGCTAAAGTTGAGCGTTTAAGTAACGTAGAATTTTGTTTAGGTGGAAGATAAACTTTAAGCTCGAAGAGCAACGATAATGGTTAACGGTTGTTGGATAGCTGCTTGTAATATAGACTACATTTAAGTAGCACAACTGTGGACTCAAAAATATCATGTATTAATTAGTTATAGATGGTGTGGTTGCATTCAGTATTATCGTTCTTTTTCAGAAGCCTTATGTCGACTCAGATTGGAGATTTGAACTAAAATATTTTGTCAAAATTAATAATAATAAACCTCAAATAGATGTAAGTAAACTCGAACAACCGTCCATCCGACAAAAATATGAAGATATTCTAAAGTAAATGCTAACCGGTTTTTATGGCGAAAATTTGAATTTAATTTGGATGAAGTTAAGTTCCACTATTCACAATGCAGGTACTACTGTATGTGACATTATAGGCCCCGGTTGAAATAATCATTCGTTCTCTGTAAAATCTATGGAGATACTTGATAAAAGACGCCAAATTCCACCTAATCGCAGTACAAAAGTCGATCGCGAATCCTTTTGGACACAAAGGCTGAAGAGATGGAAGAAGCTTAAGTATCAAGTAATAGCCGCTGTTTGTTCCAATATATTCGTGCAACAGGTCCGAGAAAACGAAAAGTTAGCAAAACAATAAATGATAGTATCAACCAGCTAATAACCGATAAAATAAGTAATCTTAATATGTGGGATGAACACTTCAAAACTCAATTTTCTTTGGCACTTGCGTCAGTTCTGTTTCTCAAATGAATGTCTGTATCAACAGTGTGGAATGTTACTCACGAAGAACCACCAGAGTTAGAAACACAAGATGCAAGTCTATATGTTAAACGTCACAAAGTCGCAGGCCCTGATGATTTCCTTCCTGTCTGATTAGCCTATTTCGTACCATATTGAATGAGGAGACCATACCACTTGCTTGAAATGAGTCAACCATCATCTCTATTTTCAGAAAGGCAATCATAATTCGTGTAATAACTATTGTTGTATAAGCTTGACTCCAGTTGTGTCTGGGTTATTTGCTGCGATTATCTTACGTCGTCTGAGCGCTTCGAGTGAACCACATACTTGAGAAGAACAAGCCAGAATCCGATCAGAACAAGGTTGTATAAATAATATTTTTATCTTAAGGAAAGTTATTCAACAGCGACATGCATATCGCCATCCTACACTAGCCATCTTTCAAGACCACAGGTGTGCATTTGACTTGGTGGACTGCAATGTTCTATTAGATTTTCTGTCGAAAATTAGTGTGCCCAACAAATTTGTAAATATTATGCGCACTCTCTACAAAACACTTCTGGTCACGTTAAGGTCTACAACGAATTAACGTACAATTTTCCTACCACTAGTGGTATTCGTCAAGGCTGTTCACTTCCTAACTGTTTGTTTAATTTTATAATAGATAATATTATGAGTAAAAATCTTCCAAATGTTCAAGATGCAAGTGTTGAAGTTCTTCCTGGCGCTATGCAGACGATATCGTACTTTTATTCGACAATCGAGATTCTTCTCAGGCCATCCTGAATAGATTAGCTTACGTTGTTCCGTCTTTAGGTATGAAATTCGCACCCTCTAAATGTAAGATGCTATTACAGGATCACCCATCACTCACTCAAACTCTGCGACTGCAGAGTGAAAATCTGGATATAATTGACAGGTTTACATATCTTGGCAGTTCTATCAATAACTCAGTTAATATGCCTGACGAGGTGAGTATGAGAATGGCGAAAACTAGAGTAGCTTTCTCAACCTTCAACATTTACGGAGAAGAGTGAGTATTTCACTCTGCTTTAAGCGTCGTGTTTACAATGCATCTGTAGACGCAGTTTTATTATACGCTAGTGAGACGTGGTCACTTAGAGTTGATGATTTTAGACGCTTGCAGGCAATCAATCATCGTTATTTGAAAAGCATAGCACATGTTGGTTACCAACAACGACTAACCACCGCTGACATCCGTAGACGTACTTTTGGATCTGACAAAAAATGCTCCTCATTAGAAAAACAAATAAGTCTCCATTAACAACTTTCAGTCGATCACGTTTTGCGTATGCCCCCACTTCGATTTCTCAGTAGAGCACTATCCTCTCATTCAGCGCCAGATTGGCGTAAGAAATAAGATGGGCAGATTTTTCCATGAAAGAAACAGTTGAAATGAATTGGGTCCGCGTGCGCATCGTAGTTCTTCGTTTGAAAACCCTGTGCAATATGTCATCAAGCCGAGCTCAGTGTCAATCTTGTTGCAGATTTCAAGTTGAGTCATCTTCGTAACTTTCTTTTCTAAGTATGGCAGAGTTAGCTGCGATGTTTGGAAGAAAGCTCTATTGCTGATACTGCCTTGCCTTAATGCTTATTAGGCCATAATGGTGTTGTGTAGAAGTTTAGTTTGCCTCACTTCGGCGTTATCTAGATAAGTAAACTCATAGCAACTTGGTGCTCTCTCTTAAAAATCTCACTAATAATTTGTGTGCATATATTATTATTTTTGTCTTCATTTATTTTTTAAATTTTAATTTTTTCGTATCTTTTATGGTTATATGGTAGTGAAAAATTAGTTACTATTGGCTTTCATATGGCTGTGCATGATGAAGTTTAATTTTTTTTTGTAGACACTGCGCATATAGATTTTTTTTATTTTCGGGCTTTTGATTCAAAATATCTCTATAGCATAAATAACACACAATACGCTAATGCAAATATATTAATTTCTGAATGCATATTTTTATTATTCAGTACTTGTATTTACCAGGATAACTTTATGTGTCAAAGCTGTCTCAAATTATTAGATTTTAGCTTTTCATAGGAATACATCAACTAGATAAGGGCAAATTTATGGAAATCCTCGACACTTACTTCTTTGACTTCTTATTGATGTCTTAAACCACTTTCACAATATAAAAATACTTTTTTGTGGATATCTCACCTGATCATATAAAAAATTTGCTCGTTTCGATATAAATATATCTGTTTATAAAATTATGCATGTGAGTTAATTTTGAGAAAGAGACTGATGATTACCTCTTTTAAATGATTTCATTGACAATAAAGTTACTGTAAACGCTTCGTATTTTTACATTAAAATATTCATAGAGAGAACAATTTTTTGAGAGAACTTAGATCTTGAAATTCGCCACTCAATAGGGTATTTGTACTTCAATGATTACCTATCCGGTCGCTTACACTCCATTAACAATATTTTCATTACTTCAAGTTAATCAAGTTATTCCGTCAACCAGACAGAAAGCGATCGTGCCTTCGTAGTCACTGATGGGGACACAGAAAATGATATTATACACCACAAGTACATGCCACGATGCGATTACGAACAACTTTTCATCACAATAACAATCAATGCACCTGCAATTATAAAATTATTCACACAACTTAAACGTACTGATTGACTACTCGTTACACATATCAGCAATATGAACAATGTTAACGAAATTACACCACAACCAAACTATCTCTAACACATGAAACAGGTTTACTAAGAATAAACAACGACATTTACACCTTTTACCATTAATCTTCTGTTATCACTACTACAAAATAGAAATAAGCTATTTCAAAGACTAGCGTATGTACTATCCTTCTAAAGAAACTAAAACAAGTAGACTATAAAATTAGAGAAGAATTAAGACATCGTACCACATTATAGATGAAAATTTGAAAGAAAGTGATTATCTGCCGAGCATTTTCTCTAATAAGGAAGGAAATATATAATAATAGGAAAGATATGTATGTGGATAGTAAGTTTACGCAGGTTTCTAACTACGACTTAGCCTATTTGGCAAATGGCCGAACAATTCACCGCTTCCACCGTTATTATCACAATGCGACCACCAAAACCACTTGAATCACGAGAACATCTCAGAAGATACAATAGTGAATATCACAAAACCCATCAAATCGAAGCACCAAATGGACTTATCCAGCGAATCTGTCAACATATTCCTTCAATCAGTAAATTCAACGAAGCTGATGGTCAATAAATATAGCAAAATGCTAAAATTCCAAGACATCCCGGTTCAAATTCAATAGGTACAATTTTAAACTGTTACCAAAAACTAACACCGCTTGTGAGTTCAAATATTTAAAACCAATAACTTACCTACCTGCACTCATTAAATTACTGAAAAATATTTTCTATTGACTGATTGAACCGCTGTTTCAATTCAACAATACCCATCAATATGGTTCCGTTATAAATCAATCATGTGCGACAAATGTTATCGCTCTGCTAAATGAAATACACGATATTCTATCGTTGAACAACGACTTTATTGTAATAGTTTCAGACATATCTACGGCTTTTGATAGAATATGCATACACGAAATCGTCAACGCACTTGCCAATCTAAACCTGTGTACCAACAGTGGAATTCATCTTTAAATACCTGTCACAAAGACGATCCGTCATCACACTAGATGGAATACTACTTATTCCATTGCCCATTAATGCTGGAGTTCAACAAGGTTCAAAACTAGGAAAACCTTTTTTTAATATTGTATTCCGTTTAATAAATAATGTGATTAAAAATGGTAAAATTATCAATTATGCGGATGGCACCACATTAGTTTATCCAATCAACTCAAGAAGTATTGATCAATAGACGC
>JAQBSW010000186.1:0-258077 GCA_029291075.1 Eudiplozoon nipponicum | reverse complement strand
GTACTAAAAAATGTACGTTAAAAATGGTCAGGTGTTTATATCTAAATAGTAACCTTGGACAAAGTAAGTAGACATATCCTTTGTCTATAGTTCGATTATTCATCGCGTCTCAATTTAGCCGTTGTTTTTCCCGCCTATAGGTTGGAGTAAATTTTTATAGATGGGCAATTCCGACCGCCAACGTGAAAATAAACAGTTTTTGGCCTTGTAACAAGGAGTGTGGAGTAGAAAAGGTTATAGTAGGAGAATTGCCGCCAGTAGATAGGCTGCCATATCTAAGATACTTTAGTTCTACGAAAAACTTGCGAACAAAGAATCTGTAGACAAGCCCAGCTGACAGGCTGAAAGCCTAACGAAGAACGATATACGTGAAGCATGCATGAGTTTGCACATCTTCAATCAGCTGCATTGCCAGCTATGCGCGAATATGCACATGGCTCCTGAGATAGGTGGATGACAGTGACTGCCTACGAAACCTAATCTGCGAAATTAAACAGGGTAGTCTTTCACCCGCTGTCGCTGTTTCTCGTGCAACGCCAATGCTGAATGACTGTACTTCTTTGGCCTTTTCAATGCAAACTAGAGAGCACTGTCGGAAGAAGACGTAGTTAATAATAGAAACTACGCTACCTAGATTGACGCATACAACCAACACGACGAAACAGGCCAGGCAAGGCGAAATCAAACATACAACTTATTTACAGCTTCAACAAAACGACGCCGAACAGTAAATTCGGCGCACAAAAACATACAAAAGGAAAAGTAGAATGTGCCAAATAGCATCATGCAATGCAATATACTGCATTGCTGCAAGCCATGGGCTATAACGATTAGGAGAAACTGCCTTAAACTAGGGACGCGTAGAGCGGAACACTCCTTGCTATACCTTGGTAAAGCATCTCTTTCGTTGCGAAAATCCGATCTGCGGCAGCTGACAATTCGAAGTCCGTTTGCATGTGCTATAGACATGGCAAAGGCAAAATAACCGTCAACAACACCAACATTGCTCTAGAGGAAGGTACATTCGGTGACTTGTCAAAGGCAACAATTCAATGATACTTTTTAAAAATACAGGAGTTTTAAGGTTAAATCTATATAGCATAATAGCACAACAAACCTCAGCGAATTCTGCACAAAAAATACAGTCAAGAGGATGGACATGCTGAACATTTGCAAAATGATGTTAGCTGAGCCAAATACCATGTCAAACAACGCAGTTCCCAACTACGAACTGAAGTGAATACGAGTCCATCCTACTACACGAACCGTTCCTACACTAATTAACCAATACTTCCACATCACAAATTGTCACAAGCATAAAGTGGACACGAAGCTTCATTTTCTGAACAAGAAAATATCACTTACTGAAACATCTGTAATAACTACTGACGACCAAATAGGTCCATGATAATTATAAATTAAGATATCGAAACAACGCAATTCAACACAAGCCGAAAAGTGGATATGATTGTAAAATGCAACAAATTCACTCCGATCATTCCTTAATTCAAGTTTGCGAGCTTGAAGTAAATACCAATCCCATTGTATTTAACCAGTCGTCGGACGAGATAGCAAAACTACTGCCGGTCGCGTGCAACTTTGGCATCCAGTATTCTTTCAGAACTATCATTTATGATAAAAATCATTCACGCATATCCGCTTTAGTAAGTGTTAAGCACATAAGCAAAAATTTTAATTATTTCAATTGAATTTTAGCATTGCTTACCTTCATTGCAGGTACTTCAGGAAAAGCGTTAGCAATGGCCTTTGCCGGTACAGTAATTGACAAATGCAGGCGACCCGACTCAATACCGTGATTAAGATTCTGTGCTTCTAAACTCTGATCGGCGCTAGAACCAGCTCCACCACAAGTTAAATCAGGATTGACGATTCCTGGTGGCTGGATAAGATTTACCTCTAAATCCGAATTTGTAGTCTGCATGTGTTGGACGAGTGAAGTGTAGAAACATACAGAAAAAAAGTGAGATAAAACAGCACTCGTTAAGTAAAATAAGCAGACAATTGAATTTCTTCCATAGCTGGCCACAATCGCGTTGGCGGAAAATATAAATAAGACTGTAGAAAAGAATGGACGCTGAAACTATGCAACTCAATTAACGTATATTGGTCAAAAAGCCGTTCTGGTAAAAAAATTTGGCTTAAATAAAGAATGACATATTCTTAATCAATTTAAAAAAAATAATTCTAGAGATGAAGGTAGTGATCAATGTGTTCCAAAGACTTTCGCTGCTTTAATTGTTGTCAGAATTAAGCTCCTGTTGATGAGTTGTTGATCGTGATTTGCACGCAGCCGTCACAATGTAGCTTGCAGAAGTGTTCGCTGGCGCCGTAAAGCTAGACGCTTAGTGGGTAGTGCCTCCACTAAATCGATGTTAGCCGACCGTCCAGAAACAAACACTTTGAAAACGTATCCGTCGCCCACTAGTGGAAAAATCAATTCCTAAAAACAAAAATTAGCTTTGTAGGGCAAACTTGATTGTATATAGCCAGAAGTGCAACGATACATCATCATCATCATGTCCAGCCACACAAAAGTCAAGTGACTAATTTTTCACTGCCATATAACCATAAGGAGTGAAAAAAAGTATATAAGTGAATTTAGACAAATTATTAGTGAGATTTACGAGAGAGAGAGAGAGAGAGAGAGAGAGAGAGAGAGAAGGAATACCTTGCTACTATGAGTAAATTTATCAGGATAACTCACAGAAATGAAGCAAACTAAACCTCTCCACAACACCATTATGGCCAAGTTAGCATTCGGGCAAGGCGACATCAGCAATACACTCGCACAATATTCCGAAGATATTTTATAGTTAATCTCGTAAAGATAGATTATCTATCTTTAATTTAAAAAAATTTAAAGCAATACGAAACACTTAGTTACCTTTCAATTTTCCATTTAAACGCACCAAAATTTCAACATAAGGATTCAGAATTTATTGAAGTAACTTACTGATGTTCATTCACATTGCTAACAAGCTGATATATTTGCACACTAAACTATTCACACAGACATAATAGTAAACGAATAAGAGATAAATAGTTTGGCCATATTTTTATACACTTTTAAAATTTACAGTTTTGTGACAGCTAGCCCAATTTAAGTGAAGAACCAATGATATAAATGGTGGGGATAAAATAAATTGTGTAAAATTATTTTACTGACAGTTTTTATGGTGTACCATCAAGATTTAAGTAATTTAGTGCACGAAAAGATAGTAGGAATATTTTTAGTCCCAGGCTTTACATACAATACGACGGTTGTATCCCGATAATATAAACAAGGCATGTTTGTTAGACTCGGAACTTTTATTTATACAAGTTTTACAAAAACGCTTCCGGTGTTGCCCAGCCTTAAAGCTGACTTGGCCATAACGGTTTTTGTTTAGAGGCTTCGTTTACTTCACATCTGTGCGTTATATAAGACCCTTCCATTCATATCATTTTAAAATTTTTTAAATATCCTCTTTTTTATATTTAATTTTTATCTCGTGGTTAAATGGCAATGAAACATTAGTAGCGATTTCTGCATTGCTGTTCGTGATGGGTGTTATGATGACGGTAACGATGATGACGATGATGATTATGTTGATGATGATGACTGTAAATAGGATGTTCATAATGATAGATTAGTTGTATTAATTCTGCTGATGATGATGAAAATATAAATCGCTTTAAGCCAACAGACATGATCAAGTCATAGTAAAAATTGACCGTGACAACGAGCATAATCTATGCGTGTAAATATATGCGTTCAGGTGTGTGTGATTGTATGTAGATATGTATGTACGTATGCGTATCTGTATGTATGTTAACTATACATGTTTTGTGTTTGCATGATAGTTTCTACCACTTTCCGTTTAGACACGAATAACTACAATACAACCAGTCTAATGAGGCAGCTAACTTGTCGATTAGAAGTCTACAACTTTAATGAAATAATTCAAGCATCAAATACCAAGTTCGGAATCTTTTCTCGGCAAGTATGAATAACTTGATTATTTATAAAGTGCTCAAGATCATATCACAGTAAGCAGCACTAGTTCCGATCAAAATGCACAAAGTTAATTTTTGCTAACAGCCTATTATGAAAGTATGTTAAACTCTACAAGCAGAAAATCAATGAAAACGCACAATACAAATAGTGAAAGGTTTCCGATAGAGCTGTGAGTAGAGTTAAGTAGAAAAGACTTTTTGGGGCCTGGTGCTCAGAGGAGTAATAGATTGGTCAATGAGAATAGTTATTAAACTAGTATAATATCAGATATTGAATTTAAAACGAAAAAGAACAAGATATCTTACTTTTACATGTTGCAGAATACGATCGGCAATGCGTTGTGTCAACTCTTCGGTAGGCCATACAGAGCATACCAATACCAAGTCCAGGTAACGCTCACCAGTCATGAGAAGAGATTTGCCTAACAGCCCAGTTCGAACTACACCACACAAAACACGCTCTTTCACGTCAGAAGGCAATTCCTCTGTCGAATCAGCTTCGCCCGACACATCCGATGTATTCTGTTAAAATAATGTTTTTATGATTTGGTTAAAACATAATAGCGTAGTAAATCACTTAACAATCCGTGCTCCCACAAATTATTTAACATAGAAACATTTAGGAAAAATCCGTGCGTCGTCGTATATATTATCATTGCCACTAGATTCGAACAGACTTTAGCCCATTTAAAATTCACCTTATTTACATATATCACGGTGAGTCGTGATAAAATGACGAAGTCCAAGAACAATGGTATCCCATCAAAGCCAACGCAATTGACCTTCCACAACAAAGCTTAATTGTCCAATCGTAAATTCTACTATTGGCTAATGCATCCTAAGCCTTCGTTGGTACTGACCTAAACCAAACCGAGCAAATTCATACACATACAAAGCTTTTCAAAATCTAGAATCACAAATAACTTGGACTTAGTGTCAATTGAAAATCAATTCGGTGACAAAAAATCATTATGGCGCCCTTCAGCAGAAAAACTGACTGCTGGTGACAATTGTCCATTTCGACAGATTCCGACGTGTTTAGCCTCAGATAATAACGAAAAAAACAACTTCAATGCAATTTGTACCTGTTTGGAGCTTAGCTATGACCGTCCTATTATCCAACATTCTTCACCCAAATATATAGTGGTTAAAGGGCGTAATACCGGCTCCTACTGATGAGTCGCCAGTAAGCACGAAACGAATGTGCATGAGATTATACTATCCGTTCATGCTGCCTTTGGTTTATCCTTCTGGTCACAAATGAACTAATTTGTTATTTAAATCAAGTTTGTTATTCGACGACTGATTAAATACAATGGGATTGGTGTTTACTTCAAGCTCGCAAACTTGATTTAAATAATTTTTACCATCATCCGCGCAATCAATTATTGTGTAATTGAACTAATTTGTTACTAGGTTTGCAACACCTAATACATACTTGCATATATATTAGTTCTCCGCAACAAACAGTATTTAACTGTTATATATTAACTATGACTTGTTTTGATAGTCATGCAGCAGTAAAGCACTATTTTTGCAGAGCGATTGCTCTGTATGCCTTAAACGACGACTGCTAGCAAGATTTACCTTTGTCTCCTCGGATAAAAAGAACAGTTTTTAAACACAAAATTAATAAAACATTCTCACCTTATTATCAGTGCTTGCCATTTTTTTCTTTTCAGTCGCATTGACGAATTCATCACTTAGCAACTTTAGAGCTCGTTCACAAGCGCTTACGGCAACACGAACGGCCTACAAAAGCAACGAAATACGCAATTATATGTAGAACGGTAAATGTTATGTTGAAAACTTGCACAATGTAAAATTGATTGGCCAAGTCAGCATTAAGGCGAGGCAACATCAGAAACATTGCAGATGGTATTACACAAGCCACAAACATAATACTACATTCGCAACACAAAGTTGAATACATATCTGCAAAATGCAGTGTAAAAAAGTAGTGCTATAAAAACAAACAAAATTCCCACGACTTACTAAACGATTACAGTTTTAGACACACAGAAAGAATCACTTTAATAACAACAAGCAGGCGTACAAATTGTTTCGAAATATCGTACTTGAAAAATAATAAATCACCAAAATGATGTAATTTTGCCGAAAAACAAATACATACCATCATCTCCGTTTCATTGGGTATAACAGCGGCATGTTTGATCATTAGGCATCTGTCCTCAACAGACATTCGAGCACCAGACAAAAAGGCTGTAATCGGGTAAACAGCAGGATTGACGGATTGAGCTACTTGTTGCATTGGATATTGAAATCCGTTCATACGCCCAATCTGCATATGCTGCGGCATCGCTTGTGAATTGCCAAAATAGTGGCCCGCATGGGGATGCGCATGGAAAGCAGGTGGGACCATCATTGCCGGGTGCTGGAAGTGAGCCATGTGATTCGGTCCCCCTATATGCATCATCATTGGATGAAGATTAGGACCTCCGGTCATCATTGCACCTGAACCAAATGCCATCGGATGAGGACCACCACTTGCGAACATGCCATGACCAGGGTGCGGACCCATTCCAAACATCCCCGGTAGGCCATGGCACATCATTAAAGAGTTTTGTTGCTACAAAATCGAAGGAAATCATGTTTTATATTAGAAAGCAAAGGAGTAATATACCATTAAAATTAATCTCTATAATAGAAAATTATTTTAAGCTGATTAATATACAAAATAGACAGATGTAATTGAATAAAGCAAAAAAATGTGATAGTGGACAAATCTCACTATCCGACAGAACACATCAAACTATTGTATACGGGACAACACCAAACAAAAAGTAAAGACATTAAGCTTACCGAAGAAACCACAGCGGCCGTCTGAGCTGCAATTGCAGCTTGGGCCATGGCAGCAGCGGCCAAAGCTTCGCGTTGATTTCGTTCCGCCTTGGCGACACGCTTTTTGACTGTGTCTAACTTGCTTCGATTGGCCGAATCCATTTGTAATGTTGGATCTACCTTTTTCTTATACGTAAAGCGATGCCGACGTCCTTTTAAGTGCAGATCACGCGAGCTGATATCACTGAAGTGACATTCACATAAAGTGCAATGGTATTGCAGAACTTTGTCTGTGCCAATGGCTTTGATCTGGGCGTGAAAACGATTAAAATCAATGACAAGGAACATGTAGATTTCTTCAAGCATGTTAATAAATAGAAGCATAAAATCCGAAGAACCTACATGTTCTGTGTGTGTGGTGTCAATCATTTAGGCAGAATAAACTACGCCCATCAATCGAATTAAGATACATAGAGCGTTAGCTTAAACACATGCTTGAAACATGAATTAACTCTACTTGTGTAGAGTTACATTAAATTCTATTTTTTCGCTTAATTTAATTTCAAAATGTTGGTAACGATTTCGTAGCATTTTGAATCGCCCACACAGTGTTGCACAAAAGAAACTGCAAACAAGTTAGGATAAACCAGATCTCTTCGAAAGATTCCTAGTTTTGTCTCTCCGTGTGAGCGATATATCAAATAACTGTATTCGATCACAAGGTTATTGTTCGCCTTTCCACCGTAGCCTGGTGGGCTGGATGCGTAATTCGAATTTTGAGCATTCCTTACAAAAATAACCGGCGCTAAAGTTTTAATTTGCTGGCAGATACAAGTTTTTCTACTGATTAAACAATCGCGCTTAATCCAAATTTGTCAAAGGCAAAGCGAGCAAATGCAATTGTGCACTTAAATTTACTAATAAGTGTTATCCATAGTGATTCATCTCCCATGCTTCAGTGGTAATGAGAGCAGATATCTTCAATACAAATTAACAATAATTGATTGCGCGGGTGGTGGTAACAATTGTTTAAATCATCATCATCATCATCATCATCATCATCATCATCATCATCATCATCATCATCATCATCATCATCATCATCACCATGTCCAGCAAAACAAAAGCCAAAAGTGACTGTTTCACTGCCATATAACCAAAAGGAGTGAAAAAATATAAATGAAATAATATATCAGACAACTTATTATTGAGATTTACGAGAGATAGAAGCAGATAAGGGATATCTAGTTACTATGAGTAAATTCATTAGGATAACTCACAGAAATGAGTCAACTAAACCTCTCCACAACACCATTATGAACAAGTTAGCATTCGGGCAAGGCAATATCAGCAATACAGCGTCCTTGCGGATTTAATTGTATCACGTTATAAATATACCAAACCCCACAACTAACTTCGCCCTACTAATGAAAAAAAAGTTACGAAGATGATTCTACTAGACATCTGCAACAAGATAGCCACTGAGCTCGATTCGATGCAATATCACTAAGGGTTTTTATGGTGCGCACGAGGACCCAATTCTGGCAGACTAGTGGGCCCTATACTACCCAATTTCGTGCTGGATGAGAGAACAGAGCTCTACTGGGCAATCAAAATGAGAGCATAGGCAAGACGTGACCGAGGCAACGAAGTTGATGGAGCCTTGTCAGTCACAGGAACTGACGCGCTTCGACCTTCCATAATCGCCAGGTAAGCAAGTAGGACAGATAAATTTCAACGTAGTAGTCCACAAATATCGTTTCAAATAAAAAAAATAATTAATTGCGCGGGTGGTGGTAATAATTCTTTAAATCAAGTCTCAAATAAACTGAAAAATATTAATACATTGGCATAAGCAAAATTATTCAATTGACGTTTAAACAAAGGAGATAAATAACAAGACTGAAGATATGGGAAAATAAGTAGGATCACCTGACTAGATTGGAAAACTATTTTGCAACTGAACATTTGGATAAAAAACTTTAACACGCCCCATGTAGACAATATCGAAGAACGTTACCTAGAAAAAACTTACAGTGGAATTAAACAAACTTTAGTCCAAACGAAACATGCTGTGCGATGGCACGTACTAGCCAAAATATACACTCCAAGAATTATAAAAAGACTTCATGGATTCCTAATACAAAACTGATTTTTGCATACAATAAAACGACTGCTAAACATAAACTTGAAAGATAAGCTTATGTGATCGAACAGTCCGACATAGCTTATTTATGCAAATAACTGTTCAGTGTACTATAAAAAACAAATGGCCGATCACTAAAGAATTCAAGAGAATATTAAACTTAACAGAACCGACACACAGTTTATAAAATTTCATTTTTTTTACAAAAGAAAAAGGGTTACAAACACATAGTAGGCTGCTAGAATTCAAATCCTTAATTCTAAGCCAGATACAGAAAAATATCAACATAATTTGAATATAAGGTGCTGAATAATATGTGGGCCTCACGTATAGTCAATGAATTCAATGCAACAAAATCCCTGTTTCATTTTAATTGTAAAAATTGAATGTATGGCTCAATAGGTTTTCTCACTCTCAAACCAAATTACATAATTATGGAACAGTGAAAATCAAAGCAAAAACAATTTTAAGCTTCTGATTTAAAAAAATTAATAATTTTAACACATTGCACACAATAAGGACAGGAAAAGTCTACCTCTTCAATATATTCCTCGCCAATAGGCTGTGGGTCATCGCCTTTGAGCATCTCTATATCGACTGCAGTATAGGCTGAGTTCACGTCTGTGAAAGCAAACAAGAAACAAAGTTATTAAATAAATAGTTAAACTTGTTTAGAAGCGAGACTTTCGGCTATCTGTATACGATATTATTCTTTGTTTATCAAGGTAGACGTCTTGAAGAATAAGAAGAAAGCACACAATATCTTTATTCCTATACGAGCCAACTAGTTCTATATGATCATTTATTGATGGGCTATCTCCAATGAGATTAGTTGAGGAACTCTCATTGTTTATTTTGACCCTATTGAAGAAGGTCCCCAAGCATAATCGGCTTGTAAATCCGTAGGATTTTAATCATATTAAAAATCGTAGAGACAAGGCTTACTTATTCGTGATATACAATTGATCAGGTAAGTCTGTAGCAATATGACGACAGAGTCGAATTATGAATGAATTATGATGAATACCACCAAGGGCGATATGTGTAGGCACGTTTTGGAGCGGAAGTGTGGGAGACATTAATCTATGATTAAGTATGGATATATAATCTCAGTATAAACCATGATAACTAAAGCTGGAAATGAATTATCTATTGTCTATAAATCCACTCTGTTACATTTCTATTACGATATTATATCCGTGTGCATGTCTATACTAATGTATAAAAAAGAACTGCATATATATATAACACAACTCAGCTGCAACATCTGGTCAGTTTTGGAAATCAATGGCGATTTCGTTGGATTTAATACATACATTGGGCTAAGGCAGGCGCAAGCACACACTATTCGTCAGTTTATCTTCAGATCGTGCAAAAACGTCTGCATATTTGCCCAATAATTAAGAATGTTTGCTGATTTTCACTAGCAGTTCCGCAATGATCCAATTGATCCTCGTTTTTAAGTACGCGGATTACTTGTGATTCGTCCCCTCAATCCGAAGGCTACCACAACATTCTTACTAATTACCGTAAATAAAGCTCGATATAACCCTGATTGTGGTAAGCACGAATGTCGTGGAAGTCTACGGAGGGGACGAATCAGCACTCACCCACCACGAAACTGAACTCATCGCGTACTTGGAGATCAGGATCAAAAGGATCATTGTGGAACTGAGTGCTAAACAACCACCAACGACACCAAATCGTGGATATGACAAAGATGATCGCACTGCGCAACCAAGAACAACGTGAAAAACGTTTGTTACACATTAACGTAAAGGGTAAGCTAGTTGCAACCGAACAGAAATGTGATAGCAGCACAAAGATACACGTAGACCGGACTGCTTGATTCGAATAAAAACAGCTGGTAAAGGACAGAAAGGTCGTAGAACAGTTGGACCATATTTTATTTACAACAAATCATTCTCAAAATCAGACGAAAAACTAAGTTTTTTTGCAGAAACGGGCACCCAGAATCTATTGTATATATTATCCTTAAATAAACAAATTGAGTTCCCGCATTATTTCAGTACGAACTAGCGAAATCTTGTTACGCGTAAGCATTAATCAACATTGTGTTTCAAGTTTCCTGTTTAGCCTTTTTCACGTGTTGTGTATACAAGCTTTAATAAAATAATAAATACACGTATTTTAATCAAATTAAAAATGCATCAAAATAGCTGAATCAAAACCCATACGAGATTTTATGTGCTTGTGCATCAATAAAGACAAATAAGAAACTATCGAGGATTCAATACGGCTTTCGATGAAAAATTTGCCTGAAGGAACAGGCAACGCGAGTTCTAATGAATTTGACATCACGTCGTCCCATCCAAGCAAAACAAGTCGATCCAGGCGCGGCCGGAATAGACGGTATGTTAAAGATACACGAAGAAGATGGACGAGTGATTACCCGCCATTAAGACAAATAATGTACATGATCAACACTCTAAAGAAAAACCGGCGGGAATATCAAACAAATTTTATCGCGTCATTTTTTCTCTCTTGTGAGTTAGGGCTAATCGCACAACAATAAGAACATTGATTCCCACTGTAATTTTATCGATAATAACCACTTATCATGCCCAAATCCTACAATTATCTGAAATTTATCCTCAATAAATACTGAATGTGTTCAAATAATTACCTTAATCAAGGCTGTGATCTTGAAATGAACAC
This sequence comes from Eudiplozoon nipponicum, assembly GCA_029291075.1. NCBI lineage: Eukaryota > Metazoa > Platyhelminthes > Monogenea > Mazocraeidea > Diplozoidae > Eudiplozoon > Eudiplozoon nipponicum. Next base: position 246,433 of record JAQBSW010000186.1, on the reverse strand, counting down.
CTGATTATAAGGTACATATATTAGTCAACATAAACCGAGCATTTAATCGTTTAGAAAAAGCATCTCATTGTCTGAATAATAAATACAATTTTATGAAATTCTAAAGAAACATCAACCACGAATAATAGGCTAAAAATAAGCTTTCTCCTAGATCAGATACTGTTTGTGGCAAAGAACTAATATATGCAATTGTTGCGCACCACCCTCACTAGGAATGGGCGACCTCGTGTTCTTTTACAGTCCACATTTAACCATGAACAATACGAATTGCAAATTTCGCTTTTGTATGGCTGTGTATGATGATGATGATTAAATACAGGCTCCTACTGATGAGTCGCCGGTAAGCAACGCAACGAACATGTATGAGATAGTACTTTCCGTTCACGAGATCTGTAGTTTATCCTTCTTGTCATGTTTGAACTAATTTGGCACTAAGTGCGAAAATCTACTACATAATTTATCGTAGTGTTTCCGTCACGTAATACGGTTAAGCGAGTTGTCTTACCATTATTTGCATCCACGATGTCTAACTCGCCAGAATTCTCAACGGAATTGTTTCCAGTTAAGGCAGCAACTAACGCCTTGGAGACTAATGGAGCGTCGGTCAACGGCACAGGCTTACCCATTTCCTTGTGTAATCGCACTGTACGCAAATGCAATTTTCCGCGAACATGTGACTGGTAGGCATCGACGCCGGTACACGAGACATTGCACAACGCACAACGCAACACTTTGTCGCTACTGTTCGTCGCAGACGTCATCAAACTAGAAGAAGGTACACTCGCCTTAGCAGAACTAACCGCGTTTTTACTCGTTTCACTGTCGCCAACTGCAGCAACTGAGCTGGGAACCGCGTCATCTTTCAGCTTCTGAAGTTTCGCAGCAGCCGCGGCTGCTTCCAACTAATGATTATTCAGAATTGAATATAGTAATAACCAAAGATAAATTAATGGTATAGTAAAATCTGGGGCCGTAAAACTTGGATCACGCAATGAGTGTCATATGAGTCAGGTTTAAAAAAAGAACAAAGTAACGGAGGATAACACTGAAAACATATCTTGCCATTATCGATATTCTAAAAATTTCTTTAAGCCTATCTACGATTCTCAATCGTGGGTGGTAGATTTGCACTATCATTTCGGCAAATATCCGATTGGTCCTCCTTTCTATGAACGCGTTTAGTTTGTCTTTGTAGTGGTTGAGTGCCAATTCGGAGGGCTTCCACATCACTCGTACTAAACACTGCAAATAAGGTGCGGTCTAATCTCGGCTACGTTTCGGTAGCTCATTTCCAGTGCCTTCATCAGGCTTCTAATAACAAAAATTACAATGCTCACACCACCAGATTTAAGCGAATGTGGCCAATCAACTAAAATTAGATAAAAAATTATTTTCAGTGGTTCGTAAGAATGACTAGGAAGCTTTCAGAGTGGGGGAAAGAATCAGCACCCATCAACCACGAAGATGAACTCAACGCATACTTGGAAATGAGTATCAATCGGATCTTTGCGGAAATTATAGTGCAAATCTACCACACACAAAAGAAAACCGAGGATACGTTAGATGTTATGAAGGCACTGCGCAAAATTTTGATGGCATTTTTAGATGCTCTAACACCAATCGCGACACTCAAAAATTAATTGAATAGTGGCACATTATAGGACATTTTACTTTATATCAAGAATTAAGTCAAAAAAGTTACCCAAGATCGCTTTTGAACAACAGAATAAGGCAAAAAGTAACAACGTTAATATAAAACGTGCGTTATGACCATCAGCTTAAAATACAAAAAAACCATTTGAAATACTTTACGACTGTCGAAACAAGAATATGGACAGTCGTCAAAGAAGCAGGGCGGTTCGAGTTGTGCAAATTTGCTGACAATGCACTGCATTATTTAATTAATCTACAAATACAGTCTACAAACATGTGTCGTTTCTTAGGGCCAACGAGACACTAACAATAGCTGACTAAATCAAAATCGAAGGCAAAAACCAATTAACCAACCTGTTTAGCCAAATCCTTTTTGCGGTGCTTCTGGCCTTCTAAATGACCTTGGAAGGCACTGGCGCCAGCACAGCTAACCTTGCACAATTCGCAATAGTGTTTTGTGACTGCCGGCTTCTCAGGATGCTGAGGTTTCTCCTTGGTGGTAAGCGTTTTCAAAATTGGACCTTGCAACCTACCAGCTGACAGAAAAATTGCAAAAATTGATGAAAACAAGATTATCTGAAGAATTTGTGAACGCAATGCTTGTAACGCACACGCTAATGATTTGATCGATTTCAAATAACGCGCTAACGGGAATTTTGGTTTGGACGACCGGCGAGCCCAGAATTTCGTAATCTTTATCAAAATTGAACATGGTACTCACTAAAGCGATCTCTGCACAGCTCTTATTCTACAAGACCGACTTGTAATTCGCGCTATTACGCAGGATCCTAAGAAACAGGCGTAAGGTGATAGGCAGTTCTGAGCGTACGTTTTACTAATATTCCTTTACTATCTCGACAATCGAAAAGAATCAACCAAACCAAATGAATGACAGCGAAATATTGCTGCAACTCACACACAGCTTTGAATAATTGTTCCTGTGTTGCTGACGGTGATAATGAATAATTATAAAACACAAGTAGTTTCAATCAACGATCATTAAATACCATTGAATTCAACTCAGCATAGTATGATTTACAAGCCTCGAAAATGACAATGTGTTAAAGGACGACAGCAGAAAACGTTTAATTACTAACTAGTCTATCAAAAAAGTTTCATTTTGAAAATCAACGTAATGGCCAACCACGCCACCAAAAAGAGAATAAATTACTTTTTATGCCAGACCAAAATATAATTTAGTTTGCGCTGATACATTGCTGTGCTGCCAAACAGAGGTTATCGTCATTATTTAAACGTAATTTCAAAAATGTTACTTAGGCTTACCTTTGAAAGGCCGAGCAGAAGGCATCCGTCCATATGGCCCACCTATCCCCTCAAAACGTGGTCCATGCTCGTCGTAAAACTGCTGCCGTTGACGCATCTGTGGCGGACCATTATAGCCGCCGCCGCCACCACCACCACCACCACCACCAATAGCGCCTCCAGGTCGTCTAAACATCGATGACTCAGATAAACGCTGTCCACCACGAGAACCTCCCGGTCTCATTCCATACCCGTCATTAGGAGCATTGTAACCACCATTAGGCCCTAGCGAATGTTGTTGATGATTCATATATTGTCCGCCTCCGACGGAATTACCACCAGAGGCAGCTGCTGCTGCCGCTGCTGCAGCCGCACTAGCGCCATACATGCCATAACCAAACATCATAGCCGCAGCAGCTGCCGCCTGTTGCTGTTGGTGTTGATTTGCGTAACCAGGACCAGATGAACCGCCACCTCGTTCGGAATTATGATGCTGACCTTGACTATAATGGCCTCCGCTACTTGCTCTACCGTGGCTATTGAAACTATTATAGTGACCTTGTTGCTGCTGGTTGCGATAATAAGAACCCCCACGTCCTCGGGAATTACCCCCACCCCCACCGCCACCGCCAACACTATTACCGAAATTGCCACTATTCTGAGAAGAGATGTTATCTCCGTTTACTCTAGGCCCACCGTGAGACGTGTTACCATCTAACCAGATGGATGATTGATGGCCTTGTTGAGCACTACCAACAGATGAAGAATTTTGTGCGCGACCTGCATGGCCTCCATGAGTATGACTTTGCTGTTGGTTGTGCCAAGTGTAATAAAATGGAAAAAAGTAATGGAAACGGTACACATTCTTAGAAATAGAAAATCAGAAATTGTAATGTTAATTGGGCAACGAGAACAGTTTGTAAACACGCGAATCAATTTCAAAATGTAACATCATAAACAATGACAATATTAAATAACTAATGATTGCGCAGGTGGTGGTAGCAATTCTTTAAATATAGAATGCAAACTAGGAAACGCCAACTCTATTGTATCTAATCAGTGGTCGGAGAACGCTAAACAACCACCGGTCGCACACACTATCTCCAAAACCATAAACCACATAAGGAGTTTGCCACACACATACCAACCGCATATGGCACACATTTTCTAATTACGTCAGTTCATATTTACATCTGTACAAACCGCACAGAAAAATCCGAATTTAAAGCCTCGCAAGACATAAGATGACTGTCTCGATAAAACCATCAATGCTCACACTTTAGATGTATATAAAATTAACTATGGCTAACTAGGCGTCAAACTTCCATCACATTTATAAATAGAAAGAGACCTAGGTCTCTTGCATGGCGAGTGATAAAATAATTCAAGTTTATAATAACACATGATTCTAACAAACTTTTGCAAATCCATAGGAAAACAAGAAAAAATTACAATAATAAATATTTAGTCTCTCTTCGTTTCAGCGTTATTATGCCTAATGTACATGGCGTTTCTGCCATGGGTGTACCGATGACATCAGCGCAACTAGCCTACGAATTCCAAACCTCCCCAACCCACCAGATATTTAAAAAGGCCTGGTTAGCGATGAAATAATCTCTCGAAAACATCGTCGTCGTCATCATCATCATTACCACGCAGAGCAATACAAAAGCCAGTAAATGACTAATTTTTCACTGAACATAAGTCAGTTCATGTTTATGAGGTTTTCAAACTAAATTGCTTGCCCTTTAAGTTATGGTTTGCCTGGATCCATAAATATATGTTAAGAACACCAGGTTGAAAGTTGCCAGTTACTGAAGTTTTTTCAAGCGGCCTATTCGTGATATATATGTCTAGCTTGTTGGCTTTCATCTTGATACCGTATATAAAAACACTATTATGCATCATCATCTTAAGAAACAGATAAATAGCTTGAAAAATCAGTGTCCATTCAGTCAGCCAGTATCCATCGCAGAAGCAGCTGTTGAAGCTGAACCAATGGTAAAAAGTAACCGTGCATATTAAGTCAGCGCATTATTATCACAGATACAGTAATTCAAGTTGAACCGTTGGAATATAAATTATCCCATTCGTTCAACAAATTCTCACCACAAAAGCAGTTATCATCATCATCATCATGCAGAACCATAAAAAAGCCAAAAGTGACTAATGCTTCAATGTCATAAATTGGATGTTCATAATGATCTGCAAAAGCTCATTGCAACAATCTGAAAAAAGGAAACCGTCCCAAATTAGTTCAAGTTTTGTCTTTGTGGTTGTGGTGGTGGTGTCCATACACACAGGTGACGCTAGAACCGCGAACTACCGTGATACCAATTTGTTGTACTGCATAAAATCAGATGCGTGGATTAAATTCACGCACTCAGCCAGAATATTGAGTTTTGCAAACGATTTAAGCGGTTCTCCATGGTTTCTTTACTAAAATACTTAGTCACTTTCGATTTTATCGAATGCAAAATGCCATGGCGAGTAATAGATTATGACGGCGGCACGGCCAAAACTGTGACTCATCCGTCTGTATGAGAAATCGTATTAGTCCGTTGGAAAGTTCTGTGATTGGCTCCGTCTGTAACAGGTATACGTATTTTATTGTTGATTGGGTCTGCTGATATCAACGCAGTTCCAGGAAAGGAGACATGAGAATAAGTTCCAAAGAGCCGATAAAGTTGCTCAAGTAAGGTAAATCCCGTACGTTCTGAAGTGGAACGTGTTGAAAACGAGTTATTTTGTCACATTGGATTCCGAACCTAGGATCGTTCTAATCGGAGCACTGCTTTAAATGGTCAAAGATTAAATTTAACTAGGCTCTCTCGGCTTCGGCCAAGATATCCAGAAATACTGGCAATTGAACAGCTTCAATTGCAGATTGCATTGCCCAATGGAATCTCCCACCTAATTGACAAGGGGCAAAGTCCAGTTATGATGACAGAACATGAGAAGTTCCAAAGAGCCACAAACCTTACTCAAGAAAGGTAAATACGTTACGCTCTAAGGATAAATGTATTGAACACGATAGTTATTTTGTCAAATTTGATCCAGAATCTAGGACTGTTCTAGTCCGCGCACTGCTTTAAATACTTTACTGCGGCTGACTCCTTTTGGAGGATAAGCCGGCTCCATGTGATATTTCATGGAGTTTCTTGGGAATTTGGTACAAGCGGTGTCCCCTCACCACTCATGGTCAAAGATTAAGTTTAACTAGAATTTCTGGTGACAGACTGGTGAATATATTCGTTAGGTTTGGTTGATTATTGCCAGCTGGGCGTTACGAGACACTAGTCGAAATAAGAATGTAAAAGCAAATAATTTATTCCGCCGCTCTTTTATCAATACCGAGCCTTGATATCGAACATCAGTTGTGTTGGTTGAGAAACTGCTTGAATGAAAATTTAAATTTCTGCTCGCCAGGTCACCGAGATAACTCTATTGGACGACTGGAACCATAGGAAGAGCAGAAAAACTAATAATACTCGTTATATTTCTTACTTGATCAGGTCGTACCGTAGCATAATGATTCAAGAGAGATTTGAATAGTCGAATCACTTTTTGCCTTTAACTATCAAAGTGAGTATTAATGCCCAATTAATACATCGTTCTACCAGTTTTGAAAATCAACATTGATTACACAAAGAAATACGAAGCAATTTAAGGTAGATCTACCTGTTGATTGGGCGCGTTTCCTCCAGACGTGTGTGACTGGCCAGCTACAGCTGATGATGTGGGTCCCGGAGGCGCAGATGGCGCAGAATTTGCACCCATGCCAATCCCTTGTGACACAGAATGGTGGGTATAAGCATGGGGAGCAGACATAGCCGCATACAAGCTGTTCCCACCGCTCTGCGAGCTTTGCCTATTCGCTGTCGAGTGAACATTATTACCACCAGTCGAGTTGTTCGAGCCCATATGCGCCGAGTTGGCGTTGTTCAAAACAACAGAATTAATATTATTGCCAGGAGCAGTTGAAACACTATTTGATGAGTAACCAGTAGATGTGGACGAAGAAAGCTGGTGTTGACCACCAGTAGCATAAGAAGATGCAGATAACGAGCTTGGCGAAGCGGCAGAAGAGCCTCCTCCAACCTGCATAATATCAACAACACCAGCAGCTATTGCCTAAGTAGAGCAAAATTAATGTATATTTAGAATACATGCAAATTTACACCCAATCAGCAGTGATTATGTATATATATATATATATATATATATATATATATATATATATATATATATATATATATATATATATATAGGCAGCCTGAACGGAAAGTATGAGCGTCCTATCCTACTGATGAGTTGTCAGTACGCATGAAACGAATGTGCGCGAGATTATACTTCCCGATCATGCTGTCTTTGGCTTATCCTTCTGTTAATATTTGAACTAATTTTTTACTCGGTGCACAACACCTAATACCCAATTGCATATATATTAGTTCTCCGTCACAAGCTGTATCTGACTGTTATCATCACCATGTCCAGTCATACAATAGTCCAAAGTGACTAATGTTTCACTGCTATATAACCATAAGGAGTGAAAAAATATGTAAAAAACAGAAATAATATTTAAGCCAAATTATTAGTGCGATTTACGAGAGAGAGAGAGAGAATGAATACCTAGTTATTAGGATAACTCACAGAATTGAGGCAAACTAAACCTCTCCACAGCACCATTATGGCAAAGTTATTATTCAAGCAAGGCAATATAAGCAATACAGCAGCCTTGAGGATTTCACTGTATCACGTCATAAACAGACCAAACCTCGCAGCTAACTTTGCCCTACTAAGAAAGTTACGAAGATGATTCCACTATACATCTGCAACAAGATCGCCACTGAGCTCGACTCGATGTCCTAACCATAAGGGTTTCTAACCAAGAACTATGGTACACACAAGTAACCCATCCTGGCAGACGAGTGGGCCCTCTACTACCCAATTTGGATGTAAGTGACTTCAACTGTTTCTGCCATGTCAAAATATTCCCACCTTGTTTATTACGCCAATTTGGTGCTGAATGAGAGAACAGAGCTCTACTGGGCAATCGAAATGAGGGCATAGGTAAAACGTGACCAAGTCAACGAAGTTGATGGAACCTTATTTGGTTTTCTAACGACGAGAACTTATTGTCAGATCAAAAATACGTCTACGGACGTCAACGTTAGTTATTCGTTGTTGGTAACCAACATGTGCTATATTTCTCAAACAGCGATGCTCGAATGCCTGTAAGCGTCTCAAATCATCAACTCTAAGAGGCCAAGTTTCACTAGCGTATAGTAAGATTGCGCGTACAGATGCATTGTAAATACGACCTTAAAGGTAGAGTGAAATATTCGCGTTTCTCCATAAATGACGAAGGATCGAGAAGGCTACTCTAGCTTTCGCGAATCGTATTCTCACCTCGTCGGACATATTGATAGAGCTTCTCAAGATATGTAAATCTGTCGACTATGTCCAAATCTTCATTCTGCAGTCGCAACGTTGGAGTGAGTGGTGGGTGATCCTGTAAAAGGCGTCTGTTAATCTATTCAAGGTGGCCTGGGCAGCATCCCGATTGTCGAATAATTGTACGATATCGTCTGCATAGTAAAGATCGACTAGTTTATCGCCCGGGAAAACTTCAACACATACATGCTCAATGTGTGGAAGACTGTTGTTCATAATAGCATCGATTACAAAATTAAACAAAAAGGGGGAAGTGGACAACCTTGACGAACACCACTGCTGGTTGTAAAGTTGTGCTAATTCGTTGTAGACCTTAACGCGACCAGAAATATTTGTCTAGAATGCGCGTATAATATTAACTGTTATATATTTAATTGAATGTTGTCATGATTACCGCGAAATGTGATAACTGGAATTGATCAAGACCAGTGTATGGATTCGTAGTAACATGTGTTCAGATAGCGGACACTTAAATAGAACGTATACGTTAAAAAATATTTTTAAATCACAAGATTTAGGCGGCTTTGACTTTTTTATACAGCTTAAACATAGCTTTGGCTATCTTTCATAGTTATGAAGCAGTACAGCCTCAGGATTTTTTTATTTAGGCATATTGTAGACAAAGACAAAATCCGTTATTCATATTGCAGGTACTTCAGAATGTGATTTTTGAGTCCCAGTCATGCCCAGCCATACAAAAGACAAAAGTGACCAATTTTTCACTGCCATATAACCAAAGAGCGATATATATATATAACAACAGAAATAATAATTTAGACGAATTATTATTGAGGTTTACGAGGGAGATAAAGAGAGAGAGACAGAGAGAGAGAAGGAACATCTAGTTACTATGATAAAATTTATCAGGATAACTCACAGAAATGAGGCAAACTAAAAATCTCCACAACACCATTATGGCCAAGTTATTATTCGGGCAAAGCAACATCAGCAATACAGCTTCCATGTAGTAGGTCCCAGTTTCTGATAGGTATGTGGAGATTTAAGACATGAAATGCCAAACTAATTCTTTACAAAAGGATAAAAACTTGCGTTAACGCGCAACAAAAAATAATAGAATAATATTTATGATAAAAATTAAATTAGCATTACAAAATTTAGTGGAGGTATGCAAAAGAGAATATGCTCCACTGAACAATCGAACTCAAGACGTACAACTGAAGCAACGCAATGAACGGAGACTAATCTGTTCGTCCAACGGGTAGCACCTTTTCTTAGAACCAAAAATATGTCAATGGATATCTTTATTGTTCAATAGTTGTTGATCATTTATATTGATTATGCTCCTCAGAACCCAGCATGTCTTTGATCATTGACTATAAAGTCCTACATCTCATGTGCATGATTATAGTGAGATACTCTTGTTTCCCCATAAACAGCAAAAATGAAGATAAAACTCTTTCGAGTAACATCATCATGCACAGCCAATAGCGACTAATGTTTCAATGCCATATAACGATAAAAATCGAACATTGTAATTCGTATTATTCATGGTTACATTTGGATTGTAAAAGAATACTAGGTTGCCCATTCCTAGTGAGGATGTTTTGTATTCGGGGATTTCCTTCTCCTAGAAAGTATGCCAACCAAGGCTGATGAACAATATCTGCCCAGTTGCCAGTGACCAAGGTTTCCTTCCGAAGCCACAACTTGCCTTTCGCGTCTGGCACGCATGCTCTCATTCCGTCACTACACATTTAACAAGCAAAAGTTACTGCACGGTTACCTGCTGATGTTGTTGCTGTTGGCTGTAGAACGCCTCATATAAACTGGTCGCATCCAATTCCGCGGACTTGGCATAATTCGCAAGGTTTGCCGATCCAGCAGACCCAGCGTTATTCGCCTGGACAGCTGCTGCAGCCGCGGGAGCATACAAGCCAGTTCCAATAGCACCGTAGCCATACGAACCTTAAACCCAAAAAAGCATTCACCAGTAACAAACTCGATGAGTAAATATTCATTGATGACATAATCAGTAATACCAACCATTTTAACCGAAATTGCGAGTTTCATATAAATACTGATTCTATTTTATATGCATTTGTCAGTATAAAATAAACATGTTATGAGGCAAATTATCTAGCAGACGGGTTTCGTCCTCTTCAAGTACTATCCAGAATTTCGCCACGGATGGCGCTCGAACTCAGACTGGTTATTCGGGGCCTGTGACTATCCGCTACTCCACATAGCATCAACCTGTAAAAAGCTAACTGAAAATGTTACTTAGTATACAATTGAAAATTGGCCAAATGCGCAGCAGAGTGGCGCAGTGGATAGAATTAGAGTCCGAACCAAACAGGCCTCGGTTTGAGCCCGTCCACAGCAAAATTCTAGATATAAGTGAAAAAGTTCCCAATAAAGACAAAACTCGGACACAGAATGAAGTGACTTTATCAATTCATGCTCATACTCACGAATGCATATATATTATTTATTTATTTTAAACTCAATAATAATTAACAAACGATAAAACCATTTTTAAATACGTTAAATTAGAAAACATTTTGTATCATCATCATCATCATCACAACCACAACCACATACGTATAAATACAGCATTAAGATAACATGTTACACCAAGGTTCATTTGCAGAATAATCATGGATCTCAAAGGTTGGAGAACAACATCGCACTTTACTAGTAGAAAAAACATGTCATACAAATTGACTTAGATACAAATCTTAGTTCCCTAAATGTCTCATCATGATAAAGTTATTGAAAAATTAAATAATATATATACTAAAATAAAATGAGCAAACAAGAATTTGTATTTTTCACAAAACTAACGCTAACTGTAGCAACCTTCGAACACTTAAATATAATCAAAGCTTAAATTTATAGATCACGAGTAATACATAAAAACGATCCAAAAACAATGCATGTATAATTATTTTGAATATGGATACATTCAATCGTAAAATAAAACTGAGAGATGTTTTAATTGAAAATTAATAATTCTCTTCTGAAAAAGGCGAATTTAACGATACAGAAGAGTGAAAATAAAAATTTTAATCTCCAGTTTTTCACATTGAAGAGAAAAACAAAAAAGGCCCAGTTATAGAGGATATTAGGTTATATATATATATATATATATATATATATATATATATATATATATATATATATATATATATACTGATCAGTCAAATGCTCATAATATCGCTTCTAATAAATAGTATTTTTGATTAATCCTTCGTACTATCACACAACCATCATGGTTTTTGTCTTTAGAACGAATATGTACGGAAACAAAGACGGGAAGTTTTGGGTAGTTATATGCTATAAAAGTTAGAAGCGTTAGAGAATTAACGCACAAAATGTCAACCAGCAAAACACACGTAGGGTCATCACGTATACCAAGTAAGACAACAGGGCATCAAAATTTTAATCATACATTTCTTATCAATCTCATGCAAGTTTATATTGCAGTTTCTGCACTGCATACCTCAAAAAAGCATACCAAAGACTGAATTGAACAAAGTGGGGGACGATAACATTTATCAAACGACAAAGCTAGCCAAAACGTTACGCTTCAAGTAGCGAATAAAAATATTAAATCGACGAGTAATCTAGTTAGATGAGCGCTTTTATAGCCGTATAACTCATCCACAAACTAAGATGCTTTAAACTCTGAGAAATAGTAAATTTATTGGCAACCTTTGGTAAAAGGCATAGCTATAAGCTCATTATTTCAATGCATAAGAAAAATGAACATATTCTGGAAATTAGAAACGCTGAGTTGTTCTCGAACTGGTGGATTCTATTATTTATTTGAACGATGTAGCTAGATAAAGTGAATAACAAACCTCTGTGTTATTAAACAAAGACATAAAGTCAAACAAATTTGAGACGTACAATTGTCGGCATAAATAATAACGACAAGATGAATTTACAGCGATCGCTTTCGTCTTTTATAGCAATACATTTCGCGATAGGCATTTTAATAATGTAGGAGTTTAAGAATCTACGTAACAACCATCATCACCATCATGTCCAGCCACACAAGAGCCAAAATTGACTAATGTTTCACAGCAATATAACCATAAGTCATACATGGTTATATGTGGACTGTAGAAGAACACAAGGTCCTTAATACTAAAGATGAATTTTCGATACCTCGCGTACAGTTACACGTTCGTGTTCTCGAACAATATGCAAGAGTTCTAATTAAAAAAATTATTGATTGAACAGGCATAAATGCGGACACCCAGAAAATAGCCCCATTTTAACAAGTCGTATAACACAGAAAAATTTTAGTCAGTCATACTTACGGTCATGATTAGGGTTAAAGACAAGAAACTAACGCAGTTCACGCTACATATAGTGCTTTGAAAATCAGAAATGGGGTTCTACCCCGTATTAGCCACACAAATTGTGCACGCGACATAATGATCAAGTAAATTGTATGTGAGAAGTTTTTATTCTCTGCACTAATCATGATATACCAGCTGTAGATGCCTGTCTGTGAAGTTTTGTGAACCGACCTAATGTCTTTGCTCGACCGATAATACTATAGTCAACTTAACAACAGAAGGGTAATATTAAAAATCCAATTTATAATACTTCCTGTTCCACCCTGTCACATTTGTACGAGACAACTTAGTCGCATTTGATGAGATTCTCCAGATATGAAGGCTGGAGAGCTGTTTTCAACTGACGTTAATATATTATTTGCAACAAAAGCATTCATAGATTTTATCCTCAAAGGAACCGCACCAAAAGCAAACTAGTTTGGTCACCAGGATTTCTGTCCGAAACGAGATACACGGACCGAATTTATGCACTACATAGTTTCGAAACCAGTGTCAGCAGCCCATTGCTACCTTACAAAGCAACACAACCGTTTCGATACTATCTCGCACAAGATATTATAGCGAATTATGCTTAATGATGATGTATCTGATAATAGTGTTCAATTTTGTCAAGCCCACTATAATGACTTATCACCTTGTGTTGGCAATATCAAAAAATATTTTGCAACTGACCCTGGCATTCGATAAGGATGTTCAATTGCTCCCATCCTTTATTCTGTTGTCAATGCAGACTATTTTAAGACACCGCAACACTCTCTGAACTGGTGAGCAGTAATGACCGGCTTGTTGACCCGAACACGTTGACGATGCAGAAAAGCAAATTTCAGAGATATCAAATGCGCTGAAGAAGTGACCATCCATTATGGACTAAAACTAAGTACGTCAAACAGGGTAATGGTCATATTGGATAGCTTTGTCAAGATTTCCAGACATTAACTTCGTTGCTTCTGTTTTTTGACAAATTGCAAGCTACCTTAGAATTGTCTTTTTATAGTCTATCCGTAAAGTACATACATCAAGCATACTGTCGGTACATATTTATGCTGCGAGGACTTCGAAAATTATCACTGTTTGCCAGTGCTTGGACAGTTTTTATATATATTTATTTGATCAAACTGATTTGAACATTTCCAGCTGTGTCAGGAGGCACTACTAGAAAGCTAATTTGCCAGCTAACCAGTATTATACGGACGTCCTATCCACATAGTATCTTGTTTTGTAACATCGATACCGTTGATCAAATAATGTCCAAGAAAAATTTCATAACTTGTTCGCCAACCCATCGGCACTACTCCGGTGAATGGCTGCAACATCAGAAGGGAAGGCTGACCATCTCTTACTGGATACCATTATTTGCTAAATCGCTCACTGGTTTGCCTCACCACACACCACGACCAACTATGATACTTCAATGGATGAAAATCAAGTGAGTCAAGCGACAACCAAGGCTCATTAGAGAGACTTGTTTAATCGTCTTTGTTACATGAGCTCTTCCCGAAACCATCGTACGGGAGATCGAGATCAGTGTGTGCATATGTAATAATGTGCTCTGCTCACCAGGGGTAACAAAACTATTCCGGTAGATATTTGCATACACACATGCTCCCAACGATTGCAGCACTGAGAACAGCAAGAGCACTTTACCCAGATCTAAGCATTTTATTAAGTAGAGTAACAAGTTCAGATATCGGTTAGGTTATGCTTGACATGAATGCCCAAGTTGGGCGTTTGAGTAACGCAGAATTTCATTTAGTTGGAGGATAAACTTTAAGCTCAATGCGCAACGATAATGGTGAACGGCTGCTGAAAATCAGCGAGGAACAGAGATTATACCAAAGTATCACAAACTTTAGCCGTATCGCAAGACGCTGCTCCACATGACATCCTGAAGCCCCCGGACAACGATGGATTTGTATAGATCATGAATTAGTTATAGATGGCGTGGTTTTATCCAGGATTGTTATTTGTTTTGGAACACTCGTAACAAGCACTTATACGTTTTAGATTTGCACTTAAATTTTCCGGAAAGCCAAATAAGAATAAACCGCAATTAGAAGTAAGCAAACTCGAACAACTATCCTCCCAGAAAAAATATGAATATTCGAAGGTCAAAGGCAACTGGTGTTGATGACGAAAATCCGAAATTACTTTGGACGAAGATATTTTCCACTATTCACAATGTTTGTATCACAGCATGTTGCATTGTAAACTCTTGAGTTCTCGAATCCTCTTGGACTAGAAAGGCTGAAGAGACTGAAGAAGTATTAGCATCATTAAATATCCGCTGTTTGTTCCAACTTATCCGCGCAACAGGCCAGGGAAAATTAATGGTTAGCGAAATCATAAATGATAGTAACAATCATATAATAAACAATAAAATAAGTCGTCAAGGTAAGTTGGCTGAACACTTTAAAGATCAATATTCGTGGGTACCTACGTCAGTCCTGATTCCTAGAAGGCATTCCTGTCTCAACAGTGCGGAATATTAATTTCGAACAAGCACCAGAATTAGAGATACTGAATGTAATCCATTCGCTTTAACGCGACAAAGCTGCAAACCTCGATGATTTGCTTCCGAACCTAGTTAAGGATGGCAGCGGTACAATTTCTGGAGCGTTGATCAACTTTTTCGTACTATATAGAATGAGGAGACCGCGCTGCTTGCTGGGATTGAGTCGACCACCATTCCTATCCTCAAAAAGGCAATTAAAATTCGTGTCATAACCATTGTGGAATAAGCTTGACTCCAGTCGTATTTAGGTTATTTGCTTCGATTATCTAACATCGTCTAAGCGCTTCACGTGAATCACATTCCAGAGAAGTACAAGCTGGATTCCGGTCAGTTCCATGATTCCCAATCTCACTATTTAGCATCTTCTGCTTTCATCCAGTATATTTATGCGTTAAGTTAAATACTCACTTTAAGGTAGCTTTAGATTACGTACCTCTTTACAAGCTCACGCTCTGCGTCGAAGAGCGTATTCAAAGCTCCGAAGTCTTGGCAGAAATTCGTAATGGTAAAAGACAAACTGTTTCATAAGCCCAAAACAGCAAATATTAACTTCTCGTACACGAATGAAACCAGCTTTGCTACCCAATATCTACTTCATGCACTGAGATAATCAATGACAGGGACACAGGGAGTGCATCCGTTCAATATCTCGCCGGCCACCATCGTTCAAATAGTCAAAGAAATTAAATCCAATCATCTTCAAGGTCGAAACTAATTCACACTGCTTGCCGTAATTATCAACTTATGTTACCAAAATTTAATTCCCTCCGGAGTGGCTGAAGTCGACCAGCTCTCATAAACTAAAAAACAGAATTTCGTCCACCTCAATTAAAAATCGCCATCCAATCCCTATCGTCCCGGCGCACACTTAAGTTCATATAATGAAATTTACTCTTTCATAAAGGCAAAGTATCCATTATCGACGATTGGAATGGCTTTTTAAATGGACACTTGTGCACCAATTTAGTTATGTACATAACCACTTCTATTCCTCCATCCCCAAAGGTTATGAATGAACTAATCTATCTGGATACTTCGAAAGCCCTCTATTTAGTCCGTTTCTTCGCGACTCAATCTGAATTATTAAGAAAAGGCACATGGCAGAATCCCTAAGTTTATCAAATTCCAATTTCGAAGCCGATTGACGACTGTTAATCGGGAACACTCAACCGAGATCCATTCCTTATATACACAGTTCCTCAGGGCTCAGCACCTGGCCCTAAACTTTTAAACTTAGATAACCATTTCAGACCATTTAAATATGCCGACGATATAGTAATATTACACGGTAGCTCTACTTAGCCAGCACTTCTGCGTCTCAAATCGCTCAGCTACTATCCTAAAATAATCTTCCCTAAACTGAATCTTTATATTCTTTTAATGAAACTAGGTTCCGACTCTATCCCATCCTTTCGGTTGCAAACTATTCTATGGATATCGAAATGAACGATTCGATGAAGCGCCTAGGCATATCTTCTGAATAAATTGACTTCTCCATACATTTTAACCAAGTCATGTCAAAACTCGAATTGGCTTGATATAATTGCTTCAAAACAAAAATGCATACTGAGACTCACTTTATTTAAAGTCAACGTGCAGCACCCCCCATATTATGTCAGTGAACTTTATTGCTCTCCAAACTTGGCCCCCTCTTAAGCCAATTAACTGATGGCTACCTAACATGTGAAGCGTATTCTCTCAAGGTCATTGTTGAAGAGCACCTCCTCGCAAATTTCCTTATTCTATGGGTCTCTGATCCTAATTATACCTACGTAAGAACTTCAATTCAATTCAGCCATACCCCTTCAATATTTTCAACAAAGCCTACCTCATTTTCAAATCCACAAGTGTTTTCAACACATTATCCACGGAGAAAAATCTACCTCAAACTGAGTATTTAACTTCATTTCTTAACAAATCTTAATGGGAATACGTACCTTATTCATTTCGAGCCCTTAATACACCATTTAGTCAACATGACTACTTCTAGCCCCTTCACAAGCTTCTCGAGATAACTTTTCTTTTCAGTTTGACGCCACTTTAGGTATAGCCATAAGGCATTTAAATATCACCATCATTCCAGTGAGTTCTGCTTACAATCGTCTAAACGTGGGCTCTAAATGATTAACAAAAGTGCTTTATTCTATTTCAGCTTCTCCAACGGAAACTGAACGAAATATGAAATTTTGCCGTTGCTGGCTTGACCACCTTCATTTTTCTACCAAAGTCAATGGTGCTTGCTTCACTGTACATTGATGCCATATACGCGCAACTGAAGTCCTACTGAAGGAATTGGTGTCCAGTTTCTGCGCAAGCATGCAGCCTATTCAATTTTATCCTAGTCGTTTCGAACTTTATTTTGCTTGATGAGACAATACTATAAAGCTGTTCATATCAGTTTTTATTCTAAACATGTGCTAGCTCTACCGTCAGCATTATCAATAGACAACCAGTCACCGTTTCACTCACCTATAAATAAACAGACTATTAATTTTTGTCATAAACTTTTCAACTATCGAGCAAGATAGTTATTGATGCCAAATTAAAAATCATAATTTTGCACACATCAGGCACATTTTTGTAAGGCGCACGTGAAATTGTGAAACGTTTCACCACGCAATAAGTTAGCTTAATACTAAAAACAATAATTATTAAATTGCTAAATTATAAACGAAGAAAAGAGACAGTCAAGGGATAAAAAATATGATATATACCAATAGTGTGAAAAGCTCGTTAAGTTATTTCCAAACAACACGAATATTTAGCTTTTCGTAACAAAATGAATCTTAACCACAAATTCTGCTAGCAAAATATAGCACTTCAGAAACAAGGTGATCAAAAAATCTAATTACTGTCCTGCTATTGTGAGTACAAGGCAAATCATTCCTATCATCAGCTGAACAAATTGAAATTTGCGGCGTAATCACAGGCCAAACGTTGTAAAATAACAACTTGCCAAAAAGAATCATACTCGGCCAAGTTGATCACGCAACAATCAAACAAGTTATAATGGTGATAGAAACAAAGCGCTTGAAGCACAAATTGTCATTAAACTAACCGTGTGATTGCATTGTGGCGTGATCAGCAAGACAAAGAGCGTTATATACCGAAACGCTACCAGGAGAATGCGATTTTGGCTGAATGAATAAGTAGATTGAACGTTTGGACCAAAGCTAGAGTAATTTCAGACTAAAACAGAATTTGAAAATACACTTTAATAAATTAAAGGGCAGTTAATCATCGCAATAACCTGCAGTGTTTCAGTCGCAATAGGGTAGCAAAGTATTTAATAATGATGAAATATTGGATTATATAAATGAATGGAATAAAATACACGCATAATAAAAGTAACTAACCAAATACTTAAAGTCGCAAGATAAAAAAACACCACAGAGAGTAACGAAACTAAACTTGTAAGGCGGAAATGGAAATTCGATTTAAACAACTATAGAGCTTTCACATAAATTAAATAAAATATGCGAAAAAGCTTTAGGACAATCACATGAAAATATAAGTAGTTAAAACATGCAATAATATAGCTAAACAAACCTTTAAAAGAATCAGAAAAGATTGTGGTGAAGGTATTTCGAATGAAAAATATGTAAATACTTTTCAGGCCAGTGATTAAAAATTTTGTTTAAAGACAAACAAAATAATATTTAAATGCATAATAAATAAACAATAATAAACGAAGTTTTTTCTGTAAACAAATCCGATTATTTACTGCGGTGTAACGACACAAATAAATTGCCGCCATATTGCGTAAATTAAATTCAATTCGATTTACGCTGCACCAATGAGAAAAAAAGCAATAATACATTTCCTACGCCAGCGAATTCTACTGCCCTCTCACCCTCGCCTCCTCGTAAACTATTGAACAGCTATCCACCAGATTTCTAAAGTGAGTCTTCCCGAAATGCCAAAACTATAGGGAACGCCTACTCCTAGCAAACCTTCTTCCGCTTTGGTTCACCAGTCACCTTCGAGTCATTTCTTTTATCCATAAGATCACAACTTGCTTACCACTCTCCAACTTTGCCCACCCACGTCACCACTACGCCACACGTTCTAGTAACTCTTCTATCCAAGCCAACCATACCCCCACCATATTTAAAAAAAATCTATCCCTTCTTCAAAGCCACTAATGTCTTCAACGCTCTTCCCACAGACATAAAGCTCCTACCCCAGCACGAATTCAAAAAGGCAGCCCATCAGTACTTCTTCAACAAACTTCTTTGTGATACGACCGATTGGAAACAAAACTGGTTCCTTCACAATCCATAACATTTACTTCACCCCAGGCTATTCTCTTTACTAACTTCGGAGGGCGAAATCCCTCATGCAGTCATCTAATCTTCCACTTTACCTCTCTGGTCTTAATTTTTTCTTCTCGACTCACTGATACCACTTCTCAGCCCATTCCTGACCCCATCATATCCACGTTGTGGATACTTTATTACGTTTTGCTCATCCAATTCCTTTCTTTTTTGTTTCAGCGGAGGACCGGAAACCCAACAGCCCTACCGATCCACCAACGTTTCGCTTCGGACATCGACTCCCCCTGGTCTTTCTTCAATCACAACCACGTTCTACGGATGCCTGCGACCTCTGCAAGACTCGCTCGCTTTAATCGTGCAGATTCCAGCCATGTCCATGCATCTGCTCCATCAACTCAATCTCCACGACAATGGACTCCATCGGTCGACGTCTACCTCCGGCCCGCCATCTTTTTTTTCGATCTCACATTCACCTAGAAGAAGATAGTCCATGAAGTATCAGAGATTCTAGGTGAATGTGAGATCGAAAAAAGATGGCGGACCGGAGGTAGACGTCGACCAATGGGGTCCATTTTTCGTGGAGATTGAGTTGATGGAGCAAAGCATGGACATTACTGCAATCTGCAGGATTGAAGCGAGCGAGTCTTCCAGGGGTCTCAGGCATCCGTAGAAGGTGGTTATGATTGAAGGAAGACCAAGGGGAGTCGATGTCCGAAGCGAACCGTTGGTGGATCGGTAGGGCTGTTGGGTTTCCGGTCCTCCGCTGAAACAAGAAAGAAAAGAATTGGATGAGCAAAACGTAGTAAAGTATCCACAACGTGGATATAATGGGGTCAGGAATGGGCTGAGAAGTGGTATCAGTGAGTCTAGAAGAAAAGATTAAGACCAGAGAGGTAAAGTGGAAGATTAGATGACTGCCTGAGGGATTTCGCCCTCCGAAGTTAGTAAAGAGAATAGCCTGGGGTGAAGTAAATGTTATGGATTGAGAAGGAACCAGTTTCGTTTCCAATCGGTCGTATCACAAAGAAGTTTGTTGAAGAAGTACTGATGGGCTGCCTTTTTGAATTCGTGCTGGGGTAGGAGCTTTATGTCTGTGGGAAGAGCGTTGAAGACATTAGTGGCTTTGGAGAAGAGATAGATTTTTTTAAATATGGTGGGGGTATGGTTGGCTTGGATAGAAGAGTTACTAGAACGTGTGGCATAGTGGTGACTTAGGTGGGCAAAGTTGGAGAGTGGTAAGCAAGTTGTGATCTTATGGATAAAATAAATGACTCGAAGGTGACGAGTGAACCAAAGCGGAAGAAGGTTCGCCAGGAGTAGGCGTTCCCTATAATTTTGGCATTTCGGGAAGACTCGCTTTAGAAATCTGGAGGATACCTGTTCAATAGTTTACGAGGATGCGAGGGTGGGAGAACAATAGAATTCGCTGGCATAGGAAATGAGAGGCAGAACGTAGACCTTGAATAACGTGAGTTGGAGAGTGGGGTTGGTAGTCTTAAAAAAGATCAGACGGGCCCATTTGAAGAATTTGGGAGTAGTGTGTGTAAGGTTTAGGGAGAAGTCTAGGGATTTTGAGAAATGAATGCCAAGATGTCTGGCCGAATCTATTATTTCTATATCGAAGGGGTAGTTGGCAACCGGGATAGAGCAGAATGGATCAGAGGAGAGTTTTATTAGGCGAGTTTTGGTGGGATTTAGTTTGAGGCCGATTCTGCTGAGCTGCGAGTGGAGCGAGGATAGGAGCTCCGATATAAGGGGTAAGGAGGGGTTGGATGCTGTGGGGTTGCTGAATACGATAACCATGTCATCCGCATATTTGAACAGCTTGAAAAGGTTGTCTTCAACCTGTATGTGCGCGAGAGTAAGGTGGAAAAGAATGGGACTAAGTACGGAGCCCTGGGGAACACCGGATCGGATATGGGCTGACCTCGAGTGACTACTGCCAACTTTTACTGTCGTATATCGGTTTCGGAGATAGTAACTGATAAGATTGAGAACGTTGCCGCAGATACCGCTTCTCAGTAAGGCGGATTCGATTGCTGAAAATGACAGCGAGTCAAAAAACGAAACTTGCCGTTAACCAATAGTGTGCAAGTAGCCATATATTTCTATGACATGGCTATTTAAGCACGGTAAATTTACCATGCAGTACAGTTGTCACGTTTGCTTTCTGCTGTGCGTTACGTGTGCGTGCTGTCGGCTGTCATCACCTACGCTGATTATTGGATTGTCTTCACCAACAATTGGCAACATCAGTGACGCCAATCTTAATGCTGTACAAATAGATGGACGAGCCAATTACTGCAGAATTTCAACCAAGTCAACCATCGAAATTACAACGCAACAACAGAAGGAACCGCAACCGAAGTCAAGCTGGACGTCTTCACACTTACGGACCTTCTCGGCATTTGCCGGAGAACGCACGACCAGCCCTGTTAAGGGCCCCTAACAGTACATAACTCTTTATTTTATGGCACTTTAACCGAGTTTGTAACGTCGTACGGCGTTTACTTGAAGCTGGGGCGTTTACAAAATTGGTGACCGCGCCAGGATACTGAGTACTGTACTGTTTTTTGGTATAAATAAAATTGACTTTATTTTCATTTATCTGGGATAAAAATAGATTAACATTTGCGTATACGTCTTCTTTACTCTTGTCCTGGTCTTCTGGGAATTTTGTTGGGTATATGTGTTCTCTCTATATTCGTGGACTTCTGGGAAATTTTTTTTGAGTATATACTGTATTCAATTTTCCTACGTACAAAACTGCACCGTACGTACTCGACAGACTAAACTGCTGAAGACTTCAATTTTGGAAGCTGTTACTGTGACGTGCTTTGTGAAGGAACTAATTCATCTGTGTTCTGCGCTCATTCAACTGCGGAAGATTCTCCTTCAACTGTGGAAGCTGTTAGTGGGTAAGCGTATCGTTGAAGTATATTTATACATTTTCATATTGCTTATAAATTTATGCTTTTAATATCTCGTTAGATTGTTAGTATGTCAGGTCCAATTTTAGATATTGATGTTCCAGTTCGGGAAGGAGATAGTGAACTATTCTTTACGTGCGTAGACTCCGCTTTCTCCCAGTTTCCTGATTATGACAGTCATCAGAAACTGTCAAAGGTTTTTGCTAAACTACCTTCTGAATTGCAGCAACGGATTTATCCTAAGCTTGAGGCCATTAGGAAGCCACCCAATCCCATTTTTGGCCTACAAAATGAATTAGAATCCTTGATTGGGCTCACAGAAACTGAGCATATAATAAATAAATACACACAGTTAGACATGCCAAACTTTGGCCCAATCGAAATTTTGAGGGAATTACGGAAACGTTGGTATTAAACCAATATTTATGGCCATAAGGCTAAGGTATTTTTATTAACAATCTTCCACAAGCATTAAAACTATTCGCCAGACAGCTTCCCAACACTCTCTCTATTGATGACTTATCTGAGAGATGTGAGTTAGACTATAGGATTTTGGAACCTAAGGCGAATCCGTCATTTTATTGTTCAACTCCGCAAGATGATAGGTTCTCCTCTTTAGAGAGGACAATAGCATACATGGCTAAAGTTCTAGACGGATTGGCCATAACGAAATCCGAGGTAAATCAAGCGAATGCTCGACCAAAATTCGTTCCTAAACCTAATTATAACGGTAGGCGGCGATCGAGATCCCCGCAATCCTTTAACAAATATGCTGCAAAGAACTGGTGTTATAACCAGCAGAAGTCTTTTATTCATGCCAAGTCTGTCTTTGTCGTTTCGAAGAATTTCCGAATGAGTGCCAATTTCCACAGCTGACGGAAAGGACAACAGACTACAGGCGCAAGGGTGCATCAGGATCGGGAAACGTCTGGCGCAGGAAGTAGAAGACCGTATTTTCTGCGCATCAACGGCATCAACGGCGCCACAGGGAAGAAACCAACTACAATCCGACATCCCTTTCGACTCTTTTTGTTCACGCCGAATTTTTCACATAGAGAGCCAAACGGACAACGCCGGTCGAAATCACCAGCTTACTTGTTTGCGTGACCCGGCCAAACAGCCCAACGAGCTTCTGCACCTTCTTGATTTCAAAACTGGCGAAGAGTTCATCGTAGACACAGGTGCAGCAGTCTCAGTTCTCAAGGGTGATTCAATGGCCGAGATGTCGCTAGGCGTTCTTCTTGCAACAGCTACAGGCGAGTCCATACCAACTTATGGCTGCCGGTAGCGCACACTCAACATAGATCTACGACGCAAATTTTCTCACAATTTCATCATTGTCAAGGTCTCACATAATATAATAGGCCTTGATTTCCTTCTGAAATTTCGGCTCATTGTTGATCTTGCCAATCAAAAGATTATCGAGCCCTCCACCGGACTTGAGCAAAGTGTTTGGACACTTGCCTCCGAGCGTTTGAAGTTACAGGTCATTCATCCAACCCCAATGCATCATTCAGCAGAGATATCAGCAGCTCTTCGAGAACACAAGTCGCTTTTTGATCTCAGCAAGTCATAGCTTCGAGTCTCCAACAGCATGCACCATATCGTCACGGAAGGACAACCTATTGTACTTAAGAAGCGACCACTAGCCCCTGCTAAACTGAAAGCTGCCCAAGAGGAATTCTCAAGGCTTTTGTAAGAGGGAATCATCAGACCATCGAAAAGTTCATTGGCGTCACCAGTGCACTTAGTCTCCAAATCAACTGGATCGTACAGAGCCTGCGGAGATTACCGTAAGCTAAATTCAGTGACAAAATCTGATGCATATCCTATTCCAAATATTAACACCTTACTTGAAAAACTCAACGGCAGCAATTTCTTCTCAGTGATTGACCTCAGACAAGCCTACCATCACATCCCGGTAGCACCAGGGGATATTGAAAAGACTGCAGTCATCACTCCATTTGGCCTTTTCGAATATCTTTACATTTCTTTTGGACTTAAGTGTGCTACACAGACTTTTCAAAGATTTATTGACAACATACTTCGCGAAGACTCTGCTTATTGTATGTCATATCTCGATGACATTATGGTATTCAGTCTAGACATAGAATCTCATGCCAAGCATCTACGAAATGTCCTCTCATGCTTATCCAACCACGGATTCAAGATCAACTGTGACAAGACGCAGGTTGCAACTACTTTCGTGGACTTGTTAGCGCATCGTATCACGCCACAAGGTATTCAACCTTTGCTGTCAAAGGCGAATTCAATCAAAAATATCAAGTCACCGAAAACTGTTAGCGAGTTGCAGAAAATTCTGGGAGTACTAAACTACTATCGCAAGTTCCTTCTGGGTCTTTCAAGCCAACTTTATCCTTTGTGCAGGCACCTGCGGAATCGTAAAGGACTTAGCAAGAATTCCATCATTGCTTCGTCATCCGAAGACGAGGAATAACTTCGACTCGCCATCAACTCGTTGACAAATTCCACAATGCTAACGCATCCAGATTTTCAACGACCATTTCTACTCACGACAGACGCTTCTGAATTCGCTATTAGAGCCACTTTGGAACAAGAGATCTACGGATTTCGGAAGCCTATGAGTTTCTACTCGCGTACTCTCCAACCAGTAGAAACGAGATACGACACTTTCGGTCGAGAACTCCACGCCATCCAAACGCAGGGCGTCATTTTATCAGCATCACTGACAGTAACAGATTTGTTGTTTTCACAGATCATGCACCATTATTTAGCGCACTTCGGAACGCAACTTCAACTATAGCCAAGTACCCTGCCAGAGAAGAAAGACAGCTTGCACGTCTAAGCGAATGGTATTTCGACGTCTTTCACGTCAAGGGCGAACATAACGTCATTCCAGATGCCCTTTCCAGGCCAGACGTCTCGCTACAACCACCTTCGCCGTCGCCATTCACTGTCAACTCCGTGGCACTCAGTGAACCTGCACTAACGCCAACTCTCCTGCGAACTGAACAACGCGGTGACATTCACATTCAAAGATCAATAGCCCGTCACCCAACCAAGTTCATATGTCGTCTGTGGGAAGGCTTACCAATTGTTTACTTCACGGGTACGCAGCCCAACAAGCCAGTTCTGCCGACCAGCCTTCAGAGAAAAGTTTTCGACTCAATTCACTCAATTTCTCACCCAGGAAGCCAAGCGACTGTCCGACTTCTCACAGATCGTTTCTGGGGTCACAGACTTAGGCAGAACGGTAAACGATGGGTCTCCGAGAGTGTCATTTGTCAGAAAAACAAGATCACACGGCACACTCGTTCTAAGTTGCAACATTTCCGAACTACTTCTCGCCTAGCCATCGTCCAATCGACATAGTTCATCTGACAAAGGTTCAAGGTTTCAGCTACCTTCTAACTATGATTGATAGATTTACACGGTGGCCTGCTGCATTACCATTTGGCACCATTTCTGCAGACGATGTAACTAACGGTTTTATCTCTGCATGGATATCCAATTATGGTGTTCCCAATGAATTCATCACTGATAAAGGCACTTGCTTCTCATCGGATCGTTTCAAAACCACATTGTGGTTCATGTTATGCACATTACGCCAGACGCCTGCCAACCAAACCCAAACTAACGGTATGGTAGAGATAATGCATAGGGAACTCAAAGCTGCTTTAGGATCCTCGTCCATTAATGGCAACTGGGTCGATGCGCTACCTTTAGTTCTGCTTGCCTTGCGTTCCCGTACTCGTTAATCCATTAAAACGTCTGCGTTACAATTCTTGTATGGCATGGATCTTTGCCTGCCTATTCAGCTCCCACGTCTACTACCGGCACAGGATGACCCACAAGACAAAGCTACCCAGCTCCGACTTCATTTCGGTAACATGTCCGAATAGCAGCCAAGCCATACGCCTCGTCCAGTTTTCGTTCACTTTCAGCTCCACAGCTGCAAGAGAGTACTCGTTCGCAACGACAGTGCTGTTGCACCACTACAACCAAAGTATCGCGTTCCTTACCTGATTTTGCTCAGACAACCCAAATACTTCATTATTATGCAAGGCGCGACACCGACATCAGTAAGTATAGACAGGTTGAAACCGTTTATCCAACCGCCTGATTCTGAGAGCAGTCAACCTTCTACACACGTCTCAGTCTCCGTCTGCCCACAATCTCAATAGCCTGCTTTACATAACGCGTAATTGATTTTTTTTAAACATTAACCTTTCATTAATCTACGTATCAAAAATTTTTTTAACCTTCCGTTATTTTTCGTATTTTTCTCACGTGGCATTGTAACACGCGGCTCCGTGTTACAACCCAACGAAGGTCAATTTTTACAAACGCTGTGCTCTTTAAGGTCAAATATTCTAACTCTGTCCTTAAACAATATTTCTCTTAGCTGTGATTTTAGGAACAATCTCTTTTAGTCTCAAGCAGTTTTAATCGATATTTCTTGAACTGCAATTTTATTTGTAATTATAGTGTTTTTATAAAATAGACAGAACCGCGCGCGATCCGAGAGGATCACGCGGTGGACTATTGTGTCAGTGAATTTATCGGATTATTCGTTACTATGAAAATGATTGATTGTTTACTATAAAAAACATTTGTGAGTTGTTTGTCATTTAAATCTTTAAACGGTTTACACAAAACATTTTACTTTATGAACATAAATAATTTTACTAGGCTCATATTATCATGTATCTTTAATCGTTTGACTACTCATTACAATCCAGACATTTGTGTAAGAATAACCAATTGTATGTAAAACATTTTCTTTATAAACATAAATCATTTTACTATGTTCATATTGTCATATATTTTCAATCTTTTGACTATATTCATTCCGATCCAGACATTTGTTCTAAACATTTCACTTTATAGACATAAATCACTTTTATTTTTGCCGTCTATGAGACGGACAATTTAGTTTAATTGTGAATGGTGTTTAGGATATAATTTTATGCAAAAATCTGTTTTTTTATTGCCGACCAACACAAGGTCAAATTGGACTATCTGTGAATTATATTTCTAATTGCAATATTGTGTAGAATATATGTATGACCAGATGTCTTTGCCTTCTCGCATCAACCATCCGAAAATGATCAGAGACTGATTAGACGCACGGGTAATAATAATAACCACATTGATATGTAGTAGGGGTACAAAATCAGGAACGAAAAGCAACAGCGAAAAGTACCCCTACAACATAACCAGCTGTTCTTAGCTAACAATTGTGTAGCATTTTTGAACAGTTCTTTGGTATTATGCCATCTCTGGGGCAATGTTCGTGTACATATTTTTTTAATGCCGTTACCTTTGATTTTAATGTATATATTATTACATTATAATGTATTTCTCACACATGACATCACACTGCCTATTGTGGTATGACCAGCTACTTAGAGCTAACGCTTTCGTGTAGCAACACTAAGTAGTGATCAGCTTCATATCATGGTACAGGCCACTTTCAATGCATATCTCAACTTCATCAATTGCACAAAGACCACTCTACAAATGTCATGACCACAACGTCGAGCACTCTAGCTCCTTTGGTCGTATACAAACACATTGACGACGATTCAGCCTGACTAGGTTTTAACTAAAACCTAGCAACTTCAGTGGCGATTTACCTCGAAATCCTCACGCTGCGGCTCCCAAATTTTACACTACTCTATTTTGCCTCATGCGGTATGACCGGCCACTAGAGCTAACAATTGTTGTAGCAATCAATAGTGGTTATTTGGCATCATATCATTGTTGAAGCAACCAACAAGCATACTTAAGCCCAGCATTTATGGTACATTATATTTTTTTGCTTAACTTGGTTCGAACTCTGTCATGCACTTCTTATCTAGCCTCGCAAAGAGGATTTTTTTTCTTTTTTTCAGAAAGGATTGTGATATAACGACACAAATAAATTGCCGACATATTGGCTAAATTAAATTCAACTCGATTTACGCTGCACCAATGAGAAAAAAGCGAAACTGGCCGTTAACCAATATTGTGCAAGTAGCCATATATTTCTATGACATGGCTATTTAAGCAAGATAAATTTACCATGCAGTTCAGTTATCGCGTTTGCTTTCTGCTGTGCGTTACGTGTGCGTGCTGTCTGATGTCATCACCTGCGCTGATTATTGGATTGTCTTCACCAACAATTGGCAACAACAGTGACGCCAATCTTGTTGCTGTACAACTAGAGAGACGAGCCAATTACTGCAGAACTTCAACGGAGTTACCATCGAGATTACAACGCAACAAAAGAAGGAACCAAAACCAAAGTCAACTCGAGCTGGACGTCTTCAAACTTACGAACCTTCTCGGCATTTGCCGGAGAACGCACGACCGGCCCTGTTAAGGGCCCCAAAAGTACATAACTCTTTATTTAATGGCACCTTGACCGAGTTTGTAACGTCGTACGGCATTTACTTGAAGCTGGGGCGTTTACAGCGGTAAACAAAGTGTAAACGCCCCAGTTAAAAGTAAATGCCGTACGACGTTACAAAGTCAGTTAGGAGCCAATGATAACTGAGTTAGTACTGTTGGGTCCCTTATTAGGGTTTATATTGCGTTCTCGGGCAAATGCCGAGAAAGTCAGTTAGTGCAGCAGTATCTAGAGGCACTCCTAGACACTTAAGACCAGCTTCCGCTGATTTGGGTTGTTGTTTCTTCTGTTGTAGCTTTGACATCCGCGGCGAATAGTTTGTTGAGTAATGTCGTTGAAGTTCTGCAGTAACTGGCTCACTAAAATGATCAAGTGTAGATGTTGCTCCGTCTCACTGGTTGTACAGTAACAAGAGTGGCGTGACTGAAAAATAACTGTTCAAAAATGCTAGACAATTGTTAGCTAAGAACAACTGGTTATACAACGTGAGAAAATTGAGTGTGAGAAAAATAAAATGAATCATGTGGATTCATAGGTCACATCACGTGACATAAGGCGCAAGTGTTGCGTATAAAGTTAACTATATGATACGTAGAATAACGAAAAATAAATGTAAAAATCAATAGTTATGCGCTATGCAAAACAATCTAGTGCTAGATTGAGATTGTAGACAGATAGAGCCTGAGACACGTGTAGAAGGTTGTATGTTACCAGGATCAGGCGGTTCGATATAAGGTTTCAACCTGTCTATGCTTACCGATGTAAGTGTCGCACCTGGTATGAGAATGAAGTATTTTGGCTGTCTGGGAAAATCGGGTGAGGACCGCGATACTTCAGTTGTAGTGATACAACAGCAGTGTCCTTGTGAACGAGTACTCTCTTGCAGCTGTGGAGCTGCGAGTGAACGAAAACTGGACAAGGCGTATGTCTTGGCTGCTGTTCGGAAATGTTACCGAAATGAAGTCGGAGCTGGGTAGCTTCGTCTTGTATGTCATCCTGTGCGGGAAGTAGACGTGGGAGCTGACTAGGCAGGCGTAGATCCATGCAATACAAGTGTTGTGACGCAAACGTTTTAAAAGATTCACGAATATAGGAACGCATGGTAAGAAGAAGTATAAGTGGTGTATCGACCCAGTTGCCATTAATGGACGAGAGCGCTAAAGCAGATTGGGTTCCCTATGCATTATCCCTACCAATCCGTTAGATTGGGGATAGCAGGCAGTCGTCTGGCGTAATGTGCATCACATGAACCACAATGTGGTTTTGAAACAATTCGATGAGAAGCAAGTGCCTTTATCAGTGATGACTTCATTGGGAACACCATAATTGGATATTCATGCAGAGATAAAACCGTTAGTTACATCGTCTGCAGAAATGGTGCCAAATGGTAATGCAGCAGGCCACCGTGTAAATCTATCAATCATAGTTAGAAGGTAGCTGAAACCTTGAACCTTTGTCAGATGAATTATGTCGATATGGACGATGGCTAGGCGTGAAGTAGTTTGGAAATGTTGCAACTTAGAACGAGTGCGCCGTGTGATCTTGTTTTTCTGGCAAAAGGCATTCTCGGAGACTCGTCGGGACAGTCGCTTCCCTTCCTGGGTGAGAAATTGAGTGAATTGAGTCGAAAACCTTTCTCTGAAAGCTGGTTGGCAGAACTGACTTCTTGGGCTGCGTAACAGTGCAGTAAACAACTAATAATCTTTCCGGAAACAGCGTATGAATTTAGTGGGGTGACGGGCTACGGATCATTGAATTATGGATGTCAGCGCGCTGTTCCGTTTGTAGGAGCGATGGCGTTAGTGCAGGTTAACTGAGTGTCACGGAGTTGACAGTGAATGGTGACGGCAAAGGTGGTTGTAGCGAAACGTCAGGCTTGGAAAGGGCTTCTGCAATGCAATTTTGTTTGCCCTTGTCATGCAAGATGTCAAAATGCCATTCGCTTAGACGTGCAAGCTGTCTTTCCACTCTGGAAATAGTTGAAGTCGCGTTTCGAAGTGTGCTAACTAATGGTGCATGATCTGTGACACCAACAAATCTGCTGCTGCCAGTGATGCTGATAAAATGGCGCATTGCGTCGTGGATGGCGAGGAGTTCTCGTCCGAAAATGTCGTATCTCGCTTTTACTGGTTGGACAGTATGCGAGTAGAAACTGATAGGCTTCCGAACTCCGTCGATTTCTTGTCCAAAGTGGCTCTAATAGCGAATTCAGAAGCATCTGTTGTGAGTAGAAATGGTCGTTGAAAATCTGGATGCGTTAGCATTGTAGCATTTGCTAACTCGTCTTCAGATGACCAAGTAATGATGGAATTCTTGCTAAGTCCTTTTCGATTCTGTTGGTGCCTGCACAGAGGATAAAGTTGTCTTGAGAGGCCGGAAAGGAACTTGCGATATTGTTTTAGGACTCCCAAAATTTTCTGCAACTCGCTAAGGGTCTTCGGTGACTTAATATTCTTGATTGAATTCGCCTTTGACGGCAAAGGTTGAATACCTTGTGGCGTTATACGATGCCCTAGGACTTCCACGGATGTAATTGCAATTTGCGTCTTGTCACAATTGATCTTGAGTCCGTGGTTGGATAAGCGTGAGAGGACATTTCGTAGATGCTTGGCATGAGATTCTAAGTCTGGACTGAATACCAGTAAGCGGCGTCGTCGCAGAGTATATTGTCATGAATCGTTGAAATGTCTGTGTAGCGCACGTAAGTCCAAAAGGCATGTAAAGATATTCGAAAAGGCCAAATGGAGTGATGACTGCAGTCTTCTCAATATCTTCTGGCGCTAACGGGAAGTGATGTTAGGCTTGCCTGAGGTCAATCACTGAGAAGAAATTGCTGCTGTTGTGTTTTTCAAGTAAGATGTTAATATTAGGAATAGGATATACATAAGATTTTGTCACTGAATTTAACTTGCGGTAAACTCCGCAGGCTCTGTACAATCCGTTTGATTTGTAGACTCAGTGCAGTGGTGATACCAAAGAACTCTTCGGTGGTCTGATTATTCTCTCTTCCAAAAGCCTTGACAATTACTCTTGGGTAGCTTTCAGGTAGCAGGGGCCAGTGGTCGCTTCTTGAGTGCAATAGGTTGTACTTCTGCGACGATATGGTGCATCGTTTTGGAGACACATAGCTCTGACTTGCTGAGATCGAAAAGCGACTTGTGTTCTCGAAGAGTTGCTGATATCTTTGCTGAATAATGCACTAGGTTTGGCTGAATCACCTGTAACTTCAAGCACTCTGAGGAAAGTGTCCAAAAACGTTACCCAAGTCCGGTGGAGGGGTCGATGATCTTTTGATTGGCAAGATCAACAATGAGTTGAAATTTCAAAAGGAAAACAAGGCCTATTATATTGTATGAGACGTGGCGACGATGAAGTTGTTAGTAAATACACGCCGTAAACTTATGTTGAGTGTGTGATGGCGGAAGCTATAAGTAGGTATGGGCATGCCTGTAGCTGTTGCGAGTATAACGCCTAGTGAAATCTCGGCCATAGGATCCTCCTTGAGAATTGAGACTGCTGTATCTGTTTCTACGATGAATTCTTTGCCAGTTCTGATATCAAGAAAATGCAGAAGTTTGTTGGGCTGTTTGGCCGGGTCATGCAAACAAGTAGGCTGGTGATTGCGACTGGCATTGTCCGTTTGGTTATCTATGTGGAAAATTCGGCGTGGACGAAAAGAGTCGATAGGAATATCGGATTGTATGTTATTTCTTCCTTGTGGCGCGTTGATGCCGTTGATGCGCAGAAACTGCGGTCTTGTACTTTCTGCGCCATATGTTTTCCGATCCTGATGCACCACTGCGCCTTTCCCGTCAACTATGAAAATTGACGTTCATTCGGAAATTCTCCGGAACGACAGAGACAGATTTGACATGAATGAAAATACTTAAGGTGATTATAGCACCAATTCTTTGGGGCATATCTGTTAAAGGATTGCGGGGATCTCGATTGCCGCCTACTGTTATAATGTGTTTTGAGCGTAAAATTTGGTCGTGTATTACCTGACTTAGCTCGGATTTCCCTATGGCCAATCCTTTTAGAACTTTAGCCATATTCGCTACTGTCATCTCTAAAGAGAATAGCCTATCATTCTGCGGGGCGAACAAAAGGATGACGAATTTAACTTAGATTCCAAAACCCTAAATTCTAACACACATCTCTCAGATAATTCATATATAGAGAGAGTGGTTGGGAGCTGTCTGGCGAATAATTTTAGTGATTGTGAAAGATTGTTGATAAAAACAACCTTAGCCTCATGATGAGAAATTTTGGTTTTATACCGACGTTTCCGTAATTCCAAGGTTTGGCATGTCTAACTGCGCATATTTATTTGTTATCTGTTTAGTTTCTGTGGGACCCAGCAAGGATTCAACTACATTTTGTGGACACATATTTAATTGGGTAGTTTCCTAATGGCCTCAAGCTTCTGATAAATCCGTTGCTGTAGTTCAGAAGGTAGTTTAGCAAAAACCTTTGACAGTTTTTGATGACTGCCATAATCTGGAAATGGTGAGAAAGCGGAGTCTACGCGCATAAAGAATAGTTGGCTATCACAATCCCAACCAGGAACATCAATATCTTAAATTGGGTCTGACATTCTAAAAATATTACGGGTTCTTAAAAGCATAAATTAATAAGCAAGAGGAAAATGTATTAGACTTTAAACGAAACGCTTTCCCGCAAACGGATTCCACAGTTGAAACAAAATCTTCCACAGTTTAATCTGCCGTGATGAGCGCAGAACACCGATGAAATCAGTTCCTTCATAAAGCACAAGTCAGTTCTACACTTTTGTACAGTCAATGTTCTTTCACAGATCACCAAGATGTACAGTTTTGTACATAGGAAAAAAATATTGATTAAAATACCTTCCTTCAAAAAAATATACCCAACAAAATTGCGCAGAAAACCTCAACTTTAGAGAGATTAACAACCAGAGTAAAAAGATATTTCCTCCGGAAAAATTAAAGTGACATTTATTGATAAATTTATACCACCTTGGTTGGTTGAAACGAATATTATTTAAAAAGAAATTGTTCGTTTATTTTTTTATAGCATTCTTTGTTTAAATACTTGACAGTATATATACTTTTGAATTGTGCATAATTTCAGTTTTTGGTAATGTGTACTTGACTGGCCTGACATTACTCAGCAAGCTGCATTTGTTTCTTTTCTCCAATTAACGTTTATAATTACTCGATTTACACAATATACACCTGCTCTCATTTTGTCTTTTGCATCGTACATATTGGGGATGTTCTGGAACAGGTAATTTAATAATTCTGTTTTTCGCGTCTTATTTCTTTCCAGGTTATTTGATCGGGTGTTTTGCTACGTAAAAGGTACACAGTCCGTTTGTCTAACACTAAGTTATCAAATAAATAATTAAGTACCATCAACATGGAAGCTAATCTTAAGTTTGAGGACTTAAGCAAATTATCTCAAGATATAGCAGGCATGAATTTAATAGATGTGAATGCAAATTCTAGCTTATCAGATTCAAATGGGCATATGAAGACTGAAAACGACTTGGCATCTATGGGGTTCTCAGTTACTAATAGGTATGGAGCCTCTACAGGGCTTATGGAGTATAGTTCTGTTTGCTGTATTTTGTATTTTTTGCTTTTTTTGTTTAATTTGTCGAAATATATATTCCTATTTGAGATTTTGTTGGTAGAAGATAAGCCTTTTATTTGTTCAGCCATAGACATATTTGATTTCTTTCATTTAAATCATTCAATATTGATATCAAATTATTGAATTGAGCAAAAATTACTCGCTTATTGATATCTCAGAAGGATCTCAAATTAGTTAGATGTAATTCGATTTGGTTCCCTATTTATAAGGTCTTCGCTGTATACTGTGGCAATCAGCGAGACTATGAGTATTCAAACTTTGTTGTAATAAATATTTTTTACTAAATCTTATTTGGATATAATGGATAACAACATTAAGAGTGAGGATGCGGAGCAATTGACCGAAGTACTTAGGAAAGTTAGCCTAAAGGATGGCGCTGGAAGGAATGAGGAATTTATTTGTTCTAAGTTTGGTTATCATTTTGATTACATTGGATACACAAATCTGTCATTGCATGGGCTCTCCTGTGGTAGTGACCAAAGGGCCTCTACAAAAGATGGCGAACGAGCCAAAATCAAATATGCAGAGAGATCTACAAAAGATGAAGACCGCACCAGTCGCAACCATATGGATAGCAATAATGGTTCCACTACGTACAGTCTGGACAAGCATAATGATAGAGTCAATGACAAATAAATTGGCGTAACTCTCCAAAAAACTAGTAGAGTAATAGTGGTTGTAGTGAGAGTTCCGCATGAAAAACTCTAATGTGTGCCTGAAATCCATTATGGGCTGCCAACGGAAGTCAAATAATGGATAAAGGAATCAAAGATTTGTCAGTAACATTGGGATGGAAATCGTTGTTTTCGTGGAATTTTTTGTCGCTGACATAAAAGACATCATTATTCGTATATATTTTTTGATTAATTTCAATATATTAAATCCAAAGACCTAGATGAGACTGGGACTTCAGTAATTAGTTCAGTTCGCCTTCCCAGACCCGACGTCGCCGATGACTTAGCGGAAGTTATCCAGAGAAACCTGTCAGTGTTTCACCGTTCAATGCTAAGCAGAATGATCTGAGGACAAGAATAGAACAACAAATCGAGTTGGTGGTACCATTATCCGGTTCCCCTAAGGTTTAGACGTTAGAGCAGCATAAGAAACAGATCAATATTAAAGAATTTCAGTGATTGAGGGAAAAGGAATTTGTAGTCTCTTAAATTCCAAATTTCCTCTCTAATAGTGGTAGTTCTCAAACCTAAACCTTGACAAGGAAAGGTGGATGGTAATTATCCACTGTTGAACTCAGTAATGATAGGTGATTCTTAATATTTACCAAATCAGAGTAGTCTTTTCAGAGATCTGCAACAAGCGAACTATAAAGAAAAGATGGAGGCAGAGTCTGCATCACTTATCGCAATTTGATTTCCTGAAGGTGAATCGCACACGTTCTTCTGCATATCATTTTGACTGAAGAGCGCAATTCAGACGTTCCAGCATCTGGCGGAGGCAGCTCTTTGAGATTGACCTTTTGATTGAGTTTTTATAGGCAGTATCACCATATGTAGTCGATCTCGGGATGAACACCTGGATCAAATGGACATTGAGTTATCCAAGCTGGAACACATCGGAGTGGTTATCAAACAGAAAAGTGCAACATCAGTTGCCCAAGCGTAAAAATTCTTAGACATCACATTTCTTAGGAGGAAATTAAACGAAGAAAGATGTGCCGGAACCCCAAACTGTACGCCGACCGCATAGATTTCTGGTGATGATAGGATATTACTATCCTTTTATACCAGGTTTAATTGGGTGTTACGATATTGTGTACTGGTAGGAGTAACTAGTACTCGCGGTAGTCAGTTTAAGCTTGAATTATTTCTTAGGTCATTGAATGCCACTGTGATTAAAGTGAGGCACACAAGTGCATACAATCCAAGAACTAGTTGATGGTTGAGAGGCTGCAAAGAGAACTAAAGGCTTCATTACGATGCACTGGAAGATCGATTTAGATACACAATTTACCAAAAGTGTTTCTTGCAATGCGAAACCGATACCGTTCAATTGTCCCACATTCCTTACCAAAATACATTATGGGTATAAAGCATAATAACGGCTTCTAATGATGATTTGTCAATAAACACTATACAAATGTGCATATGAAATTATATCTTTCGTTCATACCAAACTTGGTTTATCTTTCTGGACCTATTTCAACGAATTTGGTACTAGGCGTGCAACACCTAATACAAAATTGTATATATTAGTGCTCCAGCACAAACGGTATCTATATAAGCCGATATTTTAACGGGAAGTTAAAGCCTACTATGTTGTGTGATGAAGTTGTGACAAAATTCACGTCATATTAAGAGGGCGATGCCAATGGAAGTAGGCAGGAATTGAGTCACCCATGATTGTTGCAAGCAGTAACCCTAACCGGCACGAAGCACCAAATTAATATAGCAGCACGGCCTATCACACCTAAGACAAACCCGTTACTCCCAGCTAAACTGAAAGGTAACCAAGTGGTGCTTTTAAATCAACTGGAAAAAGGCATCATCAGACAACCAAAATGTTCTTGGTTGGTCTATAGAGTTAACGGATCATACAGAGCCTGCGGCGATTATTGAAATTTCAACTTTGTAACCAAAGCCGATGCGTATCCATTTCCCAATATAAATACATTGCTTGAAATCTCGGTGTTAAAAAATAGTTTTCCGTGATAGATCTCAGACAAGCCTACCACAAAATTCCCGTAGCGTCATAAATCTAGAGTAGAACGCTCTCAATAATTCTTCAGGTTCATTTTATTAACTTTACATGCATTTTTTTACTCAAATGCGTCACTCAGACATTTTAGAGGTTCATGGACATACTCACATTTATATACTCACATTTTATATGAATACCTAAATACCCATACATATATACTATGCATTTCTAAATTTACATATAAGCAACCATGTGAGTCCTCTCACGTCTTATATAAGAATCTAAATATCCATCCATATAAACCATGTTCAAACCGTATATATTATGCATATTTAAATTAACATATAAGCAACCATGTGAGTTCCTCCCACATCTTATATAAATAGCTAATAATATCCATCCGTATATATTAACGCGTAAGCACTATATGTAATATGTATATCTAAATAAATATACAAGCAACCACGTGAGATCCTCCCAAATCTTATTTAGATATTTACATATATATTACTTCATCCATATTTATATACACGTGCACAAATAATATATGATATAATTATATAAATCAACATATAAGGTACTAAGTAAGATCCTAAGTGCACACGATTCACAACAATTATATGATGTCCGCTAAATTGCACATTTTTTACTCAATCCAAATTTCTCTGTTTACTATCTCAAATTCCTAGTCGCGGTCTCTTAGTCGAAGATATTGTTAACTCTGATTCCTCTTATTCACGTTTTCTAACATTTGCAAAAGCCTCACTAAGTATGGGACCTAATTATTTGTCCACAAATGTTACATTCATGACGTTCATTACTGATTTTATTTCAATTTTTCCCTATTCAACCTGATCAATCTATTTCGGTTACATAATGCAATCCGATTACATCCATACCAGTTTATCTGATGACCTGTCTTCATTGAGTGCTTGGCTAGATCTGACCTTGGACTATGTCCATATTTTCATGCTGTTTTATCTTTCCCTCTACGTACCCTTATTGGACGCATGGTTTCGCCAATATACCTCAGCTTGCAATCTATACAAGGTAGCTCAAATTCCCTTGACGTGTCGAGGGGTTGTATTTTTTATTTTTTGATCTGGTAGGTTATTGCCTATAGTAAATGATTGTCCTAATACTGTTCTTATGCTATATTTCGTTTCTAATGTCCTAATTTTTCCACTCAATCTGGAGTGTGGTTGAACCAGAGTTCTGTACTTACCTTCATTTGGCTTTCCTAAATACTTTACCTGTTTTTCCCGGTTTATTTTTCCATTAAATCTCCATAACATTACGATTATGATTTTCTCAATTAATTTTGTCGGATACACATTTATCCAGTTCTTTGTTCCTATATTTCGATTAAACTATTTTGAGACTTCTTATTTTTACGGATTTTCGAATGCCTATTTTCATCCCAAACGGGTGATTAGAGCAGAAATTCAGGAAGATACTCGAATATGTTTCTATCCTATAAATAGTTTTTTTCTAATGTGTAACCCATTAATTTTAATTTTAAATTTATAAATGATAATTCTTCTTTTTAATTTTTCAACGTAAATTTTATCTCTTATTAGCTGAATACAGAAAATTATCCAACTCTTTATCCCCATGATTCCATATTAAGTAAGTTTCATCTAAGAATCTTAAATATAAGTTTGGTGTAAAAGAAGATGTGAACAATAGATTTTTGCTAAATAATGAATTAAAATGTTAGCGACTGGGACCGATAATGGTTGTCCAATTGGAATACCTTTAACTTATAGGTAGAATTCATTTTTAAATATGAAGTATGCAGAGGACACAAGTTCTGAACATTGCCATAACACTGTAAATGCACCAGCCTCAAGTAAATGCCGTACGGCGTTAAAAACAAGGTTAGGTGCTGTGGAGGCTAAGAATAAGTACTATTAGTGGCCATTATTAGGACCGGAATCGCATTCTCCGGCAAATGCCGAGAAATTTAGGTAGTGTAGCAGTGTCTAGAAGTACTCCTGGACATTTGAGAATGGCTCTGGTCGACTGTCTAGTGTTCTTTCTGTTGTAGTATTGAAATCACTGGCGAGAGGCTGTGCGAAGGCTCATAATTGTCTCGTTGAAGATCTGCGACAACACCGTGTTGACTGGTACACATAGAGGTCCAATAAATAGATGTTGCTCCGTCTCATTAGTTGTGCAGCAAAGAGATTGGCGTGACTAGGTGACTCTGCTTGTTAATCAAGTCCAGAAGTCAGCGTAGGTGAACAGTCAGTGTGACAGGAGACATCACGTGTGCGTAGTGCGCATCAGAAATCAAACGTGACTTATGACAAGAATGGTAAATGCACCGTGCTTATATAACGCTAAAAGCGAAAGCTCGCATGCCTTTGGTTAACGTCAAACTTTGCTTGTTTTAATTGGTACCGTGTAAATGAAATTTGAATTTCATTTAGGCAATATGTCAGCGAATTGGTCTTGAGCAGTTCCATCAATTTCCTCTCTGAATAATTAATGTTAAAAAATTATCAATTATGCGCTATGCCAAGCAATCTATTGCTAGATTGAGATTGTAGACAGATAGAGCCTGAGACACGTGTAGAAGGTTGTATGCTACCAGGATTAGGCGGTTCGATATACGGTTTCAACCTATCTATGCTTACCGAGGTAGGCGTCGCACTTTGCATGATTATGAAATATTTTGGCTGTCTGAGAAAAATCGGGTGAGGATAGCGATACTTCGGTTGCAGTGATGCAACAGCAGTGTCGTTA
The DNA here is from genome assembly GCA_029291075.1 of Eudiplozoon nipponicum. NCBI lineage: Eukaryota > Metazoa > Platyhelminthes > Monogenea > Mazocraeidea > Diplozoidae > Eudiplozoon > Eudiplozoon nipponicum. Next base: position 206,591 of record JAQBSW010000186.1, on the reverse strand, counting down.
TGAACGAGTACTTTCTTGCAGCACTGGAGCTGCAAGTGAACGAAGACTGGACAAGGCGTATGTCTTGGCTGCTTTTCGGACATGTTACCAAAATGAAGTCGGAGCTGGGTAGCTTTGTTTTGTAGGTCCTCCTGTGCGGGTAGTAGACGTGGGAGCTGACTAGGCAGGCGAAGATCTATGCCATAAAAGAGTTATAACGCAGCCGTTTTAATGGATTCACGAGTGCGGGAACGCATGGAAAGCAGAAGTAAAGGTAGTGCATCGACTCAGTTTCCATTAATGAACGAGGATGTTAAAGCAGCTTTGAGGTCCCTATGTCTTCTGTCTACTGATCCGTTAGATTGGGGATGGTAGGCAGTTGTCTGGCGTAAGGTGCATCCCATGAACCAAAAGGTAGTTTTGAAACGATCCGATAAGAAGCAAGTGCCTCTATCACTTATGATTTCATTGGGAACACCATAATGGGATATCCATGTAGAGATAAACCCGTTTGTTACTTCGTCTGCAGAAATGGTGCCAAGAGGTAATGCCGTAGGCCATCGTATAAATCTATCAATCATAGTTAGAAGGCAGCTGAAACCTCGAACCTTTGTCAGATGAACTATGTCGATGTGAACGATGGCTAGGCGAGAAGTAGTTCGAAAATGTTGCAACTTAGAACGAGTGTGCCATGTGATCTTGTTTTTCTGGCAAATGACACAAAAGGAGACTCATTGTTTACCGTTCTGCCTGAGCCTGTGATCCCAGGAATGATCTGTAAGTCGGGCAGTCGCCTTGCTTCCTGGGTGAGAAATTGAGTGAATTGAGTCGAAAACGTTTCTCTGAAAGCTGGTCGGCAGAACTGGCTTGTTGGGCTGCAGTTTCGATAAACTTTTTTATTTGATTCCAAGTTGAAGCTGCGTATTCAAAGATTTGCCTAATAAAATAAATATCATTTTGTATTTGTATGCAATTCGATAATACATTTATATTTCTTCACGCCAATTCATTTTCGTACAACCAACCATATTTTTAAAAGGTACCTTAGCAGAATCTATACTTTGAATGATAGTGCCTATATTATTGACTTAATGTTGAAGGTTTGTCACGCGGACCAAATTACTAGCAATAGCAGGGGGAAATAGTTATCGTCCATCCTACGACCAAATTGTTACACTACGAGTTAAAAAATAATCTTCATATCAAGTAACACTAAATATTTGTTTAGGTCATAAATATCCATTGTTATATTGTAACACGCGGCTCCGTGTTACAACCCAACGAAGGTCAATTTTTACAAACACTGTGCTCTTTAAGGTCAAATATTCTAACTCTGTCCTTAAACTATATTTCTCTTAGCTGTGATTTTAGGAACAATCTCTTTTAGTCTCAAGCAGTTTTAATCGATATTTCTTGAACTGCAATTTTATTTGTAATTAATAGTGTTTTTATAAATTAGACAGAACCGCGCGCGATCCGCGAGGATCACGCGGTGGACTATTGTGTCGCTGCGGATTTATTACGCTCAGTTGGATTATTAACAATTTTTACTGTTGTCAGTTAATTGTGCCATTCCGAATTTCAGAGAATAATAGATTATAATAATGACATGAACTAAATATTCGTGAGTTTTTGGTCATTGAAGTTTTATTGGGCTTGCTCCTTCATTTTAGTGATTGCTTTTAACGATGACTTTTTAAATATCTTCATATGTTTTAAATCGATGATATAAATACAATTCAATCCAGACATTTGTGTAAGAATAACTATTTGTGTGTAAAACATTTTCCTCTATAAACATAATCATCTTACTATGTTCATATTGTCATGTATTTTTAATCGTTTGACTATTCTCACTGTGAATGGTGTTTAAGACCTATTTTTGCATAAAAATCTATTTTTACAGCTGACTAACATATATTCAATTTGAACTAACTGTGAATTACATTACTATTTGCAACTTTATATCTAATATACGTATGACCAGATGTTTTTGCCTTCTCACATCAATCATCCGAAAAAGATCAGAGACTGATTAGGCGCACGGGTAGTAATAATAGCCACCATTGATATGTAGTAGGGGTACAAAATCAGGAACGAGATAGCAACAGCGAATAGTACCCCTACAATATTATTATTAAAAGAAATCAATATTTCTTGGATCGCTAGAAATAAAAATTAATAAATACTAAGCAAATTTGCAGATTTTCCATTTAGGCCTTTTTCTGAAAATTTGCGAATATTATTATGAATATAATTGGCCCTAAACTATATCATTGTGAAATTTCATATTTTACTTTGAACTACCTAGATTGTATTGCGATAACTCCAGCTAAAGCTCAATGTCTAAACATGATTTTACTGCTAGCGTAAATCAGGTTGCAATTTGTCAATCCACAGAGCTACATTTGTGGCTAGCCTATTTCTGTTATTGAAATTATAAATTATCAGAATTACCACGTCAGGATAAATTACTCGCGCGATTTCAGTGGTGTGCTGCACAATTGCAGACATGTAATCACCATTTAAATTAAAATAAATATATTTTTTGCAAAGGATTTTTATTCGAATTATGAACCATCTGGTCGATCGGCTAACGTAAGTTGATCGAAAACCTGCGCACTAACAGCAGTTTTTAACAGATGTTAAACGCAAATGTGTTTCCTTAAATAATACTCACATTTTAACTGGATTAAATATGCGTGTTAATGGTGCTTCAACTTCTCTTTGTGTCGTGCAAAAACTACATAGCTTTTAAGCGGGATGGCCAGACAAACTGCTTCATTTTATAGAACAAAATACTTGTTTCTTTTGAATTCCGCTTATAATTATTGATTCAGTTAATTGTTTATGGTTACAATTAAGCTTTAAATCGTTTTTTGCTTTAGCATATTCGTTACTCTTCGAATCTGGACATACCAGTATGCCAATTCTGGAAAATTATCCACGAACTGTTGATAATTTTTATTGGAAAGGACAGAAACTTCTATTGACCAAGTAGGTTTATGGTAAATTTTTCTGTTTAATTTTAAAATATCATTTTTCTGTTACAGCCAATCTATGACAGACAGACAATCATCTTTCCCATGCTCTGATGTGAAATTAATATTTTCATTTGCTTAATTGAAGCTTTGAAAGAGTGTTCATTATCTAGACCTGTTCTTGTGAACAAGAAAAGTAGTAAATAAATACTGTATGTATTATGCACATTTATTTATTTCAATTTTTAGTGGTATGTTTTCAAGGTGTCCTCAAAAAACCTGAGACAACGCTGTAATAGGGGGCCTCCCGTTGTCACACCAACAATCTGCTTATGGATTCTTCTATTAAAACTAAACTGTATATCATTAGTGCATATCAAATAAGCTTTTGTAGAGCATAGCCTGAGACCGGAGATGGTAATACGTTTTGGTTTACCGCTTTTTCTATACTACCAATGATTTCTTCAATTGGAAAATTTATAAATGAAGAAATTACGCCGAAATACATCCTAATCTTTTTTTGACTTTTATATCTTGAATTCTGTTAAATAACTTAAAGTAGTCAGAAACAGAGTAATAACTTAGAAGGTTGCGCAATATTTATATCATACAGAATAAATATTTAATCAATGGATGGGATGGAGAATTGACCATTTAAATTATTGTTATCATAGGACAATTTAGTTTAGTTTTAGTGATCCATACAATGTTAGTGTAGATGATCCGACTGGTTTGAGCTTTTATACAACGGCTTCATCAAATGACCTATCAACTGTTAGGATTTGGATTTCATATTTTACTTTGCGCTTGAATTATGTATTGTCATTCAACACGTTCTCGATCTTTTGAATATAGTCTGATTTGTCCATTTTAACAATGCTCTCTCCTTTATGAAGAATGAAGCATAAGAATATGAGAAAGAAACGGTTCTTGTATCTGATAAAATTTCTTTTTATTTTTGCACATGGAAAGGGTACTATATATTTTGTTAAGGCTCGTATTCGAAGCAAAACATACAGTTATTATAAAAATAGTGGTTATATAGTCTAAATATATCAGGGTCACTCTTTCGAAGCTAAATTCCTTCATAACAACATCAAACTAAATAGAGTCACAGGTCTTTGATATATGAAAAAAGAAAATTTGGGAATACATATTTTTCTCACCCAGAGCAATCATGTAGACTCACATGGATAGAATGTTCGTAATTGCTGATCGATTTTTGGTAAAACCATGTTGTAATGAACCAAAGTCAATCGGCAAATTGCAGTAAACAGGATTTTGTCCTAACCTTTTAATTAATTTCAAAAATGATAAGGTAGTCGAGATTAGTCTATAATCGTTGCCCACTCTACAAAATTTGATAGTGACATGGGTACTGATTCTCCCTTTTTTGTAACCATCACTTTTGGTATTTTTATTTTTTAATTGGTCACTTCGGGCGTTGTTTGTGTTGTCAATTTATTACACAGTTAAATACTGTTTGTTGCAGACAACTAATATATATGTAATTGTGTATTAGGTGTTGCACACCTAGTAACAAATTAGATCAAATATGACCAGAAGGATAAACCAAAGACAGCATAAACGGAAGGTATAATCTCATGTGCACATTCGTTTCGTGCTTACTGGCGACTCATCAGTAGGAGCCGGTATTACGCCTTATACCCACGACATATTTTTTTGAGGAATGTGGAAAAATTAGACGGTACTATCTCCTATACGAATGTGTGAACCTTCAGTAACGAAGCTAACTTTATATGAAGTCTTCGACAATGCGACTTTAAAGCCAAATCATGTATGTATATATATATATATATATATATATATATATATATATATATATATATATCAAGCAGTAATGGGTACAACACTACGGCTGTTGAGTCAGTACCTGTACCAACACTATGATTGCCGAGTCGGTACACTACACCAACATTATGCTTTCTGATTCGGTACGTGGTTTCAAGTGGTCTAGGGGTATGATTCTCGCTTTGGGTGCGAGAGGTCCTGGGTTCAAATCCCGGCTTGGCCCGTTTAATTTGCTTCCTATTTATAACTCTTAATGCACCCCACCAGCAAGGAATCAACTCGCGAACAGGCGTATGGATTATTTGATAGAACATGTGTGGTTTGAATCCAAATAAAGATATTCTATTCTAAAAAAAACATGATGGATTTCAATATATGCTAAAGTTCACCAAAATTGAGAAATACAACTGCATCTGAACACATGTTATTACAGCAAATTAATACCCTCTGGCATTGATCGATATATTTTAGCACATTTCGTGTTAATCAGGAATAAAAGGTTAGCCGCGAGGTTTGGTTTGTTTATGAAGCGATACAGTGAAATCCGCAAAGAAGCTGTATTTCTGATGTCGCCTTACCCGAATGCTAACTTGGCCATAATGGTGTTGTGGACAGGTTTGTTTGCCTCATTTCTGTGAGTTATCCTGATAAATTTAGTCATGGTAGCTAGGTATTCCTTCTCTCTCTACCTCTCTCTTCTCTCTCGTAAATCTCACTAATAATTTGTCTAAATTCACTTATATAATTTTTTCACTCCTTATGGTTATATGGCAGTGAAACATTAGTCAATTTTGACTTTTGTATGGCTGGACATGATGATCATTAGGAATTCATTCAATTAAATACGTAACAGTTAGGTCATGTTTTTTTGCAGAGGATTAATTTATATGCGACTATGTCTTAGGTGTTGCGAACCAAATTACAAATTTGTCCAAATATAACCATAAGAATTACATGTTCCGTTCATGCTGCCTATGGTTTATCCGAAACAGATATGTCCAGGTTCGACTCCTGTCCGCGGAAATTCTGAGAAGTATTTGAATAGTTCGCAATACGAGCGAAACCAGTTTCATGTATTAATTGCCTTTTTTTCTTACACAATGGATATTTTATACTGCAAAGTTTATATACATAAAGAGAACGGTTTTCCTATAAAGGCAGCAAATTTAATTTAAATTATTATTATCACCGCCCGCGCAATCATTGATCATTTAATTATACAAATGTTTAATTCACTAACACTTCCCCAGTCAATATAGTGCCTGTTCTTTAATAACAGATGAGGGATGACTTGTTTGAATTGTATATCAAAATAGATGCCACGTAGGGTCCACCTGAAGAAAAGTCCAACAAAAAAGTTAAATTAGTAAATAATTTAAAATTGTATGTCTGCTGCATGCAGTGATTTTCCTTCCTTAACCATTCTCCCATTTATTTCGAAACAGTACATATAATATTGGAATGGAGTATATAATCAAATTGAAAATTTTATTTAAATAAATTTTATCACCACCCGCGCAACTAATGATCATTTATATAAGCGAACATTGGTGGCGCGGACCATGATAACATTTAATTTAATCAAGAATGCGATCTCGAGATAAATAACTGATCAATTACGTAAATACTTTTGCCAGTATAAACTAAGAATTGTATAGTGTAGAAAAGACAATTCATCCAGTAGACCGTTTTCGTACTTAATGGAAACTCATCATGACTGGAACGTATAGTGTCATGTACACATTCGTTTCGCGTGCTTACTCGCGACTCATCAGTAGGAGCCGGTACTGCGCCTTAAAAAAAATTCGTCTATTATTTGGGAACTCATCGTGTAATGCCCATGAATTGCCGCGGAGCCGGTTCGGACCTAGACACGTCTGCTTCTGAATCTGGAGTTCTAAATAACGAGCCACTATGCCGCAAACAAATTTTCATTTCAATATCACTTCCCCACGTTGCGAGGTGTCCGTTCTATAATGACGGATTGAAGATGATTAGTTGGAACTTCAGGTGAAAAGAGATGACAAATAGGCTCCAACTTAAGGAAAGCCTAACCAAACATATTAGTTATCATTTAATTAAAAATTTTTGTAGTATGCGACAGAGTGGCTTAGTGGTAAGAGAAACAGATTCTGAAACATATGTTCCCAGGTTTGAGCCATGTCCGCGTCAAATTCTGCACAGTATTCGAAGAGTTCCCAATAAGGACGAAACCGGACTATTGGATGAATTTCATTTTTACACTGTACAATATATATTTTATACTGGCAAATGTATGTATATAATGGAAAAGGTGTTAAAATCAAGATTGCAACCTTGATTAAAGTAATTTTTATAAACGCTCGTGAAACCAATGTTTGTGTAGTTATACAAATGCTCAATTCAATACCACTTCCATATGTAGCATTGGTTCCGTTCTATAATGACAGATTGGGGATGGTTATTTGGAACTTCAAGTATGATGAGATGCCGTATAGGCTCCAATTTAAGGAAAGTCTAACCAACAATACTAGTTTGTATATGATCGAAAAATGTGTGTAATATACGACAGGGTGGCTCAGTAGTTAGAGCACCGTATTCCAAAACAGACATGCCAAAGCTCGAGTCCTGTCTGCGCCAGTACCTGATGAGTTCTCAAAAAGGACAAAACCGGTCTACCGGATGAATTGCCTTTGCTACGCTATAAAATACGTAGATTAATCTGGAAAATGTATGTAAATAATGCGCCCATTATTTATGTCAAGATCACAACTTTGATTAAAATGATTGTTATCAACACCCGCGCAAACAATGTGTATTTAACCCATTATCTCCAGTGTTGGCTGAGATTTTTCTAGAGCACCTAGAGAACACATCATTAAAGAGTGACATAAGTAAATGTGCTCAATATATACGGTACGTGGACGATATATTTCTTGTCTTTAAGAACAGGTCGCAATCATGAACATTGCTTCAAAGTTTCAACAAAGCACATAAGAATATCGGCTTTACGTCAGAGCACGAGAAAGATGATTGTCTGTCTTTCCTAGATGTACTATTAAAGAAAAAACAAATGGTAAATTAAACCGAACAATCTACCATAAACCAACATGGTCTGCACAGTATTTGCATTACAGCAGTTTTGTTCCATTTCAATATAACTTATCAAGAATTGACAGGTTAGTTAGTCAAGATTCAAAAGAAATTGAATATAATAAAGCTATTAACGATTTCATCTCTAATGGCTATGTCAGACAATTAATTGAATCAATTATTAAAAGGGGAATTAGACAAAAACAGACGTATTACGGGCCAGAAAAGAAAACAGTATACCTAAACATCCTATTTAAAGGGGATGCAATTTCTTGAATGGCACAAAAGAAAGTTGAAGCAACATTAACACGCACATTTAATGCAGCTAAACTACAAGTGTTTTTTAGGGCAACACACTTGCCCCTACCAGCAATCAAAGAGAAACAGCCGTTAATGTCGATATCAACTATTATTTACCAATATACATGCGCAAGTCGTCGATCAACTTACGTAGGCCGTTCGACCAGACGGTTAATTACTCGAATGAGAAAACATTGTAACATAAACGTCTGTTTTAAATCAAATAGTGAATACACGTTTGCAATTGCGCAACACATCATCGAAATATTGCACATATGTTCTCCGGACGTAGCCTTCACAATAAGTACTAAATGCAATTAGAAAAGGGAGCTAGCCACATACGAAACGTAATGGATAAACAAATTGCAGCCGAATTTATGCAAGCAGAAGAAGCATGTACAGGCATTGAGCTTGAACTGGATGTGACGCACGCAATTGATTGATTGGTTCCCTTATTTCACACCCTCCGCATGTTTACATATATCTATCTTGTTTTGCCTTCCAATTTACATATAAAGAGATGTTCATTTGTAGATACTTGAGAAGATAATGAGAAAGAAGCGTTTCTTGTATCTGATAAAATTTCTTTTTGTTTTTGCACACAGGAAGGGTACAATGAATTTCATTTTAGTTATTTAACGTTTCATTTCAATAGCGCTTCTCCATGAAGCCTTGTGTCTGCTCCATTATGACAGTCTTTGGATGGTTATTTAGAACTCCAGATATAAAGAGATTACATTTAGGCTCCACATTAAGGAAAGGTTAACCAAAAACATTAGTTAGTAAATAACTGCAACTTGTGTATAGTATGCGATAGTGTGGCTCAGTGGTTAGAGTACGATATTCCGAAGCAGACGTGCCATGGTTCGAGCGCTGTTCACGTTGAATTCTGGACAGGACGTGATTAGTTCCCAGTAAGGACGAAACCGCTCTACTGGGCGAATTCCCTTTTCCACAATATACATAACTTAGTTCATACTGGCAAATGTATGTACATAATTGGTCAGTTGTACAAATCAAAATCGCAATCTTGATTAAATTTACTGTTATCACCGCCTTTGCAACCATTGCTAGTTTGGATATTTAAATTTTCGTTTCAATAACATTTCTCCTTGTAGCTTGGTGTCTGTTTTATTATAACACATTGGGGATGGTTATTTTGAAATTTTGGTCTAAATGGATGCCATATCAACTCCACATTAGTTAGTATATAACTGAAAATTGTGCGTAGTGTTCGGCAGTGTGGCTCAGTGGTTAGAGCACCAGATTCCGAAGCAGACGTGCTTTTTTTAGTCTTGTCCTTGTCCAGTTCTGCACAGTACGCAATAAGTTCCCGATAATGATGAAACCGTTCTACTGGATGAATTGCCTCTCCTGTGCTATACAATACTTAGTTTTTAAGTCAGGATCTCCTCGCCATCCACGACGCAATGCCCACTTCATCAGCATCATTGGCAGCTGCAAATGTGTTGTTGTTACAGACCATGCACCATTGGTTAGCGTACTTCCTAAAGCGACTTTAACTGTCGCAAAGTGCCTTGCCAGAGTAGAAAGATATATGTGATGTATAAGCAAATGGCAATTCGATATCTCACATGTCAAGGGGAAACAAAACTTCATTGCAGACGCATTTTCTAGGCCAGACGTCTCGCTACAACCACCTTTACCGTCGCCATTTACAGTCAACTCCGTGACTCTTAGGGAGACTGCACTAATCCCAACTCTCCTACGAACAAAACAGCGCGGAGAAACTCAAAATAAAAGATCCGTAGTTCGTTACCTCACCAAATTCTTATGCCAACACTGGGAAGGTTTACTTATTGTTTACTTCACTGGTACGCAGTCCAAAAAGCCAGTTTTGCCGACCAGTATTCAGAGAAAAGTTTATGACTCAATTCACTCGAGTTGTCACCCAGGAAGTGAGGCGACTGTCAGACTACTTACAGATCGTTTTTGGGGTCACAGGCTCAGGCAGAACGCTAAATGACGGGTCTCCGAATATGCTATTTCCAAGAAAAGCAAGATCACATATCACACTCGTTCTGAGTTGCAACATTTCCAAATTATTTCACGACTAGCCATCGTCCACATCGACATAGTTCATCTGATGACGGTTCAAGGTTTCAGCTACTTTTTAACTAAGATTGTTAGATAAATAAGTTGGCCTGCAGCTTTACCACATGCACCAATTATGCAGACTAAGTCACTAACGGTTTTATCTCTGCATGAATAGCACATTTTAGTGTTCCCAATGATATTATTACTGATAGAGACACGTGCTTCTCATCGGATCGTTTCAAAACAACCCTGCGGTTCATATGATGCACCTTATGCCAGACGATCCCTACCATCCCCAATCTAGCGGTGTGGTAGAAAGAATGCATAGGGAACACATAGAAGCTTTACCATCCGTACACGTGAATCTATTAAAACGTCTGCGTCATAAGTCTTGTATGACATGGACCTACGCCTGCCTAGTCATCTATCAAATCTGCTACCCGCAAAGGATGACTCACAAGTCGTCGCTTCTCGTCTTCAAATTTATTTCGGTAACATGTCTGAGCAGCAGCCGAGACATACTCTTTGTCCAGTTTTCGTTGACTCGCAAATCTACAGCTGCAAGAGAGTACTCGTTCGTAACGACGCAGCTGTTGCACCACTCCAACCAAAGTATCGCTTTCCTTACACGACTGCCGAAATACTTCATTATTTTGCAAGTTGCGACACAAGCATTGGTAAGCATAGACAGGTTGAAACTATTTATTGAACCGCCTGATCCTGGAGATATACAACCTACTACACTTGTCCCAGGCTCTATCTGTCTACAATCTCAACTTTACAATAGATTGCTTTCCATAACGCATAACTGATAATTTTTTACATTAATTATTCGTTTACTTTGACGCACCAGTGGCGCCCCATTGCACCCGACGTGATCTTCATTAATTCACATGATTTATTGCCTTTCTCACATACAATTGTCCTACAGCTGTTCTTAGCTAACAATTGTGTAGCATTTTTGAACTGTTCTTCGGTATTATGCCGTCTCTGCGGCAATGTCCGAGTACACTTTTTTCGTTACTATTTGATTTTCATGCATATATATTTTATTTCATTTTACTCCTGCAAAGTATAACTCATACATGAGCTTACACTGCCTATTTTGATATGAACAGCTACGTATAGCTAACGTCTTGTGTAGTAACGCTAAGTAGTCATCGGTTTCATATCATGGTACAGACCATTTTAAATACATATCTCAACTTCATCAGTTGCACAGTGCACACTCTACAAATACCATGATCACAACATCGAGCACACGCTAGCTTTTTTGGTCGTATTCAAACTCATTGACGGCGATCCAACCTGACTATGATTCAAATTAAACCAGGCAACTTCAGAGGCAATTGTCCCGCTGCGGCCTCAAAATATCTCACACTACTCCATTTCGCTTCACGCGGTATGACCAGCCACTACAGCTAACAATTTGTTTAGCAATTACTAGTGTTTGTTTTGGATCATTTCATTGTTGAAGCAACCAACAAGCATGCACCAGCTAAGCGTTTACTCTAAATTTTTAAATTAGCAATAAGCAGAACAGTAAGCAATTGCTAAACTGGGTTGAAAATATGCCCTACATTTTCTATCAAGCCCAGCCGAAAGGATTTTTTTCTTTTTGCCAGAGAGGAAAATGATGTAACGGCTTAGACTAATTCGCCGTTATATTCCCAAAATGAAATTTATATTTCATTACGCGGTACCAATTAAAATAAGCGAAATTTGTCGTAAACCGATGGCCTGCGACCTTGCGCCTGCACAAATATATGAGTGTGGTGCATTTACCATGCATTAACACGCACTTGACATTTTTGCCCTGTGCGCCACGGGTAATTGCTGTCCCTCTCTCTACTTGACTGTTTATCTAACTTCTGGACGACTTTCTTATATCCCGCTGTCACCTAGTCACATGGACTTCAGTCACGTCAATCTTCTTGTTGCTGCACGACTATTCATATGTGATCAATTATCAATTAATCGGACTTCGGAGTGTGCCAGCCACCACGGTGCTGCAACAAGACAATTCTGCGACTTCGAACAGCAACTCACCTCTCTGGTTTCGACAACTCTACGTATTCCGGTGTTTTCACATGAAAGAACACGAGCTTATCAATCAGGGCAAGTACTTCTAGACACTGCAACACTACCTAACTTTCTCGGAATTTCCCAGTGAACGCAATTCCGGTCCTGATAAAGACCACCCACAGTATCAATTAATTACAGCTTGTTAACTATTTTCTGACGTCGCACGACATTTACTTGCATCCAAGACGTTACACATATATATTCCCATTTATTATTTTGTACTATTTTTTTTAAACATTAGGGTCAGTGTTAATATCATGTAGTCTCTGAAGTCCATAAAGTTTCCTAATTAGTTTTTCAGGTCAGTAATTTATTTTGATTTTTAAATTATAATTTTTATTTAGTTTTCTTTTTTTACATCATCTTTTTTAAAGAAAACTTATATTTTATATTGAATTTCATTATTTTTTAATTTTAATAGTTATTTTTCCCAGAGCTATTTAGTTCCTTATAATACACACCTTCCGTTCATATTTTTAATATGCGCAATGTTCTGGAATTATGCACGTGATTTTTCTTTACATTTGAAATACATAAAACTGTAATTTTAACGTTATTATTATTTCACGCGGATAGTCTTTTGTAAGTCTTACTCAATGTCAAATTTATTATTATTATTATTATTTCCACCAACATAAATTAGTAATTTTGCCAGGATACTGTTTACACGTTGTGTTACTATGCAAACATGGTACTAAGGAACGTCATTTCTTTAAACAAAGGTTAATTATTTTAGTAAGCAAATAACGAAGAATTGTTTGTAATTTTTGAGTTTTGTATCTTGTGCTGGACGCAAAATTACTTACTCAACGAGAACAGGTTATATATTTGGGTGCAGTTTTGCTGTGATTAACACGAAGACTAATCTTTAATTTTGAGGACAACTGATAATTTCGTTTCAAATTAGATGATCATACCGCATATATGGATTATCCGAGCGTGGCATCTCAGAGTCTTTCTTATGGTAGTGATCAAAGGGCCTCTACATTATTAATAAAGTTTGTTCATATGATTTACACTTACATTAATTCTCTAGCTACACTGCCACCAATAAGGTTGAAACCGGTATACTGGATTAATTGCCTTTTCTACAATATAAAATACTTAGTTTATACTGACAAATGTATATTTATAATGGGTCAGGTGTTTCTATCAAGATCGCAACCTTGATTATAGTAATAATGACTGGTTTTAATCCTTGTTACATATAGTTCGGTCATTTAAGTTCAGTAAACTATTTTTTCGTGTTTGAATCCTAGTTAGATCTGTTCGCATGTTTTGTTTGCGAATCAATATCAGCCATCTAGTTTTGATAATCTACATTCTCTGAAGAAATTAACGTTCCAGATATTTTTAAAATTTAATTTTTAATACCTATTCATACGATTCCGTGCAAAGAATTGGATATTAGCTGTAGTTGATCATGCACAGTCTCGGGTGTATTAATCTAATGTAAACCCATAATATGCCTGTGTTTAAGAACACTCCAGATCTTTTTAATGTTACATCGAAGATGACATTCCAAACTGATCAGCTTATCCCCTCATACTACTTCACTCCACCAGTCTCCTTTATTGTTCTCATATATGAGACCGGCAACCATACCAATACAAATACGACTTTATGCTAACGACTAAAGAAGTATGCACTGGAATCGAACACAGACACATAATCGATCTAGATCACGATTATATATATGCAAATCCAAAACCGAATTAGTTACGTGCTTCTTCCTTTTCCGATTTCTGCATAGACTGAAAGGAATTAATTACAATAGATAATAATAAAATTATTTGGCAACAAAGGCCAACAGGCCCAACAATTGAAATGATGAGGCACAAATCAAAAGTAGGATATGTAAAGTTGAATGTAATTGCGACTAGCAAAGTATATACCCATGGGAGAAGGGAGTTGAGAAAGAAATGTCCTTTCATCAACTTCGTAATAGATCATTCTGATGGAATGGAGATTCCATTGGACTAGGAAGTATCGACTAGATAGAAGAGTGTATGCCAGTGTCGCGTGCAGGGATCATTGGCTTTAGTTGAGCGAGGTTGCGGGTGATGGAAAGCGTGGAGGAACCAGCGTCCGATGAGTGCTAGATGGTCCATTAGGCTTTTTGAGTTTCCGATTGTTTGCTGAAACAAAAAGAAGAGATTCAATAGAGCAAATTGTGGCATATCAATCAATATTTTAATGCGGTAGAATGAAAACGAGAGTCAGAGGCGAATGGTTGAAAGGACTATCCAGGAGAGACTTCACGCTCCGAAACTGGATAATAGCCTAGGGATAGAGCGCAGTGTTATGGGTTAAGAAGGAACCAGTTTCGCTTCCAATCAGATATCTTGCCTGGGAATTTGTTAAAGAAGTGATTATGAACCGCCTTTCTAAATTCGTGATGGGATAGAAGCTTTATTTCCGCGGGAAGAACGTTGAATACACTTTGGAAAAAAGAGATTTTATTAAATATGGGAGTGTGGTTAAATTGGATTGAAGAGTTGCTATGGCATGTAGCATAGTTTTGACTTGGGTGAGCGAAGTTTGATAGTGGATTGAAGAAATTACGGTAGATTGAGTCAGGAACAAGAAAGCTAATCTTGCTCCAATTAATACAGCATGGCATAATTAAAATTCTAAAACGGAAATCGAGTACAAACAGCCAACTAGAGTTTAAACAACGAACGCTCCAGTCATTATTAAAGCAGTTCTCATCCATTTAACTGGCAAACTCATTTATTAAATATGCGTTATTTTGTAGTCCACTTGCAGCAAAATGCTAAGAGTATATAAATAGTTTCATTATATATAAAATAATTATTAATTTTTAAATATTTTTTTACGCATTTCATAACAGATATCGAGTATAGTTATGTCAATCTGTAAAATAGACAGTTTCATTTATAAAATGTTATTAAGTTGACGCTAAGTCATTATTGATAATAAATATTATGCTCATATCTATTAAATTATACATTATGCGTTCCATTTATAAACTGGAACTTTCTTTGTTGCACGTAAATATTGGCGATGTCGTTTCAAAACGCCACCATTGGAAGATGGTCGAGCTATTCATTCAATTCCATCTTGTATTTAGAAACTGGTGATTAATGAAGAATAAATTCACTAGGATTGGGCGACCTAGTGTTCATTTACAACCCAAAAGCATCTTTGAATTTCATGGTTTTGCGACAGTGATGTAACCGTGTGTTAATCTGGCTTAACGTTGTGTGGTGGTAGTAGTAGTAATAGTGCCATCCAAACAAATTTTTTTTAAAGCAAATAACGGACAATTTAAACGTAAAATGAGTTGCTTTTTTTAATTTTTCCCGGACTTACTGACTGTACTGAATCAAAGTAACAAGCACAGCAATCGGGCAGAATGATTAGACAAATCAGAAGAAAGAGTTGCCTAAAATATTAGGCTTTATTCATCATATAATGCAGATATACATGCTAAAAGACAAAACAAAACATGTTAGTATACGAACGGTGTTAATATAAATGTGTGTACAACAGAACTAAAGGTAGTGCATCGACCCAGTTGCCATTAATGGACGAGGATGCTAAAGCTGCTTTGAGTTCCCTATGCATTCTCTCTACCATACCGTTAGCTTGGGGATGGTAGGCAGTCGTCTGGCGTAAGGTGCATCCCATGTACCGCAAGGTAGTTTTGAAGCGATCAGATGAGAAGCAAGTGCCTCTATCAGTAATGACCTCGTTGGGAACACCATAATGTGCTATCCATGCAGAGATAAAACCGTTAGTGACTTCGTCTGCAGAAATGGTGCCAAGAGGTAAAGCCGCAGGCCATCGTGTAAATCTATCAATCATAGTTAAAAGGTAGCTGAAACCTTGAACCTGTGTCAGATGAACTATGTCGATGTGGACGATGGCTAGGCGTGAAGTAGTTTGGAAATGTTGCAACTTAGAACGAGTGTGCCGTGTGATCTTGTTTTTCTGGCAAATAGCACACTCGGAGACCCATCGTTTAGCGTTCTGCCTGAGTCTGTGACCCCAGAAACGATCTGTAAGAAGTTTGACAGTCGCCTTGCTTCCTGGGTGAGAAATTGAGTGAATTGAGTCGAAAACTTTTCTCTGAAGGCTGGTCGGCAGAACTGGCTTGTTGGGCTGCGTACCCGTGAAGTAAACAATTGGTAAACCTTCCCAGAGTCGGCATACGAACTTGGTGGGGTGACGAGCTACTGATCTTTGAATGTGAGTGTCACCGCGTTGTTCTGTTTGCAGGAGAGATGGCGTTAGTGCAGGTTCACTGAGAGTCACGGAGTTGACTGTGAATGGCGAAGGCGAAGGTGGTTGTAGCAGAGACGTCTGGCCTGGAAAGGGCATCTGCAATGAAGTTTTGTTCGCCCTTGACATGAAAGATGTCGAATTGCCATTCGCTCAGACGTGACAGCTGTCTTTCTACTCTGGCAGGGTACTTGGCGACAGTTGAAGTCGCGTTTCGTAGTACGCTAACTAATGGTGCATGATTCTGTTGAAATAATGTCTGCCCTAGATAAGACCTTTTGCTCATTATTTGTCTTAAAGGTGGCTATTGCCACATCGACCAAAAGTGTCATATCTGGTTTCTACTGGTTGCAAAGTACGCGAGTAAAAACTGATAGGCTTCCGAAATCTGTCGATCTTTTGTTCCAAAGTGGCCCCAATAGCAAATTTAGAAGCATATGTTGTGAGTAGAAACGGTCCTTTGAAATCTGTATCTGTTGCATTGTGGCTTTTGCTAACGACTTGATGGCGAGACAGAGTTATTCCTCGTCTTCAGGAGACCACGAAATAGTGTATTTTCTGCTAAGTCCTTTTCCATTCCGCAGGTGCCTATTTAACGGATAAAGTTGATTTTATAGGCCGGGAAGTAACTTGCGATAGTAGTTAAGAAATCCTGAACTTTCGTGTAGCTCATTTAATGTCGTTGGTGGTTTAATTTTCTTGATGGAATATGCCTTCGACGGCAAAGTTTGTATATCTTGTGAGGTAATACGATTACCTAGGAAATCCACGTATGTAGTTTCACTCTGCCACTTGTCACAATTGATCTAGAGTTCGTTATTGGATGTATGAGAGAACATTTCGTAAATGCTTCGCCTGAGATTCTATGTCTGGACTGTAAACCATTATTTCAACGAGATATGACATACAGTTAGCATCATCGTCTCGGAGTATGCCGTCCATGAAACTTTGGAATGTCTGAGCAGCACATTTCAGACTAAAATACATGTACAACAATTCAAAAAGGCCAAAGGGAATGATGACTGAGGTTTTTTCAATATCTTCTGGCGCTACCGGAATGTGGCTGTAGGCTTGTCTGAGGTCAATCACTGATAATAAATTGTTACCGCTGGTTTTTTTCAAGCAAGATGTTTATATTAGGAATTGGATATGCATCGGACTTGGTCACAGAATTTTGCTTACGATAACCTCCACAGGCTCCGTATGATTCGTTTTATTTTGAGACCAAGTGCAAGGCTGATTCCCATAAACTTTTCAATGGTCTGATGATTCCCCCTTCCAGTAGTCCTAAAAACACTTCTTGGGCAGCTTCCGGTTTAGCAGAGGCAGCGGGTTATTTTGACTGCGATAGGTTGTTCTGTTGTGACAATATGGTGTATCGTGTTGGAGACTCCTAGCTCTGACATGCAGAGATCGAAAAATGACTTGTTTTCTTGCAGAGCTGCTGCTACCTCTGTTGAATCATGCACTGTGGTTGGCTGAATGACCTGTAACTCCAAACGTTCGAAGTAAAGTGCTCAAAATCTTTGCTCAAGTACGGTGGAGGGGCCTTTTAGTTAGCATGATCAACAATGATCCGATATTTCAACAAGTTATCAAGGCCTATTATGTTGTATGAGACCTTGGCGACGATGAAGTTTTGACAAAATTCACATCGTAAAACTATGTTGAGAGTGCGATGCCGGCAACCATAAGTAACATTGGGCTCCCCTGTAGCTGTTGCGACTAGAACGCCTAGAGCCATCTCGGCCATGGAATCACCATCGAGAACTTTAATTGCTGTACCTGCGTCTACAATGAATTCTTCTCCAGTTTTGAAAGCTCGGTGATGCAGAAGTTTATTGGGTTGCTTTGCCGGGTCATAAAGGCAAATAGGTTGGTCATGACCAAGGACATCAGTTCTGCTGTCTATGTGGCATATCCTGCGTTGACGAAAAGAGTCAACATAAACTGCAGCGATAGGCTTTTTAAATTTGGGCTTGAAGAACAGAAACTGTTGTCTTGTTGTTGATTGTGGCCATTTAAATAAGGAAACTGGCATCCGTTTGGTAAATTTTGTGATCAATGGATGCAAATTCGACAATTAATTTTGGTGATAATAGCACAATTTTTTGGAGAATACCGACTGAATGATCGAGATGGTCCTGATTTGTCGTTTATACTGAATTAAACGGTTTTGATCAGCGGTTTTATTATCATTTTTCCTGTCTATGACGATTCTTTCAAGAATTTTACTCAAATCTGAAATAGATCTCTCCAAAGTTGATAGCCTAACATCATCAGATGTGAGACCGGCGGATGGACTTTGAGCTAACTTAGAATTCAGGATAGTCATGTTTTGAAGTGACTTACAGAACATTAAAATCATAAAGTCAGTGATCCCTGCACGTGACACCGGCGTGCAGACTCTTTCTATCTAGTCGATCCTTCCTGGTTCAATTGAATCTCCATTCTATCAGAACGATCTGTAACGACACAAAACAATTCGCTGACATATTGCGTAAATTAAATTCAATTCAATTTACGCGACACCAATGAGAAAAAGCTAAATTTGCCGTTAAACAATGGTGTGCGCGCAGTCAAATCAAGGCTATTTAAGCACGGTAAATTGACCATTCAAGTCAGTTGTCACGTTTGCTTTCTGCTAGGCGTTACGTGTGCGTGCTGTCTGCTATCATCACCTACGCTGTTTTTGGCTTGCTTCACACATATTGGCAATTTCAGTCACGCTTATCTTGTTGCTGTACAACTAGTGAGACGGAGCAACATCTACAGTTGATCCCTTTAGTGAGCTAGTTACTGCAGAACTACAAAGAGATTACTCAGCTACACACTTGCCACGGTTTTCAACGCTACAACAGAAGGAACAACAACCCAAGTCAACAAGAGCTGGTCTCAAGTGTCTAGGAGTACTTCTAGACACTGTCCCACTAACTGACTTTCTCGGTATTTGTCGGAGAACGCAATACCGACCCTAACGAGGGCCCTCCAACAGTACTAATTCTGTCATTCATGACTCTTAACTGACTTTGTAACGTCGCACGGCATTTGCATGAAGCTGGGGCGTTATACAAAATTGGCGACCACGCCAGGATACAGAGTACTGTACTTTTTTTTAGTCATTAGCAAACTTTTGGAATAAATACAATCGACTGTGTTTCTTTTTCATTTTTTTGGAGTACAATAAATTGACATTTGCGTATACGTTTTACTCTGGTTGTTAATCTTAAGTCGAAGTCTTCTGGACAATTTTGTTGGGTATATTTTTTTGAAGGAAGGTGTTCTATTCAATAATTTTTTTTCCAACGTACCAAACTGTATATCTTGGTCATCTGTGAACGAACATTGACTGTACTTGTGGTTTTGTGAAGGAACTTATTTCATCTGTGTTCTGCGCTCATAACGAAAGATTCAACTGCGGAAGATTCTGTTTCATCTGTGAAAACCACTTGTGGGTAAACGTTTCGTATATAGTCATTTTATAAATTTTCATCTTGCTTACAAATTTATGCTTTTGAGATCCTGTAAAATTGTTAGAATGACAGACTCAATTTTAGATATTGATGTTCATGTTTGGGATGGTGACAGAGAACTATTCTTTATGCGCGTAGACTTCGCTTTCTCCCCGTTTCTAGATTATGACAGTCATCAAAAACTGTCAAAGGTTTTTGCTAAACTACCTTCTGAATTGCAACGACGGACTTATCCAAATCTTGAGGCCATTAGGAAACTACCCAATCCCATTTGGGTCTACAAAATGAAGTAGAATCCTTACTAGGTCCCACAGAAACTGAACAGATAATAAATAAATACGCGCAATTACACAGGCCAAACCTTGGCCCCATTGAGATTTTAAGGGAATTACGGAAACGTTGGTACAAAACCAATATTTCTGACTATGAGGCTAAGGTTATTTTTATCAACAATCTTCCACAATCACTAAAATTATTCGCCAGACAGCTCGCCAACTCTCTCTATAGAAGACTTATTTGAGAAATGTGAGTTAAAATTTAGTGTTTTGGAAACTAAGTTAAATTCGTCATCCTTTGTCCGCCCCAGAAGGATGATGGGCTCTCCTCTTTAGAGAGTACAGTAGCGAACATGGCTAAAGTTCTAGAAGAATTGACCATAGGGAAATCCGAGCTAAATCAGGTGAATACTCGATCAAATTTTGTACACAAAATACATTATAATTGTGGGCGGCGATCGAGATCCCCGCAATCATTTAACAGATATGCTCCAAAGAACTGGTGCTTTAATCAACATAAGTTATTTTATTCATGTCAAGTCTGTCACTGTCATTCCGAAGAATTTCCGAATGAGTGTCAATTTCCATAGTTGACCGGAAAGACAACAGAACACAGGCGCAGTGATGCATCAGGATCGGGAAACGTCTGGCGCAGGAAGTAGAACACCGTACTTTCTGCGCATCAACGGCATCAACGGCGCCACAGGGAAGAAACCAATTAAAATCCGACATTCCTGTCGACTCTTTTCGTCTTCGCCGTATTTTCCACATAGAGAGCCAAACGGACAACGCCTGTCGCAATCAGCAGCCTACTTGTTTGCATGGCCCGGCCAAACAGTCCAACGATCTTCTGCATCTGCTTGATTTCAGAACTAGCGAAGAATTCATCGTAGAAAAAGATGCAGGTGTCTCAGTTCTCAAGGGTGATTCAATAGCCGAGATTTCGCTAAGCGTTCTACTCGCAACAGCTACAGGCGAGCCCATACCTCCTTATGGTTGTCGGCATCGCACACAAGATATAGGTTTACCGCGTGAATTTACTCACAACTTCATCTTCGCCATGGTCTCACACAACATAATAGGTCTTGATTTCCATTTGAAATTTCGGCTCATTGTTGATATTGCCAATCAAAAGATCATCGACCCCTCCACCGGAAGTGAGCAAAGTTTTTGGACACTTGCCTCTAGGCATTTGAAGTTACAGGTCATTAAGCCAACCCCAGTGCATCATTTAGCAGAGATTTCAGGGGCTCTTTGAGAACACAAGTCGCTTTTCGATCTCAGCAAGTCAGGGCTACAAGTCTCCAGCACGATGCACCATATCGTTACAGAAGGATAACCTATTGCACTCTAGAAGAAACCACTGGCCCCTGCTAAACTGAAAGAAGCCCAAAAGGAATTTTCAAGGCTGTTGTAAGAGGGAATCATAAGACCATCGAAAATTTATGAGCGTCATCACTTCACTTAGTCTCCAAATCAAACGTATCGTACAGAGCCTGCGGTGATTACCGCAAGTTAAATTCAGTGACAAAATCTGATGCATATCCTATTCCCAATATTAATACCTTACTTGCAAAACTCAATGGCAGAAATTTCTTCTCAGTAATTGACCTCAGACAATCCTACCACCACATCCCGGTAGCGCCAGAAGATATTGAAAAGACTGCGGTCATCACTCCATTTGGACTTTTCGAATATCTTTACATGCCTTTTGGACTTAAGTGTGCTACACAGACATTTCAAAGATTCATGAACAACATACTTTGCGACGACGCTGCTTATTGTATGTCATATCTCGATGACATAATGCTATTCAGTCCAGACTAAGAATCCCATGCTAAGCATCTACAAAATGTCCTCTCACGCTTACTCAACCACGGACTCAAGATCAACTCTGACAAGACGCAGATTGCAACTACATCCGTGGACTTCCTAGGGCATTGTATCACGCCACAAGGTATTCAACCTTTGCTGTCAAAGGCGAATTAAACCAGGAATATAAAGTCACCGAAGACTGTTAGCGAGTTGCAGAAAATTCTGGGAGTAATAGACTACTATCGCAAGTTCCTTCCAGGCTTTTCAAGACAACTTCATCCTTTGTGCGAAATCAAAAAGGACATAACGAGAATTCCATCATTACTTGGTCATCTGAAGACGAGGAATTACTTTGACTCGTTAGCAAATGCTACAATGCTAACGCATCCAGATTTTCAAAGACCGTTTCTACTCACGACAGATGCTTCTGAATTCGCTATTGGAGCCACGTTGGAACAAGAGATCGACGGAGTGAGGAAGCCTATCAGTTTCTACTCGCGTACTCTCCAATCAGTAGAAACGAGATACGACACTTTCGGTCGAGAACTCCTCGCCATCCACAACGCAGTGCGCCATATTATCAGCATCATTGGCAATAGCAGATCTGATGTTTTCACAGATCATGTACCATTAGTTAGCGCACTTCGAAACACAACTTCAACTATCGCCAAGTACCCTGCCAGAGAAGAAAGTCAGATTTCATGTCTAAGAGAATGTCAATTTGACATATTTCACGTCAAGGGCGAACAAAAATTTATTGCAGATGTCCTTTCCAGACCAGATGTCTCACTACAACCATTTTCGTCGTCGCAATTCACTTTCAACTCCGTGACACTCAGTGAACCAGCACTAATGCCTTCCCTCCTGCGAACGGAACAGCGCGGTGACATTCACATTCAAAGATCAGTAGCACGTCGCCCAACAAAGTTCATATGCCGTCTCTGGGAAGGCTTACCAATTGTTTACTTCACGGGTACGCAGCACAACAAGCCACTTCTGCCGACCAGCCTTCAGAGAAAGTTTTTCGACTCAATTCAATCAAATTCTCACCCAGGAAGCAAAGCGACTGTCCGACTTCTCACAGATCGTTTCTGGGGTTATAGGCTCAGACGGAACGCTAAGGAATGGGTCTCCGAGTGTGCCATTTGTCAGAAAAACAAGATCACACGGCACAATTGTTCTAAGTTGCAAAATTTCCGAACAACTTCTCGCCTAGCCATCGTCCTCATCGAAATAGTTCATCTGACAAAGCATCAAGGTTTCAGCTACCTTCTAACCATGATTGATAGATTTACGCGGTGGACCGGCGGCATTACCTCTTTGCGCCATTTCTGCAAACGAAGTAAGAAACGGTTTTTTCTCTGCATGGATATCCAATTATGGTGTTCCCAATGAGGTCATCACTGACAGAGGCATTCGCTTTTCATCGGATCATTTCAAAACCGCTTTGCGGTTCATGAAATGCACCTAACGCCAGACGACTGCCTACCATCACCAATCTAACGGTATGGTAGATAGAATGCATAGGGAACTCAAATCTGCTTTAGCATCCACGTTCATTAATGACAACTAGTTCGATGCACTACCTCTATTTCTGCTTGCCATGCGTTCCCGCATTCGTAAATCCATTAAAACGTCTCTGTCATAACTCTTGTATGGCATGGATCTACGCCTGCCAAGTCAGCTCCCACGTCTACTACCCGCAAAGGATGACCCACAAGACGAAGCTACCCGCCTCTGACTTCATTTCGGTAACATGTCTGAACAGCAGCCCAGACATACGCCTCGTCCGTTCTTCGTTCACCTGCAGCTCTACAGCTGAAAGAGAGTACTCGTTCGCAACGACACTACTGTTGCACCACTACAACCTAAGTATCGCGGTCCTTACCCGATTTTGATCAGAGAACCAAAATATTTCATTATCATGCAAGGCGCATTACCGATATCAATAAGCATAGACAGGTTGAAACCGTTTATCGAAACGCCTGATCCTGAGAGCATTCAACCTTCTACACACGTCTCAATCTCCATCTGCCTACAATCTCAACCTAGCAATATCTTGCTTTGCATATCGCGTAATTGATATTTTTTAACAATAATTGTTCGTTATTCTACGTATCAAAATTTTTAACTTTACGCGCACCAATTGCGTCCTACGTCACGCAAACTAACCTATGAATCCACATGATTCATTTTATTTTACTCACACTCACTTGTCTCACGTAGCATAACCAGCTGTTCTTAGCTAACAAAAATGTAGCCTTTTTGAACAGTTCTTTGGTATTATGCCGTCTCTGAAGCAATGTTCGAGTACATATAATTTTTATGCAGTTACCTTTGATTTTCATGTATATATTTTTACATTATAATGTATGGCTCACACCTGAGCTCACGCTGACTATTTTGGTATGAATAGCTACTTAGAGCTAACACTTTCGTGTAGCAAAACTAAGTAGTTATCAGCTTCATATCATGTTACGGGTCACTTTCAAAGCATATCTCAACTTCATCAGTTGCACAGAAACCACTCTACAAATATCATGACCACAGCATCGAGCACACACTAGCTTCTTTGGTCGTATACAAACACATTAACGGCGATCCAGCCTGCTCAGGTTTTAACTTAAACCTGGCAACTTCAGTGGCAATCTACTTTGAAATCATCACGCTGCAGCTCCCAAATCTTACACTGCTCTATTTTGCCTCACGCGGTATGACCGGCCACTACAGCTAACAATTTGTGTAGCAAATTCCTAGTTGTTACTTGGCATCATTGTGGAAGCAACCAACAAATATTCTTCAGTCCAGCATTTACGGCACATTTTTTAAATATCTATGGGCAGAATAATAACCAGTTGCTTAACTTGGTTCGAACTCTGTCATGCATTTCTTATCTAGCCTCGCCGAGAGGAATATTTTTTTCCAGAGAACGCAAGAACGGCCCTGTTAAGGGCCCCCAACTGTACTAACTTAGTCTTCCTGGCACTCTAACTGACTTTGTAACGTGGTACGGCATTTACTTTAAGCTGGGGCGTTTGCAGGTTATACTACAACAAGAAAGTTGACGTGGTTGAAGACAAAGTAACGTGGTGACGCAGCGTGACAAACTCAAGTCCAGAAGTCGGCATAGATAGGCATTCACAAGGAGAAAGCGACAGGAATTAAATGTAACGAGCAGAACAGATGTGTGTTGCGTGGTAATTTCATCAAGGTATATATTATATATATATATATATATATATATATATATATATATATATATATATATATATATATATATATATATATATATTATAAGTTTGAATCCAAATAAATATTGTAAATGCCCCAGCTTCGAGTAAATGCAGTACGACGTTACAAACTCGGTTAGAGTGCCATAAAATAAAGAGTTATGTACTGTTAGGGACCCTTAACAGGGCCGGTTTTGCGTTCTTCGGCAAATGCCGAGAAGGTCCGTAAGTGTGATGACGTCCAGAACTACTCCTAGACTCTTGTGACCAGCTCGGGTTGACTTTAGTTGTGGTTCCTTCTGTTGTGGCGTTGTAATCTCGCTGAGTATCTTCGTTGAAGTTCTGCAGTTATTGGCTCGTCTCTCTAGTTGTACAGCAACAAGATTTGCGTTACTGATGTTGCCAATGTTGGTGAAGCCAATCCACAAATCAGCGTATGTTAAAGGTAGGAAATAGCACTTCCGTGACACGCACAGTAGAAGGCAAAAGCTACAACTAAACTGCATGTAAAATTCACCGTGCTTAAATAGCCATGTCATAGAAATATATGGCTACTTGCACACTATTGGTTAACGGCAAGTTTTGCTTTATTCTAATTGGTTCAGCGTTAATCTAATTGAATTTAATTATCGCAATATGTCGGCAAATTCTTTGTGTCGTTACATCAATTTCCTTTCCAAAAAAAAGAAAAAATTCCTCTCGGCGAAGCTAGATAATAAATGCATGAAAGAGTTCGAACCAAGTTAAGCAAAAAAAATAATGTACCATAAATGCTTGGCTTAAGTATACTTGTTGGTTGCTTCAACAATGATATGATGCCAAGTAATCACTGGGAATTGCTACACAAATTGTTAGCTCTAGTGGCCAGTCATACTGCGTGAGGCAAAATAGAGCAGCGTAAGATTTGGAATCCGCAGTGTCAGGATTTCGAGGTAAATCGCCACTGAATTTGCCAGGTTTAAATTAAAACCTAGGCAGGCTGGATCGTGGCCAATGTGTTCGCATACGACCAAAGGAGCTAAAGCGTGTGCTCAACGTTGTGGTCATGATATTTGTAGTGGTCTTTGTGCAATCGATGAAGTTGAGATATGCATTGAATGTAGCCTGTACCATGAGTTGAAGCTGATAACTACTTATTGTTGCTACACGAAAGCGTTAGCTCTAAGTAGCTGGTCATACAAAAATAGGCAGTGTGATGTCATGTGTGAGAAATACATTATGATGTAAAAATATATACATTAAAATCAAAGATAACTGCATTAAAAACATGTACACGAACATTGCCTCAGAGATGACATAATACCAAAGAACTGTTCAAAAATGATACGAAATTGTTAGCTAAGAACACCTGGTTATGCCACGTGAGATAAATGCAAAAAATAACGTAAAGTTAACAATCTTTTGATACGTAGAATAAAGAGAATTTAATGTAAAAAATATCAATTTCGCGTTATGCAAAGCAAGCTATTGAGATTGTGGGCATACTGAGCCTGAGACGTGTGTAGGAGGTTTACTGCTCTCAAAATCAGGCGGTTCGATAAATGGTTTCAACCTGTCTAAACTTACTGATGTCGGTGTTGCGCCTTGCATAATAATGAAGTATTTGGGTTGTCTGAGCAAAATCGGGTAAGGACCGCGATACTTTGGTTGTAGTGGTACAACAGCAGTGTCGTTGCAAACGAGTACTCTCTTGCAGCTGTGAAGCTGCGGGTGAACGAAGACTGGACAAGGCGTATGTCTCGGCTGCTGTTCAGACATGTTGCCTAAATGAAATTGAAGGCGGATAGCTTCGTCTTGTGGCTCATTCTGTGCCGGTAGTAGACGTGGGAGCTGACTAGGCAGCCGTAGATCTATGCCATACAAGAGTTGGGACGCAGATGTTTTAATGGATTCACGAGTACGGGAAGGCATGGCAAGCAGAACCAAAGGTAGTGCATCAACCCAGTTACCATTAATGGACGAGGATACTAAAGCAGCTTTGAGTTCCCTATGCATTATCTCTACCATACCGTTAGCTTGCGGATGGTAGGCAGTCGTCTGGCGTAAGGTGCATCCCATGTACTACAAGGTGGTTTTGAAACGATTCGATGAGAAGTAAGTGCCTCTGTTAGTGATGACCTCATTGGGAACACCATAATTGGATATCCATGCAGAAAAAACCGTTAGTTACTTCGTCTGCAGAAATGGTGCCAAGAGGTAATGCCGCAGGCCACCGTGTAAATCTATCAATCATAGTTTGAAGGTAGCTGAAACCTTGAACCTTTGTCAGATGAACTATGTCGATGTGGACGATGGCTAGGCGAAAAGTAATTCGAAAATGTTACAACTTAGAACTAGTGTGCCGTGTGATCTTGATTTTCTGACAAATGGCACACTCGGAGACCCATAGTTAGCGTTCTGCCCAAGTGTGGAACCCCAGAAACGATCTGTGAGAAGTCGGACAGTCGCTTGGCTTCCTGGGTGAGAAATTGTGTAAATTTAGTTGAAAACTTTTCTATGAAGGCTGGTCGGCAGAACTGGCTTGTTGGGCTGCGTATCCGTGAAGTAAACATTTGGTAGACCTTCCCAGAGACGGCATATGAACTTGGTTGGGTGACGGGCTATTGGTTTTTGAATGGGAATGTCACCGCGCTATTCCGTTTGCAAGAAGTTTGGCGATAGTGCAGGTTTACTGAGTGTCACGGATTTGACAGTGAATGGCGCTGGCGAAGGTGGTTGTAGCGAGACGTCTGGTCTGGACAGGGCATCTGCAATGAAGTCCTGTTCGCTCTTGACGTGAAAAATGTCAAATTGCCATTCGCTTCGACATGAAAGCTGTCTTTCCACTCAGGTAGGGTACTTGGCGATAGTTGAAGTTGTGTTTCGAAGTGCGCTAACTAGTGGTGCATGATCTGTGAAAACAACAAATCTGCTACTGCCAATGATGCTGATAAAATGGCGCACTGCGTTGTGGATGGCGAGGAATTCTCGACCGAAAGTGTCGTATCTCGTTTCTACTGGTTGGAAAGTACGCGAGTAGAAACTGATAGACTTGCGCACTCCGTCGATCTCTTGTTCCAAAGTGGCTCCAATAGCTAATTCTGAAGCATCTGCCGTGAGTGGAAATAATCGTTGAAAATCTGGATGCGTTAGCATTGTGGCATTTGCTAACGAGTTGATGGCGAGTCGAAGTAATTTCTCGTCTTCGGAAGACCAAGTAATGATGGAATTCTTGCTAAGTCGTTTTCGATTCCGCAGGTGCCTACACAAAGGATACAGTTGTCTTGAAAGACCTGGAAGGAACTTTCAATAGTAGTTTAGTACTCCCAGAATTTTCTGCAACTCGCGAACAGTCTTCGGTGACTTTATATTCCTGATTGAATTCGCCTTTGACAGCAAAGGTTGAATACCTTGTGGATGAAGTTGCAATCTGCGTCTTGTCACAGTTGATCTTGAGTCCGTAGTTGGATAAGCGTGAGAGGACATTTCGTAGATTCTTGGCATGAGATACTAAGTCTGGACTGAATACCATTATGTCATCGAGATATGTCCTACAATAAGCGGAGTCGTCTCGAAGTATGTTGTCCATGAATCTTTGAAATGTCTTTGTAGCACACTTAAGTTCAAAAGGCATGTAAAGATATTCGAAAAGGCCAAATGGAGTGATGACTGCAGTCTTTTCAATATCTTCTGGCGCTACCGGGATGTGGTGCTAGGTTTGTTTGAGTTCAATTACTGAGAAGAAATTTCTGCCGTTGAGTTTTTCAAGTAAGGTATTAATATTGGGAATAGGATATGCATCAGTATTTGTCACTGAATTTAACTTGCGGTAATCTCCGCAGGCTCTGTACGATCCGTTTGATTTGGAGACTAAGTTCAGTCCATGAACTTTTCGATGGTCTGATGATTCCCAATTCCAAACGTCTTGAGAATTTCTCTTGGACAGCTTTTAGTTTAGCAAGGGCCATTGGTCGCTTCTTGAGTGCAATAGGTTGTCTTTCTGTGACGTTATGGTGCATCGTGTTGGAGACTCGTAGCTCTGACTTGTTAAGGTCGAAATGCGACTTGTATTTTGGAAGAGCTGCTGATATCTCTGCTAAATGATGCACTGGGGTTGGCTTAATGACCTGTAACTTCAAATGCCTAGAGGCAAGTGTCCAAAAACTTTGCTCACTTCCGGTGGAGGAGTCGATGATCTTTTGATTGGCAATATCAACAATGAGCCGAAATTTCAAATGGAAATCAAGACCTATTATGTTGTGTGAGACCATGGCGAAGATGAAGTTGTGAGTAAATTCACGCGGTAAACCTATATCGTGTGTGCGATGCCGACAACCATAAGTAGGTATGGGCTCGCCTGTAGCTGTTGCGAGTAGAACGCTTAGCGAAATCTCGGCTATTGAATCACCCTTGAGAACTGAGACTGCTGCACTTTTTTCTACGATGAATTCTTCGCCAGTTCTGAAATCAAGAAGATGGAGAAGATCGTTGGAATGTTTGGTCGGGCCATGCAAACAAGTAGGCTGCTGATTGCGACCGGCGTTGTCCGTTTCGCTATCTATGTGGAAAATTCGGCGTGAACGAAAAGAGTCGACAGGAATGTCGGAGTTTAATTGGTTTCTTTCCTGTGGCGCCGTTGATGCCGTTGATGCGCAGAAAGTACGGTGCTCTACTTCCTGCGTCAGACGTTTCCCGATCCTGATGCACCACTGCGCCTGTGTTCTGTTGTCCTTCCGATCAACTGTAGAAATTGACACTCATTCGGAAATTCTTCGGAACGGAAGAGACAGACTTGGCATGAATAGAAACACTTCTGGTGATTACAGCACCAGTTCTTTGGGGCATATCTGTTAAAGGATTGCAGGGATCTCTATCGCCACCTACCATTATAATTAGTTTTAGGTATGATTTTGGGTCGAGCATTCACTTGATATAGCTCGGATTTCGTTATGGCCAATCCTTCTAGAACTTTCGCCATGTTCGCTACTGTCTTCCCTGAAGAGGAGAGCTTATCGTCTTGCGGGGGTGGACAAAAGGATGATGGATTTGCTTTAGGTTCGAAAACCCTATATTCTAACTTACATCCGTCATATAAGTCCTCTATAGAGATAGTGTTTGGAAGCTGTTTGGCGAATAGTTTTAATGATTGTGGAAGATTGTTAATAAAAACAACCTTAGCGTCATTGTTCGTAATTCCCTTAAAATCTCTATGGGGCCAAGATTTGGCATGTCTAACAGTGTGTATTTATTTATTATTTGCTCAGTTTCTGTGGGCCCAAGCAAGGATTCTCTTTCATTTTGTAGGCCTAAAATTGGATTAGGTAGCTTCCTAATGGTCTCAAGCTTAGGATAAATCCGTCGCTGCAATTCAGAAAGTAGTTAAGCGAAAACTGTTCACAGTTTTTGATGACTGTCATAATCTGGAAACGGGGAGAAAGCGGAGTCTATGCGCATAAAAAATAGTTCACTATCTCCATCCCAAACAGGAACATCAATATCTAAAATTGGACTTGGCATTCTAACAATCTTACGGGATCTTAAAATCATAAATTTATAAGCAAGATGAAAATGAATAAATATACTTTAAACGAAACGCTTACCCACTAACAGCTTCCACAGTTGAAAGAGAATCTTCCGCAGTTGAATCTGCCGAGAGATGAGCGCAGAACACAGATGAATTATTTCTTTCACAAAACACGTAACCGTTTTGTACGTAGATACTAACAGCTTCCGAAATTGAAATCTTCCGCAGTTGAATCTGTCGATTACGTACGGTGCAGTTTTGTACGTAGGAAAATTGAATAGAGCATATACTCAAAAAATATTCCCCAGAAGACCACGACTTGAAAGAGAACGTACATACCTAACAAAATTCCCAGAAGACCACGACTTTAGAGAGAACATATATACCCAACAAAATTCCCAGAAGACCACGACTTTAAGAGAGAACATATATACCCAACAAAAATTCCCAGAAGACCATGATCAGAGCAAAGAAAACGTATACGCAAATTTTAATCTATTTTTATCCCATATAAACGAAAAAGAAAATCAATATTATTTATACCAAGTGCACGGTATCCTGGTGCGGTCGCCAATTTTGTAAACACCCCAGCTTCAAGTAAATGTCGTACGACTTTCAAACTCGGTTAGAGTGCCTTAAAATAGAGTAATGTACTGTTAGGGGGCCCTTAACAGGGCCGGTAATGCGTTCTCTTTCAAAGGCCGCGAAGTGTGTAATGACGTCCAGAACTACTCCTAGACTCTTGTGACCAGCTCGGGTTGACTTGGGTTGTGGTTCCTTCTGCTGTGGCGTTGTAATCTCGCTGAGTAACTTCGTTGAAGTTCTGCAGTAATTGGCTCGTCTCTCTAGTTGTACAGCAACAAGATTGTCGTTACTGATGTTGCCAATGTTGGTGAAGCCAATCCAAAAATCAGCGTATGTGAAAGGTAGAAGACAGCACTTCCGAGATATGCACAGTAGAAGGCAAAGGCGATAACTAAACTGCATGGTAAATTCACTGTGCTTAAATAGCCATGTCATAGAAATATATGGCTACTTTCACACTATTGGTTAACGGCAAGTTTCGCTTTTTTCTCATTGGTGAAGCGTAAATCGATTTGAATTTAATTTACGCAATATGTCGGCAAATTCTTTGTGTCTTTACAACATATTCTATTCTATATAGATTCAAAGTCTCACACCATTGGTCAACAGAATTTTTGCCAGTTTTAATTGGTCCAACGTATCCAAATTTGAATTTGTTTTTGGCAGTATGTCGGTGAATTAATCTGAGCCATTATATAACCATTTAGAATAAAAATATACCCGTTTCAATATAATTTTATCTTCAGATCGTTGGCGGGTAATTCATGTTTTATGATGGGAAGTAACGATGCGAAAAATGGTGATTACTCTCATTTCTCACACTTTGACACCGAAAAACAGGAGCGCTTAATGGTTAGATTGTGGGGACCATTTGAAAAGGCAGCCTCCGGAGTTTCACAACTGTACAAAAGTAAACTTGACAACCGCGAGGATAGCCGTATTTTGATTGATACAATTAAGCAGATCGACACATTCTACAAAGGTTTGAATCATATTAAAGCTTAATAATACTTTAAAACAAATAATACAGTTTGGTTGCGTTTAAGTTATCATTTGTCTATTTATTCATTGTATTTCTACCTAATGTCTTATAATAAGAATATTTAATTCTTAACTATTACTTAACAGCTCATGCTTAAATGTTCATTCAAACGTATATACACGACAGATAGTTGTAAGTGTAAGGATTACATTTAACCGGCAAAATACAACAGTGGAAAGCTACGTTAATGCTGGATGTGCAAAAAAAACAAATACGGCGTGGATGCACAAATATACTACAGAAACATGCTGGTACGAGATTGGTAAGAAAAGTATTACGTGAAAGCTACAACAGTGCTCTATGTAGTTACGAAAAAAGTTAGCTGTGATTAATATAGAATCTACTAGAAAAGATTCTTGAAGAATGGTGCAATTCAAAACTTTAGTTCCGTGCAGCATTAGCGCATTACTTGTGCGCCGATCTAGGTCATGAATGTCAAACGACGCAGCAAACAGTGAAGATGGCGTCCACGCATTGGTGAGAATCCGTTGAAGAAGATGAAATAGAAGAAAGCTTTGTTAACATGTGAACGGATTAATGAGCAGACTAATTGAAGCAAATATCATGGAGAGGACCCTAGATATTGTTCCGTCATGATATAAAAAGCCATTGTAAAAGCCGGATGTATAAAAATATGGACCAATGGATTATGAGTGCGAAAAGACCTGGTTACGCTTCAATTCAGTGTTATATCTGAGTACTTTTTGAAAGATGAGCATATTACCCATCCTTTTTTAACTCGTGTGATTGTTTTCTTATCTCTGTGGTAGTGTTGAAAATGCGTGTGTCCTTGGAAAAATGTAGACTAGAAAAGATAGTTTTAACAATATAAACGCGGAGACGTGGTGTACAAAGTCTATGACTTATGTGACAATTAAACCATAAATGTAAATTTACAGGGGGCGCTCTTGGTAGTTCTGAACAAAAGGAAAACTTTTTAAGGAAGCGAAAAGCAATCCGCTCTGGAGAAAAAATAGGAGGCAGTGTGAGAGGGCAATAAATTTTAAGCACGCCTGTTTGTCGTAAGATAAATAAGGTCATCAATACTTCGTAGTAAGCGCGGACTCGTAATGAAGCGCAGCCATGAATTCCAGACCGGATGGTCATTTGCTTTTAAACGTGCTGGGACTGTTTGAAGATCTTGCGTGTTGCATAGAAGTGACGGATACTAAGAAGTTACAGCATAATGGATCTGCGAGTAACAGGAGGATATATTATCAGGGTTAATAATTTCACTTCGTGTTATTGCATTGCTGAGTAGACTGACTGAAAATTATGGTTGTTTGTAGGGTCTCCTTTGATACAGTAAATGAGAGAGGAATAGGGAATGATACCTAGCAGTGATCGATATTAGGAAATATCTATTGGCGCTGGTCACTGATCACTTCTTCGCTGGAGAAGATAGAATTAATTTTATTGTTGTCAGGCGTAGGAAAGTGGATAATTTGAAACAAAGTGTCGAAGTAGTAGAGCTCCGTGGGTGTCATCTATGATTGAAGGATTAGGAGGCCTGTAAATTACACAGAAAGATAGACTTTGGTCTGGTAAAAAAATCTGTCCCGGAGAGTTGCATGTAGCCAGGCATTTGAGCATAGGATATGATCGTGCATATGCAGTTAATCGAACACTATGGAAAACAGCCGTCACTTCGAGGAAAGTTGCAATCATTGATGAGGAAGAGATCGTCACTGTGCAAGATAGGGATGACAAAAATTCAACCAGCAGTCACATGTCTAGCTAATAATTTAGTAATCTGGCAAATTCCGTGTGGCAGTAACATACCAAAATGAATGCCAATTGAATAGCACTAATATGCTGACAATAATGTTCAAAATTTTGGTGGACTAAAATCAAATTAATTTTAATTCTACTTGGAATATAGATTTTATATTTTATTAATTTATATTCTAGTCAGAGTGAGTAAAACCTTTCAATGACTAATGTACTATTATTTTATATATGTAAACACTTAATTATCTTAACAATCTTTGTACGTTGTTTTATTGTATATACCTATCTGAGCCAAAATTCGTATATTATACAAATGCCGTTATTTGACAATATTTGATAGGCCGTATACGGTTTGAATCCAAATAAATAATTCTGTTATAATTGTCACATAAAATTGAGTCATGAATTTTATCACTTTAACCGGTTTATTTCTCGCATAGTGTTTCAATCCTGCTTTTTTTGCTGCTTTAATTTTTTCCAAAATTCTTTTCTTTATATCTATTTTCTGTCTCTTATTACAGACAATATATTCCTATTACGGATACCAGAATACTCTGTGCGATAAACGTACTGGATTTTCTATGGTATTTTTCAATGGTGCTAGAATTTTTTCTATGTTCATTCACTTACTTTTCAAAGTAAATCAGCTGCTAACCGACGTCAATTTCTAATTGCTTTTGTATCTTGTAAAATTTAGAAAAGTAGTTCAATTGTAGGCTTCACTATAATAGCAATTGAATATAGTCCCGATCTAGTCATTTTGCTATGGCAGACAGCAGGTCATCTAGTTCCGCAGTTGGAAAGATCAATTTTCGATCTCACACGTGAACTCATCTGTCCGGACCCAACCTACCCCGCTTGGATGCTCTGGCACTTCATGGACTAACTCCAATTGATCTTGTCTAGTCAAATGGAACTTATTTTTTATTTTTTTCACCAGATTGAACTATCTTGATGTTAATGATAACTTTTCCCTTCA
The DNA here is from genome assembly GCA_029291075.1 of Eudiplozoon nipponicum. Taxonomy (NCBI): domain Eukaryota; kingdom Metazoa; phylum Platyhelminthes; class Monogenea; order Mazocraeidea; family Diplozoidae; genus Eudiplozoon; species Eudiplozoon nipponicum. The sequence goes on along the minus strand of JAQBSW010000186.1, from coordinate 171,423 downwards.
TCAACTCATCCCTCTGCTATTAAATACTTTGCTAGTCACAATTCCATTCACCTCCGCATATCCTACCATTCATTTGTTATTTCGATGGTCGGGCCAGTTGGCCTTTGATGCCAAATAAATGTATTATTATTATTAAATCATAAGAATGGTTAAGTGTGCGGGTGTGAGTGTTGGGCTAGCGACTATTCATCCTTTATTATAGCAGTGGGACATTTACAAATCGCGTAACAATAAATACACAAGGCTTTAAACTTCTAGCATAGAAATGTCAGCAGTTAAACGGGATTATAGTAAAGTTTATTCAACCGTTAATCATGATTTATATATTTAACAGAAAATTGGTTGCGCGGGCGGTGATAGAAATTAATTTTAAACACCTGACCTATTATTTAAATACATTTATCAATATAAACTAACTATTGCATAGTGTGAAAAAGGCAATTTATCCAGTAGATCAGTTTCCCTATTGGGAACTCACCACGGCAAATTCTGGACAGTACTTGAGGAGTTCCCAATAATGAAACTGGTCTACTAGATGAATTTCCTTTTCCGCACTATGCAAAAATAGTTTATACTGACAAATGTATGTAAATAATGGGACAGGTGTTTATATCAAGATTGCAACCTTGATTAAAAGTAGTAGTTAATTATGATTATCATTAAAAAAACTTTTAGGCTAAGGTTCAATAAAGATAACGGTTATCTAATAGATGTAGTCGATATATATATCGCTAAATGTCCATTGCCTTCGAATATTACACAGTATATTTCTATGCAAAAGTAGTTTATACTGACAAATGTATGTAAATAATGGGCCAGGTGTTTATATCAAGATTGCAACATTGCTTAAAAGTAGTAGTTAATTATGATTATCATTAAAAAAACTTTTAGGCTAAGGTTCAATAAAGATAACGGTTATCTAATAGATGTAGTCGATATATGTATATATATATATATATATATATATATATATATATATATATATATATATCGCTAAATGTCCATTGCCTTCGAATATTACACAGTATATTTCTGATTAGTCGCCAGTAAGCACGAAACGAATGTGCATGAGATTATACTTTCCGTTCATGCTGCCTTTGGTTTATCCTTCTGGTCACAACTGAACTAATTTGTTACTAGGTTCGCAAAACCTAATACATACTTGCATATATATTAGCTCTTCGCAACAAACAGTATTTAACTGTAATAAATTGATCGTTTCTATTCTCACCATTTTTTAAATATAAGAACAAAACAACGTACTCCATGGAATTACATTTATTAATAAATCTTATTTCTACCAGTATCTACAGCCATTGTTCTGGATTCGTTAGTATATTCGTTCATCCAATCCCACTGTACATTTGTCGTAACCAATCTCCTCTTCGTTATGTTAGCCTTTGTTTTGCGCAATTTAGACCACTCCTTTTGCGTAACGTCATTTGGTGTGTCATCGCTTTCATTGTAATTGCGTCCGTAATTGATGGATGTGTCGTATTTTGCGAAACATTGGCTATTTCTGAAGGCCTGTCAGTTATGTCCTTGTTCCAGTCCAATTTCATTTCTTTTTGAATTTTTTTCTGCTCGTTTAAGCAGGGCTTCAGCTTATTAATTGCAATAGCTTCAAAAGCCAGAAGCATTTTCTCCGTTTTTGCCTTGCAAAGAACTGAAAATTTGTTACTATTAACAGCATGGCCTGTGAGTAGTACATGCTCGCAAATTGCTGATTTTTGTGCAAGAGCTGCACCCCTCTTTAATAGTTTTTAAGGGAGATGCTGATTTATTCTAGTTTCGAGTCTCTTTTTTGATATGCCGATGTACTGAGCGTTGCAGGTACATTGAAATTTGTATACAGACAAAGGTGTTGACGTCACAGTGAGGCTATCGTTTTCATTCGTGCGCATCAGTTTTGTTGTGTTGAATACCACTCTCATCTGTATTCATGGAAACTGCTTTAGTCGCTCGAATTACTTCAAAAATAGCCAACGTTTCGCGAAATGCGACACATCCATCAATTACGGACGCAATTACAATGAAACCGATGACACACCAAATGACGTTACGCGAAAGGAGTGGTCTAAATTACGCAAACCAAAGACTGACTAACGAAGAGGAGATTGGTTACGACAAATGTACAGTGGGATTGGATGAACGAATATACTAACGAATCCAGAACAATGGCTGTAGATACTGGTAGAAATAAGATTTATTAATAAATGTTATTCCATGGAGTACGTTGTTTTGTTCTTATATTTTAAAAAATGGTGAAACTTGTAACGATATATATATATATATATATATATATATATATATATATATATATATATATATATATATATATATGCCCATATGTTACGGCAATTTGGTTAGTTGCTTTCTCATGATCGCCATATTTCATATGCATTGGTATTTTACATCAGCTAGTGCAAATCTATTTCAGTTATTAGCTTAAATTAGTTAAAACTCGATTATTACAATGGTATATTGGATTAATTTTATTTTGTAAAGTAATTCTTGTTGAATGATGTGAAGTGTGCATGTTGCAGAATGACGTATCTGACATTCTAACGCTGAAGACAACAAAATTTTGACATTAAAGCAATGGAGGATTAGCAAATAGAAGTATAAAGAAGGTACATTAATCCAGAGGCCGAGGATAGGACAATTATTATAAGTAAAAGTGCCAATATAATTAATACTTATTTGTTAGAATCATTTTTGTTGATGATAACTAGTAGCGAATTAATGATTAAATCATCGTCATATAATGTGTATACATTTAGGTACTTTGTTGAAATTATGTCATGAGTTAGTATGTCAACCAAGGACGTAATAGAGCTATTAACTGTTTTATGTGCTTTAATGTTTGAATTTTGGTATAAATTGTGTATAAATTTTAACTTTTAAATTAATTTAAATATCTCACAGAAAGTGTACGAGTTTAATTGCGTTATGGTTGTCCTGTTTGATTTTCGGTTATTTATAATAATTTTGCTTGATTATTTATTAGATCGCCCGTAAACTAGCTCCCAATAATTTATGCATTTATCAGCAGCTGAAATGTTTTGGTAAATAAAGAAAACTACTGGAAAAAGAACCACTGCGTTAGTCAAAACGCAGATCAGGTAATCACAATGTTCCACTGTATGTGTAGTGATGGAATGAGAGCAAGCATGTTAGACACGAAGGACAAGTTTAGGCTGCTGAAGGAAACTGGTCACTGGCATCTGGGCATATAGTGCTCATCAGCCTTGGTTGGCATACTATCTAGGAGAAGGAAAACTTAATGCAAACCATCCTCACTGGGAATGGCGACCTAGTGTTCTTTTACAGTCCAAATATAAGCATGAACAATACGAATTACAATGTTCAATTCTTATAGTCATATGGCAGTGAAACATTGGTCAACTTTGGCTTTTGTATGGCTGTGCAAGATGATGATGATGTATGTTCTATCGTGAATATGATAACCACTACATTTATTACCATGACACAACATTTTTTACACTATCAGCCCTGATTATTTCATAATTTTAAATGAATTCCCGAACAATTTATCTACCATCAGTGATAGATTATCTAACTTCAACAACGCAATCGACCATGATTCTACCAAGATAACTTTGCATTGTTTAGTCGCTATCATTCTATCTTTCGTTTGAAATTACGTCATTACAGTGTGAGGTACTTAAACAAGTTTTTCCATAACTCACTTCTATTCCGACTATGTATTATGCAAATTGAAAATGGATTCGCTTCTCTTATCTAGGTAATTATATCAATAATTCAAACAAAACTGGTTACAACGTGAATATGATTACTTTTAAAGCTAGAACATTCCTTTTATTTATACGAAAAGGAGTATTTTTATTCTCTATAAAGGTCGTTTTATATTGCATGTGTACAGGTGTTGCTATACATTATTGAGACGAACCTTTGCATATTAGGTCATCGTTATCTGAAAAGCATAGTTCATGTAGTTTATCAACTACAGTGAAGTTCGCAGGATTATTGTTAGATTTGTTGCTAAGTGCTAATCATTTAAAATATTCCATCAATTGCATTTACTCGTCAAACATTAACACATGCTTCATCTCAATTGTTCAGTAATGTGTTATTTTCTCAGCTAGTGCTGGATTTGCATAATACATGAGTAAAAAATGTTGCATAAATCAATTGAAGTTTTCCCCGAACTTCTTGCGTGGTAAAGGACTTTTTTTCTTCCACGATCTGTCTGCGTGCTCACCATAGCTCTTAACTGATATCCTTGCGGAATATGACATCAAATTATGACAAAGGAGGCGATATTTGGAGATTTTGTAGAGTTATCTTCGTACTCGTCTTGTTTTGTTAGTAGAGTTAACTGTAGACACAAAATCAAAGATCTTTAAGTCAGTTTTATTGGGCATCAATGCTCGTGAGGCATAGTGAATGACCTACTATAGCTGTAACTAAATTTGCGTATATTGAATCGACGAATTTACTCGGTTTGATCAGGAGGAATTTACTTAGAAAAATATTACAAAAACAGTTCAATCCCTTTGGTTTTTGATTTACCACCCATTATCTTTTAATTAAGGCACGTCAATTGCGTTGATTGATTTATTGTCGAAGAAGAATGCGTAAACACGCTCGCAGGATTGCTGAGGCAACTACAGTGAATGATCGTGATGCTATAAATGCCAGACCGGCCTGCTTCATTTTGAAATGGTTCTTGAAATCGTTTTAAAATTTAAACTATAAATATTACATTTTTACGTGATTGTTCGTTAGCTTTTAATTAGAACTTATGGTTATATGGCAGTGAAACATTAGTCACTTTTGGCTTTTGTATGGCTCTGCATGATGATGAAACTTTGATTGATCCTGAAATATCAATTTCCATTTTAGAGTCTGTTGCCTGTCTAGAGCTTGCTCGTAAGCATGGACAACTAATGGGTGCTTACGCGCGAAGATTAGAACTTCGAAACAGGATTCTTGGTTCTCCAGATGCAACTATTGGTCCAGATGACTGTTTGCATTTGCCTCTGGAGGCGATTCTCTCCGGTGTTATAGCTCAACCACAATGCTATTCGGACAAGTTTGGCTTCAACATGCAGTACTTCACCAAACGAGTACAAACAAGACAGCAGGATATGTTTATTCAACATAAACGTAGGAAACGATATCGAAATTGTAGTTGCTCGGGATGTGCTCTTAACGAAAGAAGTAGGCGCAATAAGTGTCCAAGATTTAGCTTAAAAAATGCTTGTTTATCTGCTGGCAATTCGTCGGCGCTAGATTGTCAACATTCACAGACCTATTCTGCTAGTAATATTACTGGATTCAATTTCGATGACTCCTTAATGCTTGAAGAAGGAGTTTGGCCTTCATACTCCTTCACTGACGAGGTGCCTTCAGCATTTGTCTGGACCGCATCACAGATAAGACAATACTCAGGTTAGTTATTAAACTGTTTATAACAGGGTGCAGATTTTCATCACCGTTTTGTTTATAACGGGCTACATGTGATGCGCAATTTATGTGATTTTTATCGAGCTACGGCAATCCTTCTTTATCAGATCAGCTGTTTTCATCCTTAGTAATCAGAACAGAAATTCGGACATGAATAATCTCTATATAATTAAACCAACATTAGTTGCGCTGGAGTTGATACCATTTATTTAAATCAGAGTTGCGATCTTTATATAAACACCAGTCCTATTACATACATACATTTGTGGGTATAAACTAAGCGGAAAATTCTGGACAGTACGTGAATAGTTTCGGATGCAATTGGTCTACTGGATGAATTTCCTTTTCTACATTATACAGATCTTAATTTATACTGAAAGATGTATATATTTAATAGAACTTGTGTTTATATCAAGATCGCGACCTTGATTTAAATAATTTTTATCTTCATCCGTGCCACCAAAGCTCGTTTATTTATATTACTGTTCAATTCAATAACACTTCTTTGGTAGCGTGGTCTGTTCTGTAATGACTGATTGGAAGTGTTTAATTGGAACTTTTTGTATAAATAATTGCCATATGGGCTTCACTCAAAGTAAAGGTTAACCAATAAACATTGGATAGTATATAACTAAAAAATTCTGTGTTGTGCGGCACGGTGGATTTTTGGCTATAGCAACATACTTCGAAGCAAATGTGCCCAGGTTCGAGCCCTGTCCGCGGCAAATTCTAAACAGTACGTGAAAAGTTCCCAATAAGGATGAAATCTCTCCACATTATTAAAGGCTTATAATGACAAATGTGTGTATACCACATGAGTGGGATTTTTATCAAGGTCGCAACCTTCATTTAAATAATGAATACTATTTTATATTATTATTATAGTTAATTTAACAAATGGCGTCGACAAATGTAATTTTGTTTAGTTTTGTATTTAAAAATGCTTTTATCTATGAGATAAGCTGTCATTCTCTCATTACACGTGTTTAATTTATGCTTTTGTTGAAACTATATGTATGACTTGTATGCATTCTTAATTTGATGATCTAAGTTACGAGGTAATAGATAGGGGAACCAGCAAAAGGAGAAGTTAATTATCAGTTAAAAAAACTGAATTTCGCGTCGTGGCAAGTTAAGCGTCAGGATTCATTCATAATCGAACTTTACGAACGAACCAGTCTTACACGGGCGCTCTTTGATGTTACATTACCGTTGAACCCTGTTATGAAACATCGATTTTGTTGATAGTTTGCGAAGGCAAATTAGACATCCTGCTCGCCATGCTCATAAAACAACAGGCAGATGACTGTAACCACGAAGAGCAGGCCAATCGTCTCGTAGCCTGATATGATTTTAGCGATTTCGATCATTTGATCCCGCCACACCATACACTTACTCACTAAAATGAGCTTGACTGTGCGAAAATCTGTGTGAGTATGGTTGCGAACAGGGTCCATTGAAAAGGCCGTGTTAATTCCATTTTACTGTCATTGGAACGCATCATGCGAAATATGCAGATCACCGTTTCTGTGTTTCATGTATTTGATTACGATTAGAGTCATGTGCATTCACGGTATTGCTAATTCAGCAACAAACCATCAAAAGAAGCATAAATTCACAGTTACCTTGACGAGGTTTTTGGAAATTGTCATTGATTAATAGGTAAAAATATTGTTTGTGTACGTTCTTCGATTATGAAACGAGAAATAAAAACGCCTGAAATCGTTGCCGATATTTTATTCTTAGTTATAAAAGGTGCATATAATAATACTACTCGTGTATTAAATATGGTTCTTGCAGTTCACCGTATCTATAGATTTTGTTGATTTAAAGTAATTTTTTGTTTCATAAAAAAATATGAATCCTTAATAAATGTAGATAATATGTGCAATGAAGATGACAGGTTTGCGAAAGATCAAAACATTCGAATACCAGCATGTGATATAACTGCTAGTGTCAATCAAAAGAGTACATCGCCTGATACATCAATTATAACCGATTCGCTCCGCCAGGTGTATTGTCACGACATTGTCGATACGAATCCATTTTCTGTACGCTGTGTGTCCAATCTAACGGACTCAGCTACTAATGTCGAAGGTTTACCCATTTCTGGAGTTAATGGCAAAGCAAAGATGGTCACAGGACTTGCATATAAGGCGCACACCAGCAAGCCTGTCAGTCGCTGGGCGACTGGCCGACGTATTATTGCAAGTCATGGTGTTGTTTCCTCTAAGATGTCGGATGATATAATTTCAAACTGTCCTCAAAAGTCAATTGGTATTCCCCAAAGTCACAAAGAGGCTGGCAGTATTCTGAGTAAGAACAGTCGTCCCGCAATTACCGTATATCCTGAGACTATGGTCAGTCCAAATAATCAGATGTCATCTCGAATTTCTAGAAAACGCTGTGCTCAGTCTACAAATATGTCCGTTTTTCGAGATGCCATTCATATGTCAAGTAAGTTATTTTAATTTTATGAAAAATTGATTGCATTATATAATCAAATTAGTTCATTTTAAACTTTTTCACTCAGGATGTTACTTTATTATCAATTTCACACCATATTATAATTGATGGCTGATTTATTGTCGCGTACTTATTTAGATAGTTATTTGACTCTAAACATTTCCCACGAGCTTGGTTATTACTTATTTGAGCTAGTATATGTGAACGTGCACACTCACATATACGTCCTTGGAGATATAATACGTCAAGAGAGACGGAATGAACGCCTGAGGCCATATGCTTGTATAAACTAGGTCTCATCATGGAACTCAGAAAATAATCAAACTAAGGTGGCAGCCCACTAGTGCGAACTTTGTCGTGAGTCTTACTCTGATACTAAATGTGAAACGTAGCTTATTGGCTTTATCCTTCCATTCCAGATAACTTACCTATCATGTAACAGTTTAATATGAGAGAATATTAAAAAGCTGAAATTGTCTTCAAGCGGGAAATCTTAGTATCTTTCTCGTCGCAAAGTTAAAAATAAACTTACTGTTACGATTGGATAGGGTCTCTTACGTCAGGCCGGAATTTAATACCGATAATAATCAAATGCATAGATTTCTCATAGCTTACGTAATGGACGTCATTTGAATATTCTAATGGAAGAAATTATTTTCAATTTAGTATATCTGAACAATAATTTGAGAATTCATCGGCTTTTTATCTCAAAGCTTAGTAAAATCTGAATTTGTTTCGGTATACTTTTTGATGTACCAACCCCATGTAGTAGAATATTTATAAGCTAAGAAATTAGTAATGCAAATTAAAAATTGCGATGTATATTGAAGATTACATTTTTCGTAAAAAAAAATTTATAAAACAAAATTTATTAAGCCGTTTTATTTTGATCTCAATTTTACGAATTTATCTGGTTCTTTTCGTAGTAAATTTTAAAAAAGTATGGAGATCGAAATTGTATCACTTGACACCAGCGCGCATTTACGTACATAATTCACACGTTTTATTCTGCTCATTTGCAAATGTCATTTGTCTATTTAACTTTGGAGATAGGGCGTTGCGACTGGGAACTTCCTCAATGCATGTCTTTTTCATTTTTTACGTTAAAATTCACGCTAAAATCCGCATGTTTTGGAATATAATTTTGTAAACATATTTTGATTGGTAAAAATGTTGTTCCGTTTTTAGCTGTGTGTAATAGAAAATGCGGTGATAAAAATTTTATCAAGATCGCGTTATTGATATAAACCAGTGACCCATTATCACATAAGTTTGTCAGTATAATCAAAGCTTTCTATAGTGTAGAAAAGGCAATTTAGTCAGTAGAACGATTTCGTCCTTATTGGAAACTAACCATGTACTGTCCGGAAATTTCCGCGAACAAGGCTCGATTATGGGAACGTCTGATTCGGAATCTGTGCCACCTTGCCGCACACTACACACAATTTTAAGTTATATACTAATGTTTCGTCGTTAGCCCTTTCTTTATTTTGAGCCTATATGGCATCCATTTAGACCTGAACTTCCAGCTATCCATCCCCAATTTGTCAATGGTATGTCAATCATATTTGTAAATATTATACATGCTCTAAGCACAAACACACCTGGTCGCTCTTGGGTCCGATGAATTATCACCAAACTTTATTGCTGATAGTCTTCGACAAGCATGCCAACTATCCACGTTTTTGTTCAATTTTGTAAGTCTTTCATACACTCAGGATTGAGGCGCAGAAGTACCTCATTGCGATAGACGTCGATCTTGACTATGCATCCGATATTTTGTTATTACTCGAAAATCAGAAATCTGCCCTGGCTACTTCGAGTAGAATAGCGTTAGTAGTTATAATTTCCGTTTGGAATGCACATCTTACTTACTTTTACTTTACTTTACTGCGGCTGACTCCTTTTGGAGGATAAGCCGGCTCCATTGATATCCCGGATTATACCTCTCCATGCCTAGCGGTTGGCAGCCATTTCGGAACATAAAGAGGGTCAATGACGCTCCCAGTGACGTGGACCATAAACATTGCGTAAACCAATGAGTTCCACGTCCGATTTGATTGTTTCAAGCCATGTCTTCAGTTGCCCACCTCGGCGGCGGCGCCAGTTTGCACATTGACGTGGGTTCATCACCTGCCGTACCAGTTCGTCTTCTGGTTTGCGTAGTACGTGCCCGAACCATTGAAGTCGACGATGTTGGATCCAGACGGATAGTTGCATGATGTCACCGCATTGGTGACGAACAGATGCGTTCGACATCCGGTCCATCCATTTTGCCTTTGTGATGTACCTGAGGCACCAATGGTCGAATACTTCAAGCTTTTTGGAGTCCTCAGAACGTAATGGCCAAGTCTCACAGCCATACAATAGCACAGGGCGAACAGTAGCCTGCTAGATTCGGATTTTCGTTTTGAGGCTGATTTCACTTCTTCTTCAAAGTGAGTTCTTCAATTGTAAGAAAGCAAGTCTGGCACGGTCGATGCGTGTTCGGACTTCATTCTTTGCTTGACCAGTTGGAAGCATTTTTGAGCCAAGGTACGTAAAATCGTCGTTTGTTTCGATTGGGCTGTCGTACACCGTGAGCTGCTCATCAGATGAAGATACACCGATGGCGAAGGCTTTCGTTTTGTCGGCATTGATTTCCAGACCAACGGCTGATGAAAACTGGGCCACTTGATCCAAAACGGTTTGCATGCTCCCAAAGCTGTCAGCAAGGAGAACAACATCGTCTGCGTAATCAACATCCGTCAGCCACAGGTTATTTGATACTTGAACGCCTCGGAACCCAGTTAGCGCGTTGCTCAGAATCCAGTCAACCGCATAATTGAACAATATGGGTGACAAGGGACATCCTTGTCGAACCCCTGTGTGCAGACTGAATTCATCCGATTCTTCTCCGTAAACACGTACTCTGGCTTTGGTGGCTGCATAGTAGGCCTTGATCAGATTGACGAGTTTTATGGGCATTCCGTCGAGCAGCATGATGTTCCATAGGGAGTCGCGATCAACAGAGTCAAAAGCAGCTCGGAAATCAATGAAACAAGCGACGGTTGGTTGTTGAAATTCGTTGCGATGTTCCAAAACTCGCCGTAATGTAAAGATCTGATCAACACAGCCTTTGCCTGGGCGGAATCCACCCTGATTGGGACGGGTACGGGCATGCCGCTCATTACAGAAGCGGTTCAATAGAATCGACGCAAACAGCTTGGATGCGGTGTTGAGAAGACTGATACCACGGTAGTTTTCGCACCTTGATCTATCACCCTTTTTGGGAAACGGTAGCAGGATTGACATTCCGAAGTCTGACGGGCATGCTTCTTGTTCCCAGATAGAAGAGAACAGTCGATGGATTGATGGCAGTAGTGTGCCTATACAGGCCTTGTAGATCTCTGCAGGAATTCCATCTTCACCGGGGGATTTCTTGTTCTTCATGCGCTGGATGGTCGTAGCGATCTCAACCTCAGTTGGGGAAGAGCAGTCTACGTCGTAGCTGGGTGTAGATGTTGTAGGTGGTTGCGGTGGGGAGCGGCCACTGTATGGTCGGTTCAATAACTGCGAAAAATGTTCAACCCATCTTGCGATTTTGCCATTGACATCAGAAATCAAGTCTCCTGTTGCGCTGCGTAGAATTGTCTCTGCATTGCGCTTACCGGATGCTTTACGTATAAGACGGAAGAGACCCCCGAAATCACCGACGTTTGCAGCCGATTCCATGGCGGAAGCCATTTCATCCCAGTACTGCTTACGGTCAGCCCGAGCAGACCTCGTGGTTTCACGTCTCAGGTGGCGATAATTAGGCGCGTTATTCATCCGGGCATCTCTTGCTTTTTGTGACGCCCGTAACGTGCGTTCAGATATCCAGTCTTTATAGTGACTTTTGATGGTTCCGAGCGTTTCAAGCGCAGCTTGCTGAGTAGAGAGTTTCAAGTTATTCCATTGATGCTCCACATTGGTTTTATCTACGGCATGAGTTCCACCGTCAGCGGAAGTCAACTTTGCAGTGATTGAGGCAGATAGCGCTGTACAACGGGATGGGTCCGTTAGGGTTGCAACGTTCAGGCGTCTCGTAGGTTGACGGCGCCGTCGGGACTTGAGATGAAGCCTCAATTTGGCACGTACTAGAGTGTGGTCGGACCCTCCTCGGTATGACCTGCAATCTTCGACAGAAGACATCCAACGCGACCGTACCATAATGTAGTCGATCTGATTGGCTGTGTGACCATCGTTTGAATACTAGGTGAGCAAATGCTTTCCAGGGTGTTGGAAACGCGTATTGGTAACGCACATATGGTTGACATCTGCAAAGCTGATAAGTAGTGCTCCGTTCTCGCAGCGTTCACCTAGACCAAACTTTCATAGTATGTGTCTGGTGGGTGAGTCAGAAGGTCCTGTTCGTGCGTTCCAGTCACCAGCGACAAACAGTATGTCGCCTCTGGAAATTCTGTTGATAGTCTCTTGCAGTTGGTCGTAGAACTCATCTTTCATATCTGAATCAGCTGCGAGGGTTGGTGCGTAGACGGCTACCACTGTGATGTTGAATGGTTTCCCTCTCAGTGGAATGCACATCCTCGAATTGTAAGAGACTTTTGTAGGATAACCTAGCATTTTCTTGAGCGCTGCGGGTTCGAGGTGAGGATTTGTAAGTAGTTTTAGCATATGTATGAATAACTTTGGCAATATGAGTGACGAGGTGAATATGAGAATCGCAAAGGCTAGAGTAACCAACTCCAAACTTCGCCATTTTTGCAAAAAACACGTATCTCTACCATATAGGTCGTGTGTGCAGTGTATAAATATGAGCAGTTTTTTGTACGCTAGTGAAACTCGGTAATGTGAAACATTTTGGAAGCACTTGGCCACCGTAGTTTCAGAAGCATAGGCAATATGGGTTATCTACAATAAATAAGTAGTGCTGACATCCGTAGTATTTTTGGATAGACGAACAATTGCTGCTAATTAGATAAACAAATAAGGCTCCACCTGCACTGTCTTAGCCACTTTTTACTTCTGCCATCAATTCTCTTAGTCAACCTTAAATTAGCGTATAAAAGATGGACACATTTTGACTTCGCAGAAACGGCTTAAGTTTAGTGAAATCAATTTTGTAAGTATGGGATTCGTTCGTGATTTGCTTGAGCCTAATAGTTCTTTGTTGGAAACCCCATGTGATGTGGCATCGAATTCAGCTCACTGGCGATTTGGTTTAAGATTAATAATAGAATAATCTTCTTTAATTTAGTTTCTATGTTAGGTAGTGTTAACTGTTAGGTTGCATCTTATTTATGAAGCGATTTGTGAAAATCGCAAGAAAGCTATACTAACGATGTCGCCTTGCCTTATAGTTGACTTGGCCTCAATTGTGTTTGGTGAATGTCTAGGTTGCCTTCCGTATGTTACCCAGGTACGTACCATCTGAACCTCATTCTGTCTTCATCATTTTTTTACCGAATGTAGTTAAGACTTGTGTTTATATATGGCTTGCAAACTTGATTTGAAGAATTATTGTCATCTGCGCAACGAAAGATTTTTTTATTATACACTATATAAAAATATAGTGGAAGCTACGAGCACTAATATTCGTGACTGCTCATAAATTTTGCTGTCGACATTTTCAGTCAAGTATGATGTATGCGAGACTAGTAGAGATGGAAGCCGCGTATCTAATTTTTCATTGTGGTTTGATACTTGCCAGTCGGTTTTCTGTCGTGCTCTGATGGTGATCATGGAAAGTCGAAATGCAGCAGTAAATGTGACTTACGGTAGATTTATTATATTAAGCGACTGCGTAATTAAAATGGGATTGATGTTTATTTCAAGCTCGCCAACTTTATTTAATTTATCGTTTTCACCAACCGCGTAATCAGTGATTATTTAATTGTCGAACATTTTTTTCAATTGTTATTTTTAATTTCAAAATTTTTGTTATATCCACAGTATTGTTGGTGCTGCATTCCTGGCATGAGTAATAGATTTATGGCTAGCGTCTTAAATTGCTTCTGATAATGGAAGTCCAGCTCGTAGTCTTTACGTGAATTCCTGCATTACCAGGAGACAGAGCGATGGAGATTTCTGGCACTATTTACAACTTCTAGTTATTATTGGCCAATAGTGCTCGTTATTCTTAGATGACAGACTATCTAAGAGAAAGGAAACTCAAATGAAACAAGTGGGTCGTGGTTCTCGCAATCCTTGAAAGCATGATGATCTAATTTGAAACATTCATCTACATTGTGAATAGGCGACCACAAACAAACATGAAAGAACAACTAATAATGTTTCCATACTGCATCGACCGTTGCGCTGTCTTACAGGACGGATAAACGAGAATAAATTAGTGCTTATGAAGGCTCTTTGTGTGAATAAGTTGAAGATCTAATATCGTCAAGGAGTAAATAAATAGTTAAAAAATTAGGAGAGGTCAGTAAGTGCGGGATAGGCCTCTCTGTTCTGATTTTTTGGGTAATAAAATGCCGTACTCACATGCACGAGTTCCAAAAATGAGTTAAATGAAGACAACTGGTGAAGCGAAACTTTTCGTACCGAGATAAATCGTGCGCGAAAATATGCAAGATGGACTTCCAGCATCCTTTGCAGTTCCTCGTGTGCGGCTTAAATTCTAAGATAGTTTACCTATTGACTTTTGGATTAAAGGATAATTTGCCTCGTGAGTTAGTCAATCTTTTACAGTTGCTGATCTGTACACGCGTATTATTCACATGGCCTTAAAAGTAGTACATCTCATTTTGGCCTATCTTACAGGATAAGGTGATACATTTGCCATCCCTATGCGAGAGTCATCCAACCAAACATGGTGCCACCCTCCTTTCTAGTTCTTCAGCGACAGCCCTACTTGACTGGAGATCTATAAGCTCTCATTTGGCCTATGCTGTATTCCACATAAGAATGCTAGTTCTGAGAGTTGTAAAATATGTACGCGTCAAATCTCAGTCATTTTTATAATGCAATTAGTTATTTTGAGGAAAGAACATTAGATTTGGCCTCCTGGATTGATCGACATTTGGACATCTTAGTGATTGCTAGTAATGTCAACGCAAAAACAGGTCTAGACTGGTTGATAAATGACGCATTGGATATATGGATACCACCCGAAAATACTCGTCATAATTCACAGCAATGTTTTCACTGCCATACAATCATAAGAAGTCAAACAAAAAAAAGATTTTTTTTATAAAAACCGACTAAAATTATAATTAAGGCACACATATTATTAGTGAGATTTATGAGAGATAGAGTATCTAGGTACTATGAAAATATTTATCTAGGGGGACAAACTAAATCTCTACGTAACACCATTATGGTCAAGTCAGTACTTAGGCAAGGCTACGTCTGCAAAGCAGCTTTCTTGCGGTTTTCACTACATAACGTCTTATTCAAAACCAAACATCGCAACTTTACTTAGAAAAGAAAGTTACGAAGACGATTCTAATAGAAATCTGAAACAAGATCGCCACTGAGCTCGACTTGATACCATACCGCGCATGGTTTCCATCCTAGACGAGTCGGTCCTATACTACCTAATTTGGCTGTTTTTGCCTTTAATTGTTTCTATCAAGTCAAAATCTGTCCAACTTGTTTCTTATTCCTGTCTGGCTCTGGGTGAGAGAACAGTGCTCCACTGGACAATAGAATTGAGGGCATTCGCAAAACGTTACCGTAGCAGCATAGTTGATGGAGCCGTATTTTTTTATCTTGCGATGAGCACATTTTGGCTGATCCAAAAATCAGTATATGGATATCAGCGTTGGTTATTACATGTTGGTAATCAACATGTGCCATGATTCTGAATCAATGACGATCGATTGCCTGTATACGTCTAAAATCACAGCCTCCTTATCGTTTAATAAATCTGCGCGGTAATTGTAAACGCGACCTTGAATGCAGAGTGTAATGCTCGCATTTCTCTATTAATGACGACGGTACGAGAAAGCTACTCTAATTTTCACGATTCTCATACTCACCTCGTCATACATTTTACCTGCTATTGATAGGACTGCCAAAGGGGACCTTTAACACCTGCATCCTCAACGTGTTGCAAAGTATTGTTGATAATAACATTTATTATAACATTACAAAAAGGGGGAAAGTTGGCAGCTTTGACATTAATTCATTGTAGACCTTAACACCATCAGTATTTTTTTAGTGAGCGAATATTATATTAACAAATTTTGTGGACACACCACTTTTCAACAGAATATCGAATAAAACATTGCGATCCACCGAGTCACATGCACCCTTGAACTCTGGAAAAGACGGCTATTGAGGGACGGCGATATACATGTCGCACTTCGAGAACTTACCTTACAGTAAAATATTATTTATACAACCTCGCCGTCGTGAATCGGAACTGAAACAGGTCCTTGAAGTGTTCAGCCTACCTATCCCGACGGTTATTAGATGGTTGTTACTGTAATTTATAGTTTCGCTAATTTTTAATTTTCTCGGATTTCTTGCGCAGATAAGTTGGCATAAACAACGGCTTTTACATGACGCGATCGCTTCTTCCATCTCTTCAGCCTTTCTGGTCCAGAAGGATTCGAGATCGATTTTGATTGCGATTAGGTTGGCGTCTTACATTTTTACGAGTATTGTTATGTGCCGAGCCAGGTGTAATTTGGAGCCTTTTTCGAGTATCTCCATAGATTTCGAGAAGATCTAATGTTTATTTGCAGAACTATTGATCATTTCTTCGGGCGCCTACATTATAACATACAGTAGTACTTGAATTGTGCATAATGAAACTTGTCTTTGTCCAAAGTAAATTAGAATTTTCGCCATTAAGACCTGTTAGCTTTGACTTTAGAATATCTTCATATTTATGTCGGATGTCAGTTGTTAGAGTTATCTTACATATATTTTAAGTTTATTCTTGTTTATTTTATCAGGAAATATTTGTGCAAATCTACAACAGATACGCGCATGATCCATATCAACATTTGTTCCAAAAACGCACGAAAACCATGGATGAAACCACGCCATTAACTAATTGCTAATGATCTATTCTAGTGCATCGTTATCTGGAACTGGAGGACGTTATGCGGCACAAACGCCTTACAATGTCTGTAGTTTGTGCTACTTACATATAATCTATGTTCGGCACAACTATCTGGCGGTCGTTAACAGTTGTCGTCGCACTTTGGCCCGGCCTGGCGTCCGGCGGGCACAAACTAGTCAACTCGAGAATGGTAGCATGAACCTTGTCGGTTCTAAAAGGGAAACAGCCATCATTCCGTGTCATGTGAAGCCTTGAGTTTGGTTTTACTGCGCAGTATTTATTGTTAAATATTTATTGCCGGAATGAGAGCAAGTGTTCCCCACGCGAAGGGCAAGTTTCGGCTGATGAAGGAAACTTTGGCCTCTTGCATCTGGGCAGGTAGTACTTATCGGTCTTGGTTGGCAGACAATCTTGGAGAAGGAAAACTCCGAGTACAAACCATCACTGGGAATGAGCGACCTAGTGTTCTTTTATATTTCAAATATAACCATGAGCAATAGAAATTATGATTTCATACTGCATCGACCGTCGTGCAGTATAAAAGGGTCGCTTTATCTGCAGAGCCGTACTGGGTGGATAAGAGAAAGTGGGCTACTGTAGGCAATTTTATCACAGATTCTGCCTCCTTTCCTTCCTCTTCCTCTTCTCAACCTAAAAATAACGTTCTTTTAGATACTATGCATATAGTTGGTATTGATCATATCAGTGAGCCCAATGCAGGTTGCCAAATATCAAAAATAGTTCAAGTAGACGATCATTCATTAAACCTAGGTTAGATTTTAACATAGGCGCATTTAATATGAAAATTAAAACAACTTGGACAAGCTCTTTCATTTACGTTGGACAAATCATAAATCAGGATACAGGATCCTACGTGCATTACAGAACTGGTTGCACCATCCCAATCTACGCGTTATTGACTTCGAACATCTTGTTCCGCGGAGTTTTCTCAAGCCGGTAAATGGGGCGTTGGTATTGTCCTTATCACCCGATTGGAAGCTTGCTTAATTGAATGTATCCTTTTAAATAGTCGAAATAATACATCTGCTAAAATCAATGCAAAAATATTGTAATCAACGTTGCCTTTTCATTGTATCTGCATATGCTCCTACTGATTAGAGCATAAACGCAAGCAATTAAGCTTTTTACACAGAACTAAGCTCCTTACTAAGTAGAGCACTAAATTGAGATATATTGTTGTTTATGGGTGCCATGCATGCTCAAATTGGGCGCTTAAATAATGCAGAATTTCATTTAGGTGGAACATAAACTTGAAGCTTGACGCGCAACGATAATGGTGAGTGGTTATTGGATAGCTGCGCGGAACGTGGATTATATTTATGTAGCACAAACTTCAGACTTTGTGTAAGATGTTGCGCCACATTGTGTCCTCCAGCACCTTGGCAACGGTGAACTCATGTAGCAACTAGTTATAGATGGCGTGGTTGCATCCAGAATTGTCGTTTTTTGTAACACGTCGTCTTTGACTATGCACTTATCCGTAGATTATTCGAACTAAATTTCACTGTTAAAATAAATAAGATTAAACCCTTAATAGATGTAGGCAAACTCGAACAACCGTCATTCAGACAAAAATATAAAGATATTCTAAAATCTAATCTAACTGGTCTTGGTGGCGAAAATCCGAAGGTCCAAGGTAAGTTCCACTCTGCACAATGTGGTATTGCGGGTCCCCGTAGAAATACTCATTGGCTCTCTGTAAAATTTATAGAGATACTCGAAACAAGGTGCCAAATTTCACCTGGCTCGGCTCATAATAACACTCGTTGCAATATAAGACGCCAAATTAATCGCAGTCTATAAGTCGATCTCGAATCTCTTTGGACCAAAAAGGCTGAAAAAATGGAAGAAGCGTTCGCATCAGGTAATAATCGCTGTTTGTTCTAACATATTCGCGCAACAGGTCCGAGAAAATTAAATGTTAGCGAAGCTATAAATGATAGTAGCAATCATTTAATAACCGATAATATATGACGTCTTGATAGGTGGGCTAAACACTTCAAAGATCAATTTTCTTGGGCAACCGCGTCAGTTCTGGTTCCCGAAAGCATGTCTGCATCAACAGTGTGAAATGTTAGTCTCGAAGAAACATCAGATTTAGAGGTACGATATGCAATCCCATCTCTTAAACATAGCAAAACTGCAAGCCCTGGGGATTCGCATCCGGGATTATTTAAGGATGATTGCGATATGTTTTGACTAAATTTTTTTGTACTATATGGGATGAGGAGACAGTACCACTTTATTAGAATGAGTCCACCATCATTCCTATTTTCAAAAAAGGCAATCTTTATTCATGCAATAACCAACGTGGTAGAAGATTGACTCCAGTCGTACCTCCGTTATTTGCCTCGATTATCTTAGTGATTCGCGTGAATCAAATATTAGAGAAGAAAAAGCCGGATTACGGTCAGGACGACATCGTATAGATAATATTTTTACCTTAAGGGAAGATCTTGAACAGCAACATTATGTCACCGTCCCACAATTGCCGTCTTTCTACACTTCAAGTGTGCATTTGACTCGGTGGATGCCAATGTTTTATTCCATATTTTGTCTAAAAGTGGTGCCCATAAAAGTTGTTAATATTATACGCACTCTCTACACAAATACTTCTGGTCGCGTTAAGGTCTACAACGAATTAACGCATAAATTTACAACCAGCAGTGGTGATCGTCAAGGTTGTCCACTTTCCCCATTTTTGTTTAATTTTGAAATCGATGCTATTATGAACAATACTCTTCCATACATTCAGGATGCAGGAGTTTAAGTTCTCCCGGGCGGAAATCTTGTCGATCTTGACTATGCGGACGATACCGTACTATTATTCGACAATCGAGATGTTCCTCAGGCCACCTTGAATAGATTAGCAGACGTTCTGTCTCTCGGTATGGAATTTGCACCCTCTGAAAGTAAGATACTTTTACAGGATCATCCACAACTCACTCCAGCGCTGCGACTGCAGAATAAAGACAGAGCTGCCAGATTGACATATCTTGGGAGCTCTATCAATAACTGATAAGTGTGGGAATGAGAAGCGCGAAAGCTAGAGTATCTTTCTCGAACCTTCGCCATTTATGGTGATACGCAAGTATTACAATGTATTTGTACTAGCAGTTTTAATATACGCTAGTAAAACTTGGTCTCTTAGAGTTGATGATTTTAGACGCATACACACATTCGGACATCGTTGTTTGAGAATTATAGCACATGTTGGTTACCAACAACGAGTAACAAACATTGACATCCGTAGACGTATATTTGGATCGGCCAATAAGTGGTCCTCGTTAGAAAAACAAATAAAGCACAATAAACTTTGATGCCTCTGTCACGTTTTGCGTATGCCCTCATTTCGATTGCCCAGTAGAGCTCTGTTCTCGCATGCAGCGTAAGAAACAAGGTGGGCAGATTCCGACATGGTAGAAACAGATGAAGTCACTTAAATCCAAATTAAGTAGTATAGGGCCCACTCGTCTACCAGGATAATGTCAACGTGCGCTTAGCGATGGATCATCGAATCGAGCTCAGTGGCGATCTTGTTGCAGATGTCTAGTAGAATCATCTTCGTAACTTACTTAGTAGGGCAAAACGTATTTCTTCTAATTGATATTCAAACATATATTAATTATTTAGCTGTGGATATGTAACTTTCTTTTCTTAGTAGGGCAAAGTTAGCTGCGGGTTTGGTTTATTTATGACGTGACACAGTGAAATTCGCAAGGAAGCTGTATTGCTGATGTTGCCTTGCTCGAATGCTAACTTGTCCATAATGTTGTTTAGAGGTTTTGTTTGCCTCATTTCTGTGAGTTATCTTGATAAATATACTCATAGTAACTAGTTATTCTCTCTCTCTCTCTCCCTCTCCCTCTCTCGTAAATCTTAATTATATTTTGTGTCTAAATTATTATTCCTGTTGCTATTTGTATATTTTTTTTTGCTTCTGGTTATATGGCAGTGAAACATTAGTCACGACAAATTCTGGCCAGTACATGATGAGTTCCTAATAAGAACGAAACCGGTCTACTGGATGAATTGCCTTTTCTACACTATACACTTCTTAGTTTATACTAACATATGTAATTAATTAATGGGCCAGGTGCTTATATCAAGACCGCAACCTTGATTATAATAATTGTTATCACTTCCCGCGCAACCAATGTTCGTTTAATTATTTAAAAATTATTCACTTTTTGCTTTTGTTTGGCTGGGCATGATGATAATGTGTTTTGAGCTTAGATTGTATTTGCCACCTTGATGAAATTCTGTATTTTTTAAGTGCCAAACTTGAGCGTTCATGCTACCCATAAACCAGACCATATTTGAACTTTTTTCTCTACTTAGTAAAGAACTTAAGTCTGAGTTAAAAAGCGTCCTTGCTGTCGTCTGTGCTGCAACCGGTGGGAGCATATGTAGATACAACTAAAAGGCAATGTTGATAGGGTTTCTGACATTGATTCTAGTAGATGTATTTAAGCGTGCCACACAAAGGCAACATTTTACAGGGCTCCATACAGTTAAGCAAGCTTCATCTCGTGAGTTAAGGACAATTCGTACGTTTCATTTAAAGACTTGAGAAAATTCTTTAGAAACGGGGTATTCCAAGCCAATAATGCGTAGATAAGGATGGTGCACCTGATTCTTTAAGGCTCATAGGATCCTGTATTCTGGTTTCAGATACGAAACATGAATCGATTTCTCATTTATCCAATGTACGTGGAAGAACATCTTGTCGTCTGGTTTGTTTTAAAGTTCACATTAAATGCGCCGACGTTAAAAACTAACGTATGTCTAATATACGTTAGTCCACTTGAACCCTTTTTTATATTTGTCAACCCGATATTGATCAACACACACCGTAATTATAGCATCTAAACAACCGTTACTTTTAGATTTATATAATTAAATGGAAGGAAAAGAAGCAGAATCGGAGATGAAGGTATCCGCAGTAGTCTAATTTCGCTTTTCCACCCTGAATGACTCTGCAGCTAATGCGATCCTTTTTATCCTGCTTTGACGGTCAATGCAGTTTGTATATATTATAATTCGTATCGTTCAAGATTATAGGTGGGTTGTAGATGAACACTAGGTTGTCCGTTCTAACCAAGTTTGATGATCCCTAAAAGCACATTGGTTTCGCGGACGGCGATAAAAAATATTTAAATGAAGGTTGCGATCTTGATGTAAACATCAGGCTCATTATATACATACAATGCTTAGTTTATACCGAAAAATGTATGTATGTAATGGGACAAGCATGGTATTAGCATGCTCGTGTGAATAAAAACTCAAGGAATACCAACTTCAATTCCGCAACGACTTTCGCAATTTACGGTCAAATGTCGCGAAACAATGGCTGGATTCATCAAATTTATGTAATAAATTGTATATTGCTACTAGCGGCAATCTATTACCTTGCTATACTTAATTTAATTTAAATTGCATAGTAAATTTTCTTTGTAGACCTTATTGATCCGCTTTCTCGATTCGGTCTTGGTAGCACAAGTCCAGTATCTAACATGGAAATGAACAACTCCACATTGGCGTCTTCTGGAGAAAAACTACTGAATTCACCTAAAAGAGCGCGACTATCACCGACGAATTGACACAGATAACATCGAGTGAGCATCTTCTTAAACAAAAAATCATTTTCTCTTTCAACCTAACTTGCTGCTGATTCAGTGGTAATTTAGAAAGTAGTCTTCAGTCAATTTCTGAATTATATGAGTTCCTGTTCGTTTTGGAATTAAAATCCTTATTAGCCTTATTGTCCTTGTATGGACATTTCTCAATGGATTTCACAATAGCTCATTTATAACAAAACTTGTATTTATTTGTTTATTTTGCTTTCCCGCCAAAAGGAATTTTCACAGCGTGATCATTTTTTCTAGGTTTTTATTTTGTAAAACTTTATAATAAATTGAAAGAAAATTTTTATTTACTGACAATTATGTACAGATATATATATATATATATATATATATATATATCGCAATAAATGGACGTCCAGGATTATACAGAGAATTTTTGGTATATTGGTATTGCGATAGAGCTTTATAAGTCCCAAACGAAACTGTTTTCTACATTTGAGGCTTCTGGACTGAGTATATTTTTTTAATTTTTATGTGGGTCATTTTTTCTATTTAAACTATTTATATATATATATATATATATATATATATATATTCTGTCATAAATACCTGCAAATTCTACTTATGGGTTTTTAAATAGTGAATCTATATTGCCCAGTTATCGGACTATAATACTCCCTAAGTACATCTATTAATATTCATTTTATCTAATACTTCAACAGTGCGTTAGCCTTAACCATTCTGCTAGCATAGTTGTAAATATAACCCTCATTAAATAGTGGTAGGTTCTTCGTCATCCAATTTTCGTGTTTGTAGTTTGCAGTTTGCAGATCAAATACTGGATATTTTACTTGGTGTTTTGGCGCATAGATTTTAGAGAAAATCAATGTATGCATGATTCCTTATGTTCTCCGAAACCATATACGATCCACGTCAACATAGTTCAAATTGTTCTAGGATATTTTGTCTTTCGAGCCTAATGAGCTGTTTCTTTCAATTGCTTGAATGTTTATCCTTGAAAGATATGCTTGCCTCTCAGTTTTTGCGATTTGTGGCGTTAATTAATGTTACTTCTTTGAAGAAGCTGTGCATTTTAATCCACAACTAATAGAAGCCACCGATCCAAATTGACACCGCGTAATGATACAATGCCACTTTACAATGTAATTATATTCAATTTTTCCTTCTTTCAATGTAAATATAATTTTTGTGATATGCATGTGCACTATATCGCCTCAGTAAACTTGATAGCAATGAGATGCTGTGAAAAATGCAAGACATGTTAAGTCTGACACAAATAGTTGACTTAAACAGTTTGTGCGCAAAATAATATTCACTAATTGTTTAACTTTGTGTAACGTATTGGTTTCAGATAAATAAATGAGGTGAACTCACAAACTGACAGACAGTTTGTGCTCGAAAAACTGTTCATGCAGCGAACAGAATTGACACTAGCATGATCATATTGACTACATACACGTTAGTTAACTTATTTTGATAATTACTAAACGCAAACCGACGATAACATTACGTTGAAATATCATATTCACACTAAAACTTATTACAAATCAGAAACCTATGAAGTTCAGAAAATGTTCATAACGAAAAACGGTGTCCTACTAGAGGTTAGACAAATAATGTTATATTCAAGTTATTTAGTTACATGAAAATATTATTTATCAAAATGAAATAGAAATATAATTAATGTAGCTAATTTGCAGGCCAGCCATATTTCTTTAAAATACCGAAGAAAATAAGATTAACTGTTCTTTTGTGAAAATAATAACTGAAAGATAATAATGATAGCTAATTTATAACATAGACAAGACAAACTGTGTTTACATATTTAAATAAACCACAGAAAACCGAAATATGAAAATTCAATGTGTTATGGTAGAATTTTAGTGTTTGAAAACCGTTCCTTCATATACAATTTTCTAACAGAGTTTCCTACCATTTATTACTTTTATATTAAGATTTGGATTTTAAGATTCTAAAATCTACTTAGCAGTCATTGCATTCTCTCTAAATTTTATTTCGTTCGAATCAATATTTTTTGTTTTTTAAGCTTTTTTCTCTCGTTCAAAGCCATCTAAGCTGTTAGTATGGCTGGTTTCCAATTAATAAGGAATCGAATCTGCTTTGTTGATATGGTAATCTTTACGTGTTTTTAATCACCTATTCTAGCTTTAATTGGACGTGTGGTTTCCCCTGCACAAGCTTGTTTACAAACCCAGAAAAGAATTTCACACTGCATTTTTTCAATTGTGTCATGTATTGCATTTAATTATGGAGTAGGTCGCCGTATGCATATTTTCATTAAAACAGTTTTTTTATTTCGCAGCTAGATGTGTTATATTCCTTCCATTCATAGTATTTTATGTAGATATAGTTAGAAATATTGTAGTACAAATATGTATGTTTAAAGATCTACTCTCTTAGCAAATAAAAAGCAGAATACCACTGGATTAATACGGTGCTTATGAATGTCATGACCCGGGCTTGTCATCCAGTTTTTGTTGAGAAAACCATGTGACTGATTAAAGATACAAAATAACATTGTGCAGATTTCTACAATAGAAAGTCGTTACTTGCTCTTGATTCATAAGAATATAATTATATTATTAACTGATACGTCCTTGAACGAATGGCTTTTTGAAACCGCAACTTTTCAAAATATAAAGGAAATCTAATGGATGCTACATCGGTTTAAATATCTTTAGTTCTAATCCTGAATATACTTTGAGGGGCAATTATCGAATACTTAAGAGAAACATAATAAAGATTGTTATTATTTGAGCAGAACGGGTTAAAACTTCAATGCGAAGGATCAACTCCGTGGGATATAAAAGGCCTCTCATTTACTTGTTAAGTTTTTGAAAAATGTAACTTCCGTTAGATGTTTTAAATGAACTCAACTATCGTCCTAAGAAATGGCTTTCTTGTTTTTATTTAAGTACAATTTCCTATCGGCATTTCTGTTGATTTTAACACGAATTATTTTCAATTGGGAATGGAATGGTTTCACACTTCCAAATGTTAATGAGGTATATGACGCAGTGTTTATTTTTGTAAGGCATGATATTCATATTTGCGATGGGCGTTGCCGATTAATACGCGTTTTCCAGAATAACATCCGATTTTCTGTCTCTTCCATAAATTACTTTTCTTCGGAATGCGGTATTATAATCTCTACGTTAATAAATACCAATATTAACAAGTCAGATCTCGTTTGTCATTTATTCTAAACCGGCTTAACTTTCAACTAAGGATAGTAGTTTTCCAGCATGAGCTTTTGCAAAGGTTTCAGACGGAATCGAATGGAATAAAATTTTGAACATTTACATTATTAAACGAACATTGGTTGCGCGGATAGTGATAAAATTTATTTAAATCAAGTTTGCGATCTTGATGTAAACACCGGCCCCATTGTATGCATTCATTTGTCGATATAAACTAAGCATTGTATAATGTAGAATGGGCAGTTCATCCAGTAGATCGGATTCGTCCTTATTGAGAACTCTACGTATTGTCCAATACCAGATCGCGGCATATTCAGGATAGTACAAATAGTTCCAAATTGAGGACAAAACCGGTCTTTTGTATGAAGTGTATTTTCTGAACCATACAATGCTTAGGTTATACTGATCGCAAACTTGATTTAAATAAGATCTAGGGCAAATAGAATGAATGTTAGATCGGTTTATAAATTTGCATGTCATATTTATAAGTGCTAGAATATAGTAGATATATCTGTTATAAAATGGTAACAGGAGAAATTGTTAGCTAATCATCTTAAATTAGTCCATATCACGTTAATTTATAATATGTGGAATGATTTAAATAAGCACACAAATTGTTTCAACCTTTCATTCCTAAAAATTTAACTATTATTGATATCTTTCAACTTTATTTTCGTGTCCTTTGTTTATCTACTTCTCAGCCTATTTACTGTTATTCTTCCTATTGTTCTTGATCTATATCTTTTAATTTTGTATTTAATGCTAATTTTCTTAAAATTTTTATTGAGATATTACATTATTTTCTTTAATTTGAGTCGGCTTCTGATTTCTAATAAAGAGAAGTCAATCTTTTTTATTTTAATCTAACTTTATGTTATGTTTGCCATTAGATTATAATCTTTGTTTTTCCGTTTAACAGTTTCTGAGTTCATGTAAAATAGATAATTCACGGTTAGATCTGTTCCCTGCGTAAAAATGTTTTGTGCACGAACTTTTGAAGTTTATAAGAGTAAATTATTTCCACTTATTTGTTTGCAACCAATGTGTTAAAATACTTTTAGGTTTTAGTTTCATGAATTGCTAAAGTCACTCATTTGCAAAGGACATATCTGTTTCGTGGGCTGTATACAACAGCTCATGTGTTCTATGAATGTATGAAGGCCACATTGTGCGCAAGCAGAGCATATGTAACATTTACGTACATAGAAAAAAATAATGTTGCAAACTATACCTACGGGGCTAGGCATGAATATGAATATAAATGCAAAATTCCATTTTAATTGTGTTTAAGCTTTAACTGGTGATTTTGGTTATTTGTGGACCACAAAAATTGCAGATTTGGGTAGACAGCCGGCACGGTGGATTGATAAATTATGAAGCCGAATAATTGTAACGGTAAACCATGAAAATGAGCAACAGTTTTCAAATGAATTTAAGATTGAAATCGATTATCGTCTTTTAATTTTTTTACTACAATTTCAAACAATTGAGTGATAGATTACATTGATCAGATTGTGTTGTCAATCTTTGATATAATTATAAACGTTCAATATATTTTTTCGGGTTTTTTTGTAAATAATGATACCGTATTTGTCTACTAGTTTGCGTTTGTGTAAATCGAAGCCGAAGCTCTTATTTGAAATGATCTTAAGTTAATTCTTAAACACAGAAAAAGTTTCGTTTTCATAAAAAATTTCATTCCGGCGTTCAATGAACAATTCCTTGTCCATTTCTTTGAAACAAACTCTGATATTCAAGTTCTTTCTTCATTATTTCCCGAACTAGTTCCAAAGAACGGGAGAAGGCGACCAGCGACGTGCTGACGTATAACCCGCTGTCATTCTGCTTTCAGCTGCTTTTGGTGATCATTTAGTCGTTCGGTTGATATGCGTTGATTTATCCGTCACGTGGCCTCATATTAGACTTTAAACTAAATAGGAGTATTACCTTTGCCCCTAATGCATCGTAATGCTGTCGTGCTAATAATGATCAGTTTTGAAATTACCTGATCTGCGTTTTGACTAACGCAGCTTTCATTGTTCCAGTAATTTTCTTTTAGCACGATATTTCGGCCCATCTTACCGTAGGCCTTCATCAGTTGCATCTCACGAAACAAATGAAGCAAGTGTTTTATTTCTTCTAGTCATAATATTTATATACCTCAGACTGACCTTTCATTAGATATTCGCGTGTCACATATTTGTGTGTGTGTACATTTTCATAACCGTTGTCTTCATCTAACTAATTTCGACCAGAGTGGCTGAATAATAATTTATCAATTGCATGCAATAACTATTCGTTTTTAACACACTCAGTGTAAATGACGTAACTGAGATGGGGGAGACCCATAATTCAGAAACACTCGTCATAAAAACATGCCATGAGTGATTAAACCAGAAGTCCGAAAGACTATTGCACATGTTAAATTACAATTCAAACCACTAGGTTGTACTCAAGATAGAGAAGTTAATAACAGTTATTGGCGCACGCCACGCATGTCCATGTGTATGTGTATGCATAACTAAAAAACTTGGTTAAATTATTTTATTTTGATACACATGTACGTACATCTAAATGAAACTGCAGTCAATAGACATTAATTTACCCTTTGCACGCGTCAGACAAATTATTACTTATAACTATTGTATTATTATAATATTTCCAATGGGTAGGGTGGGGGTGTAAAACAGAAAATTAAGGTTGAAGTCACTATTTGTTTTAAAATCAAATGAACAGTTAGAGATGAAATTTTGAAGACTATATTCATAATAATTGTTTATTCATTTGTTGAATAAAAGCCCACTAATTAGTCAATCTTAATCTGATGTTCTTAATCTTTTACTGGAGCTAGCTTCAGTTACCAATTCATGCAATCGCCTTTTTCTTCCACTAGCTAGTGCAGTATTCCAAATTGGACCTAAGGATTTTTCAACAGCTGTTTCATTCATAATATTATCTCTAGATTTAATTTCTATAGATTCCCTAATCAATCTCGTCATCCTATTACGACTACATATTGCTATGCGTTTGCATTCCTCCCAGTCGATAGTATGCCCAGTCTCCACTACATGACGAGCAAGATCAGATTTAGCAATATGTCCATATTTACACGCAGTTTTATGTTCACCTCTTCTTACTTTGATTGGACGCATGGTTTCATGTAGTCGTAATAGGATGACGAGATTGATTAGGGAATCTATAGAAATTAAATCTAGAGATAATATTATGAATGAAACAGCTGTTGAAAAATCCTTAGGTCCAATTTGGAATACTGCACTAGCTAGTGGAAGAAAAAGGCGATTGCATGAATTGGTAACTGAAGTTAGCTCCAGTAAAAGATTAAGAACATCAGATTAAGATTGACTAATTAGTGGGCTTTTATTCAACAAATGAATAAACAATTATTATGAATATAGTCTTCAAAATTTCATCTCTAACTGTTCATTTGATTTTAAAACAAATAGTGACTTCAACCTTAATTTTCTGTTTTACACCCCCACCCTACCCATTGGAAATATTATAATAATACAATAGTTATAAGTAATAATTTGTCTGACGCGTGCAAAGGGTAAATTAATGTCTATTGACTGCAGTTTCATTTAGATGTACGTACATGTGTATCAAAATAAAATAATTTAACCAAGTTTTTTAGTTATGCATACACATACACATGGACATGCGTGGCGTGCGCCAATAACTGTTATTAACTTCTCTATCTTGAGTACAACCTAGTGGTTTGAATTGTAATTTAACATGTGCAATAGTCTTTCGGACTTCTGGTTTAATCACTCATGGCATGTTTTTATGACGAGTGTTTCTGAATTATGGGTCTCCCCCATCTCAGTTACGTCATTTACACTGAGTGTGTTAAAAACGAATAGTTATTGCATGCAATTGATAAATTATTATTCAGCCACTCTGGTCGAAATTAGTTAGATGAAGACAACGGTTATGAAAATGTACACACACACAAATATGTGACACGCGAATATCTAATGAAAGGTCAGTCTGAGGTATATAAATATTATGACTAGAAGAAATAAAACACTTGCTTCATTTGTTTCGTGAGATGCAACTGATGAAGGCCTACGGTAAGATGGGCCGAAATATCGTGCTAAAAGAAAATTACTGGAACAATGAAAGCTGCGTTAGTCAAAACGCAGATCAGGTAATTTCAATTAATCCAGGTGCGAAACACGGAAACTCCTTCAAGAAACAGTTTTGAAATTGTTCTCAAGAGAATCTTTAAATTTATTACGTCTTGCCCCATGAATGCGTTGTATTCAGGAATAACAAATAAACTCAACGGGATACTGCACGAAGTGTCTAACTTTAATAGTTTGGATTCCTTATTTATTGTTATAATAAGTTATTAGACGAATTTACAGTTCCAATTATCTGTCATCTTTACTCCCCTCTACGTTGAAGTACATAAAGTTTTGCTTTCTTACGAGTTTTGGTTCTAAAAATTTTTCGTATCCGATTGCTTTTCACCATGAAATAATAGAACAACATTAAAAATAAGTTTTCTGCATATACATGATGCAGAACATAATTTTATTCTTCAGCGTTAAAAAATTAAACAGCTTATATTGACTTTAAATATTTTGCGTATAAAATTAAGGCAAATGTGCCGTTCTTTAATGGCGTTGCATGAGATAGAGAAGATAATCTTGAACGTTTAAGTGGCCTTTAGTAGATTCATGATAAATTTACTCACCTTCTGGCAAATTTTTTGAAAGAACTTAAAATTATAAGATTTTTCTAACTGTCTGATGGGAAGTAAAAAATTGCTCATTTTGTTTTTAGTTCTTATCATCGTTTATGCTTTATTATTTAATTATTGATAATGCCAGTAGTTTTTTTCCTATGCTAACACTATTATTAGCCTATTTGTGCTTAAAAATAAGTTTTTTGGAAAACAGATCCGATATAGTAACTCTAAAATAAATAAAGCAAATCAAATTTGTTATATTTTTCACTTAAATCAGATTATCAGTTTCTGGTTGTACTTGCATTCAAGTTTTTGTGCTGTTACTTCTTTGTATACATAACGTTTCAAACCATGGTTTGTTTTAGTAATATTTGAGTTGACTCATTTAAAAGTCGATCTCTAAACTTTATTATATAATGTCGATAATGCGAAATTGATGTTGGACTATTTATGTTTTTTGTTTTTTGAATATACCGTATCTTTATCGAGATCATCGATAAATTAAAATTTAATGAGAGATTGATTTTTGCTTTATTAAAGTGTATTTATTTGCTTTGTGGATTCCAAAAAATATATTTAATCTTATGAATACCTCTTGTTTATTTCATCTCCAACGTCATCTTGATTAAATGTTTTGTATTGATATGATTTATTTGCAATTCATTGCCGCATATCCGTGAAATTACTACTCATGAACTTGATAGAAATTATTATTCGGCTGCCAATGATATAGATGAATACCTTAATGTGGTCAGATCTAGCCTTCATTTCCAGTGTGGAAGGCTTCGGAGTGATGATAACACGAAGCCGAACTCATCTAGTACTTGGAAATGTGGATCTATCGGATCATTGCGAAGCCCAGAGTAAAAATCGACTGCCCACGAAGCAAAATTGTTGATATGGTAAATATGATAATCGCACTGCACAATCATGAACAACAACTTTCAATAGATGCATATTTGCGTAGTCCAAGTATACATTCACAAAATTAAGACACTACTGCAAAGTTGGTATAGTATGTCTTTTGCTGTATGGTCTGATAAATCAACTCTTCTGAACCCTTTAGGAATATTTTCTGCGTATCCATCAGCAAGATAAACTGATACTTCACTGCCGCATAACTATGAAATGCACACACGTGTCTGTTGTAAATGCATATCTAGTCGTTTATTACACCGTGCATGAAAGATTCGATGCGTATCTAAGTGCATACGTGAATAAATATCTAAATAATTAAAGGTAGGACTTCACATGTCGTGTGATGGTGTGTTTGCGATTATGTTTCATTTCGCTATACTGGTGCACTTCATCTATGTGAGATTTTTTATACTAAAGGCATCAATAAGTTGTCTGGTCAACAAGCTCAACCTCACAGTAGGCATGGGCAATCATGTCTTAATTGAAAACTAACAAAAAGCTCAAAATTTAGCATTTATGGCATAGCGAAACATAAGTACATTATACTGATGTAGTACTGGTATAAACGGTGATCTATGTTGCCCGCACAGCGGATTTATTAATTGCTTTTGCTTATAAAGAAAAAAACCTCCATTAGGCATTCATCACCTACAGTGCCGCAGATATTTTGCACATTACTATTTTTCTCGTGTTTTGTGGGTTCACTAGAGCGTAACCAACATTTATATATTCCGAATCGTTGTATTCGTTGACCAAAACGATGGTTAGGTCCTTATTTTAATGTAGCAGCCTGAGTTGTCTCGAATCGATTAATTGCTTTCTAAGACTGCGCAGAAACACGATTTATGTTCCTCAGTTAGATGCAATGATGATGGCTCTTTGAATAGAACAGGTCGTCCCATAGATTTGTTTCTGATTAAGGATTCCTTGCTCCTAGTTAACGGATCTCAACGAAATCGAGAGAATTAAATAGTCTCAAAGAGTTGTTGATAGAAAAATCATGACTGGTATTAGAAACCGATTCTACTAATCTCACATTTGGACGATTTAACTTCTGTGTGACGTTGGGCAAAATCTTTTGTATGGGATCCAAATTGATTATATTGATTGCTTTCTAGGCAATTATTGCTGTATTAAATCAAATAAGCAACTGGATAAAGCATTTTATTGTTATTTTATTTCTCTTAAAATGAAGTCATTTTAATTTAACTAATATCATTAGCCACTCAATGAATCTTTTCTAACATCTTAACACTGGCTGCATGAACAACTGGTTGTCGAACGTCCGTTAAGAATAACAAAACGAGGATCTCGATCTCCACTACGTCAGTTTCCATAAGAGCCTATGCCAGCAAGGGAAAACTAGCCATTCCTCTTAGTTTAGACCTGTTTGCCGCTGAACTCCAGCCGATTTTCATGCTTTAAATATTGTCTTTTTGTACGGTTTGGCGTGATCAAGTTGCTGATATCGCAAATACAACTTCGACCCTGAGATGATTGTCCTCCACCTGATGTTGCAGCCATCCACTGGAATTGCCCCGGTAGCCTGGCGAACATGATTTACAATTAGCATTTTTAAACAATGCTACTGCCATAGCTAGGTAT
Organism: Eudiplozoon nipponicum; assembly: GCA_029291075.1. NCBI lineage: Eukaryota > Metazoa > Platyhelminthes > Monogenea > Mazocraeidea > Diplozoidae > Eudiplozoon > Eudiplozoon nipponicum. Next base: position 138,402 of record JAQBSW010000186.1, on the reverse strand, counting down.
AATGGTGTAGTATGTTAAAAAGTGACAGATTATGGATTGTCGTATTGTAAACTTCCTTTTTTAGAGTAATGCCTTTTGACGCTCGGCCGGCAAATGCTTAATCATCACCGAATGAAAACACCGATTTGCATAGCTGCCCAGGTGCTGGCAGCTCTAGTGTATGATCTATAAATTGACTGAAGTGGAAAGTACCAACGGTAGACTTGTGTTTGGACTTAAGTGAAATATTCTGACGGTGACAGAAAGATTTGCATAACTTTTCAGAAAAGCGCCGGTGGCATTGTATGCACTTGGCTCACGTATTACATTCTCTGTTGAATTTTCCTTTTTACTGGTTTTTCAAGGAAACGTTTTAGAGTAATAGCACTTATCGTCTGATACATCACTGAATAAACTGATTACATTTTAGCTGGTATAAGTACCAGTGTCACATTTCTGTAAATGGGAACCATTGCAACACTCACGCTAATTTGAGATAAATTCTCCCTTAAGTTAGCGGCAAGGATCTCGTATTCCCGTGGCCTTGAGCGCCCTCGTAGGCTGAAGGTCTGCCGCTTAATAAAACTTCGGAGTGTCAATTTTTGTCTCGTTGCCACACCGATAAGTCACTTTATCGCTAAACACGATGTTTACAATGAGGCGGACTGAAGAGATATAACAGGCATGAAGTGCTGCGTTGCCGTAATACTTGGCAGTCCATACTCATTAACCAGTTTTGTTCTTCACTCGACGTGTCACTGACAGCAATTTTCTTGCAAATCTTGCAAACAATGTTTCGATCTCGTAGTTACACAAAAGATAACGCATGTTGATCTGCGTTGTTAGAAAACATGTCCTAGATATTTAGCACTGGAAGAACGCTGAGGCATGCTTAATTGCTCTTCGTATTGCTCCAAATGCTGTTTTTAAGCTAGCAATTGCAGTTGAAGCACAGGCGTCTGAAAACTCCGTACCTTTGTATCCGTTCTCAGTGCACGTTAGTTCGAGCGGAACACTGTCGGCCGGATAGAGCGGTATTGAAATGGCATTCGGCCTGCTAAATGACTGATCAGCTCTCGCGTCTTTGACAAAGGACACCAATTATATCCTTACGAGAATATGGCCGATCTGAGTACGTTAATATGATTTTAAAATCAAGTTTGAGAGCTTGATATAAACACAAATCCGTTTGTATGTAATCTGTCACGCCACATCTAAACTACCGTCATTCATAGGTACTGATGCGTATCGACCTTCCATGATCATCATCAGAAAACGAAAAACTTACTTTCGAGGATTAAACCGAAACGCATATAAAATATACAACTCTCATCTCTAATAAGCTACCATCGCCTTAACTGGAAATGACAGATGCACAATTTTTATTCAGGGACGATTATGAAATCTTCGAAACACCCGCTATATATACATATATATTTGTGTGTTTTTGGTATTGCTTACGTGGTGATAAATTTGTTCAAATAAGACGAGGAATAAACTAATGTAAGCATGAACGAAATTTATAATCTCATGCCTCTCGTGTTTACGGCCAATTTTTCTGTATTAGCCGATACTACGCCCCATGCCTACTATATATTTGGTACAAAGGGGTGGGAAATGTGGACGGTGCCATCTCAAACGAATGTGCATCCATCCAATAATGCAGTTAATATAAATTCTTCGAGAATTCTTTCTCTCCCTCATATATATATATATATATATATATATATATATATATATATATATATATATATATATTCCCGTCGCAATATAAGAAGCCAAACTAAGCGCAGTCTAAAAGTCGATCTCGAAAACTTTTGGAACAGAAAGGCTGAAGAAATGGAAGTAGCTTTCGCGTCAGGTAATAGTCGCTGTTTGTTCCAACTTATTCGCGCAACAGGTCTGCGAAACTTAACAGTAAGTGAGTCTATAAATGATAGTAACAGTGACTCAATAACCGATAAAATATGTGGTCTTGACAGGTGGGCTGAACACTTCAAAGATCAATTTTCTTGGCCACCCGCGTTAGTTCCAATTCCCGAAAGCATGTCTGCCTCAACAGTGTGGAATGTTAGTCCCGAAGAACCATCCGAGTAACAAGTACGCGAAAAAATCTTCTCTTAAACGCCACAAAGCCGGAGGCTCCGATGATTTGCTTCCAAGATTGATTAAGGATGGTGGCGATATAATTTCAGGAGCGTTGACCAAACTTTTTCATACTTCATGGAATGAGGAAATCGTACCACTTGATTGGAATGAGTCGATCATCTGTCCCATTTTCGAAAAAGGCAATCGTAATTCGTGCGATAACCATCGTGGTATAAGCTTGACTCCGGTCGTATCTAGGTTATTTGCTTCGATTATCCTACGTTGTCTTAGCGCTTCACGTGAACCACATCAAAGAGAAGATTAGGCCGGATTCCGCGCAGGACGAGTTTGTATAGATAATATTTTAGACTTCAAGGGTGCATTTGATTCGGTGGATCGCAATGTTTTATTCCATATTTTGTCGAAAAGCGGTGCCCATAATATTTGTTAATATTTTACGAGTTCACTACACAAATAATTCTGGTCGCGTCAAGGTCTACAACGAATTAACGCATAACTTTACAACCAGCAGTGGTGTTCGTCAAGGTTGTCCAGTTTCCCCATTTTGTTTAATTTTGTAATCGATGCTATTATTAAAAACACTCTCCCACACATTCAGGATGCTAGAAATGAAGTTCTCCCGGGCGATAAACTAGTCGATCTTGACTAGGTGAACGATATTGTACTATTATTCGACAATCGGGATGCTGCCCAGGCCACCTTGAATAGATTAACAGACGTTCCGTATTTCGGTATGAAATTCGCACCCTCTAAATTTAAGATACTGTTACAGGATCACCAACCACTCACTCCAACGTTGCATCTGCGGAATGCAGATCTAGACATAGTCGACAGGTTGACATATCTTGGAAGCTCTATCAATAACGTAGGCAATATGTCCGACGAGGTGAGAATACGGATCGCGAAAGCTAGAGTAGCTATCTGGAACCATCGTCATTTATGGAAAGACGCGAATATTTCACTTTGCCTTAAAAGTCGTGTTTATAATGCATCTGTACGTGCAGTCTTACTATACGCTAGTGAAACTTGGCCTCTTAGAGTTGATGATCTGAGACGCTTACAGGCATTCGATCATCGTTGTTTGAGAAGTATAGCACATGTTGGCTAATGACAACGAATAACTAACGTTGACATCCGTAGACGTATTTTTGGATCTGACAATAAATTCTCGTCGTTAGAAAAACAAATAAGGCTCCATCAACTTCGTTGGCTCGGTCACGTTTTGCGTATGCCCTCATTTCGATTGCCCAGTAGAGCTCTGTTCTCTCATCCAGTGCCAAATGGGCTTAAGAAACAAGGTGGGCAGATTTTGACATGGCAGATACAATTGAAGTTACGTACATCCAAAGTGGGTAGTATAGGACCCACTCGTCCGCCAGGATAGGGTGTTCGTGCGCATCATAGTTCTTGGCTAGAATCCGTTAGCGATATCGCATCGAATCGAGCTCAGTGGCGATCTTGTTGCAGATATCTAGTAGAATCATCTTCGTAACTTTCATTCTTAGTAGAGCAAAGTTAGCTGTGAGATTTTGTTTGTTTATGGCGTGATACAGTGAAATTCGCGAGGAAGCTGTATTGCTGATGCTGCCTTGCCCGAATTCTAACTTGGCCATAATGGTGTTGTGGCGAGGTTTAGTTTGCCTTTTTTCCTGATAAACTTACTCATAGTAGATAGGTATTCCTTGTCTCTGCCTCTCTTTCTCTCTCGTTAATCCCAGTAATAATTTGTCTAAAATATTATTACTGCTTTAATTTATATACTTTTTTGCACTCCTTATGGTTATATGGCAGTGAAAAATTATTAGTTACTTTTGACTTTTGTATGGCTGGACATGATGATATACATACATATATATATATATATATATATATTTATATAAATGATGTAATTATTATTACGATGTGATAACTGATGTCGACAAAGATCAGGGTGTCGGGATTTTTGGAATATCAGATATTCACAGGTAATTATGGTAATCAATTTTTATGAAATTTAGCATATCTTGAAATCCATTGTGTTGGTATCATGTGCAGACTGGACATCGTGTACTTACTATTCGCTGTGTAATATATATATATATATATATATATATATATATATATATATATATATATATATAGCGAGTTGATTTTGAAATCACAATGGTGAAGTCTATATGAAGTTAACTTCATTATTGCATGAATGCACATTCGTATTGGAGATTGTACCGTCCACATGTCTTGCGATTGTTGACGGAATATGTAATTCGTATTGGGAGTAATACCGACTCCTACTGATGAGTTGCCAACAAGCCCGAAACGAAAATGCATCCGAGATTATACCTTTCATTCAGGTTGACTTTGGTTTATCCTTTTTGTTCTATTTGAATTATTTTTTACTAGGTATGCAATACCTAATAGAGAATTGCGTATCTATTAGTTCTCCACAAAAAACAATATATAAAGTTACTGTCCGTAATATGTTCTGATGTGTTTCGATCTTCTATCATTATTATAGTACGGCTTCAAACTGAGTAGCGGGGATTTAATCGCAATGCTTATATAAGAAAAGAAAAATTAGACATTCGGCTTACACCCCTAATAGCTTAGCCACTTTGTATGGAAGTATTGAATGCACGATTACTATGCAGTCACGTACGTTAAATCCTTGCAGCTTTCGATTCGTATATATTTGTAATACAAATAACTAATCATTGATGGCGTTTTTGGTAATAAATTTTTTATATAATGTTTACGAGTTTGATATGAACACAATCAAATTGTATTAAACCAGTCGTCGAACAACATAACAAAACTACTGCCAGTTATGTGAACAGACGCGTTTTCACCTATGATAATCCTCGGAGTACGACGATAATCTGACTAGTGTTGATCAAATCACAATGCTTATATAAAAAAAGCAAAATTGTAAATTTGATTCTTAATTCTATTAGTCTTGCATAATATTGCTCATCCCAGAAACAGCAGACCTAGTCAAAGTTTTGAAAAATACCAATGGAGTCGAGCTAGACATCAACTCCACTCGCGAAATGAAGACAGGCTACACCTTTCCTTTCTTAGACATCCAACTCACTCGAGGAGAAAATAGGGATTTGGCACAGGCATTACATAGAAAAAGTACTTTAACTGAGAAATACATACAAATGACCAACCTACCGAACCGAAACAGAATGATCTGCTCTAAACATAGGATGGAGAATGAGCTGGGCTATCCAAAGGAATTTGCTAAAAAGCAACTACTCGGAGCAGATTTTTACATATTAATATCAGACTACGTATAGTTCGTACTACGGAGGATAACAAAACTAAAATATTTTTATAAAATTACAATATAAAAGCGACCTATTAGTCTCAGTAACCGAATCAGTATGGTAAATTTCCCTTGTGCTAAAGTTACCATCTTTTGCACACAGGAAATCATGAGGTTAGATTCCAAGGATTGATTGCCTATTCTTTGCAAATCTATTTTATTCTTCATATTTGCATATATATATACTGTACACGAGAAATCGCAATTGATCAACAAAATTTAACAGTATTTATCGCCAAAATTAATTTAATAAGACTTGACACGGTCAGAAAAATTAGATATTTTGTAGCCTATGCTTGAAGCGTGGCAGACAGCCAATTTACCGAATTTATCATTTTTACAGAGAGTAAAGTCCGAAAAATCTTTGTGCATATACGAATCCCTTTATTTAAAAAAGTCCAGCACTCGGCCTAAACATTCAAAAAATCCACCAAAATGATAATTTACTCGATCGGAGACTAACCATACAAAGCAAAAGATTTTTGTATCCAAGCCAGCCCGACCACCCATTGGATTAGCATGAAAAGGTTTCGATCGGATTGGAAAGAAAGTGAAGTAGAAACTTTCTGCTTTGCTAGTATCTTTATCATCATTAACAGAGACAGAAGGTACATATAAAAATGAGCGATCTAAATCGCAGTCTGCATATCATTCACTGCTACCAGGTAGTGAAAATAAAACTGATGAATAATGCGAAACGGAAAATATTCGTACGCGCAACAAAGATCTCGAGTGCTTTGAAGAACATGCTTAAGAAATCCTCGGTTTGCCCTGTGATAATATAGCTAATGAGTTGGAAATACAAACAAAGTTTAATAAAGTATTTGATGTATTAGTAGTGGCCATTCCGCTGAAATAGCACGAGAGTCATCAGTTTCTGAGGCGCAACCTATCAACCACTTTTACAACTCCTCAATCCGCACATATTGCAAACAATGTGACCCGTTGAACTTGTTATGAAATGGACACCGAAGCTTATAACTGATGAAGTTGCTTGGACTTGCGATCTCAAGAGTAATGTTAGAGCCATCGGAGTCGGTGTCTTCCCTTCCGGATATTTCAAATTCGTAGGACTCTAGGTAAAGAAGGTTATGCGGATGCTAATTATCTTAATTTGAAGGAAGGAATCGATCCCACTCGAGCGGAAGAGTAACGTTATGCCTCTCATCCATAAAAATGATGCCATTAGCACTTTTCATGGCTACCAAGGTATCAGTTTTCTCTCAAGAGTGGTCACTGCTATTATCATTGAAGGATCCGTGACGAGCGAGAGAAGCGAACTTGGTCAATCGAAGCAGTTTCGTCCGATATTGCAATGCGTGGGCCAAATTCATACATTCCACTGCACTCTTGAGTTGCACCAAGAGTACCATTGTCCCAGTTAAAATTTATTGATTTATCAAAGCCTGTTATAATGACACATCAACGTGTATTCGCAAAAGCAATGGCCTCTAAGAACTCTGCGGTTGGCTCGGGGGCTCGAAAATGATTTGTCATTGCCTCTACTATACCTAATTTTATTAAACAATAATTTATTGGGTGCGTGCGACTGGCTGGAGTTCTTTTATGTTATCTTTTCCTGAAATAATGGTTGAAACTAATTCTAATTAAACAGTTGCTGATATATGTTACAAGTAGTTTAATTTTCTACATCGTTCCTATTGAAAAGAACGGCAGCGTTTACTCAAGAGAAAAGTATGTTCCTGTCAATCTTGGATTTAGATGATAAATATTCTTTGGTTACTTTAATCATAGTTAATAGCGCTGTAACAAATTATGACAGCGTTAATCTGGATGTAAAGCGTCCTCTGTTCAAATGTATCAGTGCGATAACTTGAGTGATTTTTGGCATGTCGTGCTTGCAGTTGTAATCATTTTGAATGGATAATGCTCGAGTACTCAGTTTTAATTACTAAAATTTATTATTTGTTAGTTGAGAGCCAAGCCGTGAAACTTGCTAACATGCTATCGTATTTCGTTTACTCATGTGCCCTATCTATAGATTACATATAGCATAAATTTCTTTATTTTAATGCATGGAATACAAATGCGAATATAAAATTCGTGTTCATAGATATCCTTTTAAATGTAAAATTCTGAATAAAAACCATCACTAGGAATGGGCGACCTAGTGTTCTTTTACAGTCCACATATAACCATGACAAGTACAACTTACAATTATTACATACTGCATCGGCCGTCGCGCAGTATAAAAAGGGTCGCCCTATCTGCTGAGCCGGGCAGGGTGAATAAGCGAAAACAGGCTACTGCAGGCAACTCCAACTCTATATTCGATTCTGCGTCCTTTCCTTCCCCTTCCTATTCTCAATCTTACAATAACTCCCTTTTAGATACTATAAATATGGTTTACCTGATTTTCGGTACGCAATCCGAAAATCGGGTAAATTGTTTATTTCCTGTCGCGCAACATGTTTCTTTTAAATCTTATTTAGGTATAAATATGGTTGGTTTAGATCATAACACTGAGCCCAATACTAGGTTGCCAAATATCGAAAATGGTTCTAGTAGACGATCATTCATTAAACCTAAGTTAGGTTTTAACGTAGGCGCATTTAATGTGCGAACATTAAAACAACTTGGACAGCAAGAATCTCTTGCTCGTACGTTGGATAAATTAGAAATCGACATATGTTGCGTATCTGAAACCAGAATACAGGATCCTACGTGCATTACAGAACTAGTTGCACCATCCCTATCTACGCGTTATTGGCTTCGAACATCTGGTTCCACAGAGTCCTCTCAAGCCGGTAAATGGGGCGTTGGTATTGCCCTTAGCGCGCGAGCTGAAGCTTGCTTAATTGAATGGATCCCTTTAAATAGTCGATTGTGTGCGGCACGTTTAAATACATCTACTAAAATCAAAGCAAAAAACCGTTATCATCGTTGCCTCTTCGTTGTATCTGCATATGCTCCTACCGATTGCAGCACAGAAGAAAGCAAGGACGCTTTTTACTAAGTAACGCATGAAGTTCGGATATAGTCCTGGTTATGGGTGACATGAATGCTCAAGTTGGTCGCTTAAGCAACACAGGATTTCATTTAGGTGGAAGATACACTCTAAGCTCGACTCGCAATGATAATGGTGAACGGATTTTGGATAGCCTGCGCTGAACATAGACTATATTTAAGTATTACAAATTTCAGACGTAGTGTTAAACGTTGTGCTACATGGCGTCCCTCCAGCGCACCTGGACAAATTTCGGTGGACTCAAATAGATCATGTAGCAATTAGTTATAGATGGCGTGGTTGCATCCAGGATTGTCGCTTTTTTTGGAACACTTATGTTGACTCGGACCATGCGACTTATCCGTTGTAGATTTGCTCTAAAATTTTCCGGGAAAATAATTAAGAATAAACCCCAAATTGATGTAGAGCAAACTCGGACAACCGTCCATCCGACAAAACTATGAAAATATTCTTAAGGCTAATCTAACTGGTCTGAGATAGCGAAAATCCGAATATACTTTGGGTCCAAAATCAGTTCCACTATGCATAATGCAGGTACTACTGTATGTGGCATAGCAGGCCCCCGTAGAAATAATCACTGGCTCTCTGTAAAATCTATGGAGATACTCGAAATAAGGCGCCAAATTCCCACCTGGCTCGACTCATAATAATACCCGTCGCAATATATAAGACGCCAACTCCTTAAGCGCAGTCTAAAAGGCGATCTGGAAAAACTTTTGGAGCAGAAAGGCTGAAGAAATGGAAGTAGCTTTCGCTTCAGGTAACAGTCGCTGTTTGTTCCAACTTATATGCACAACAGGTCCGAGAAAGTTAAAAGTTAGCGAAACTATAAATGATAGTAACAACGAATTAATAACCGAGAAAATAAGTCGTCTTGACAGGTGGGCTGAACACTTTAGAGATCAATTTTCTGGGCCACCCGCGTCAGTTCCGCTTCCCGAAAGCATGTCTGCATCAACAGTGTGGAATGTTAGTCCCGAAGAACCATCCGAGTTAGAAGTACGCGATGCAATCCTATCTCTTAAGCGCCGCAAAGCCGCCGGCCCCGATGATCTGCTTCCGGGATTGTTTAAGGATGGTGGCGATATAATTTCAGGACCGTTGACCAAACTTTTTCATACTATATGGAATGAGGAAACCGTACCACTTGACTGGAATGAGTCGACCATCATTCCCATCTTCAAAAAGGCAATCGTAATTCGTGCGATAACCATCGTGGTATAAGTTTGACTCCGGTCGTATCAAGGTTATTTGCTTCGATTATCCTACGTCGTCTTAGCGCTTCACGTGAATCACAAACAAGAGAAGAACAGGCCGGATTCCGCGCAGGACGAGGTTGTATAGATAATATTTTTACTTTAAGGCAAGTTCTCGAACAGAGACATTTATATCACCGTCCCACAATAGTCGTCTTTCTAGACTTCAAGGGTGCATTTGATTCGGTGGATCGCAATGTTTTATTCCATATCTTGTCGAAAAGCGGTGTGCCCACTAAATTTGTTAATATTATACGAGCTCTCTACACAAATACTTCTGGTCGCGTTAAGGTTTACAACGAATTAAATCATAACTTTACAACCAGCAGTGGTGTTCGTCAAGGTTGTCCACTTTCCCCATTTTTGTTTAATTCTGTAATCGATGCTATTATGAACAACACTCTCTCACACATTCAGGACGCTGGAGTTGAAGTTCTCCCGGGAGATAAACTAGTCGATCTTGACTATGAGGACGATATTGTACTATTATTCGACAATCAGCATGCTGCACAGACCACCTTTAATAGATTAGCAAACGTTGTTCCGTCTTTCGGTATGAAATTCGCACACTGTAAATGTAAGATACTGTTACAGGATCACCAACCACTCACTCCAACGTTGCGACTGCATAATGAAGATCTTGAAATAGTCGACAGGTTTACATATCTTGGGAGCTCTATCAATAACGTAGGCAATATGTCCGACGAGGTAAGAATACGGATCGCGAAAGCTAGAGTAGCTTACTCGAACCTTCGTCATTTATGGAGAAACGCGAATATTTCACTTTGCCTTAAAGTTTGTGTTTACAATGCATCTGTACGTGCAGTCTTACTATACGCTAGTGAAACTTGGCCTCTTAGAGTTGATGATCTGAGACGCTTACAGGCATTCGATCATCGTTGTTTGAGAAGTATAGTACATGCAAGTATGTATTAGGTTTTGCGAACCTAGTAACAAATTAGTTCAGTTGTGACCAGAAGGATAAACCAAAGGCAGCATGAACGGAAAGTATAATCTCATGCACATTCGTTTCGTGCTTACTGGCGACTCATCAGTAGGAGCCGGTATTACGCCCTTTAACCACTATATATTTGGTAGAAGAATGTGGAATAATAGGACGGTACAATCTCCTAGACGAATGTGTAAACCTGTAATAGTGAAGCTAACATAATCTAAAGTCAACGACAATACGACTTCAATGCTAACTCACACTATATATAATATATATACCGAGTCTGTAAAGGATACTAACACTATGGCTATTGTGTTAGTAACTGATACCTTTTGAAATCGATGAGTACCGGATACTAACACTATAGTTTCCCAGTCGGTACCTGATACCAACCTGATGGATATAAATTTATGCTAAAGTTCACCCAAATTGAGAATTACAACAATTTCCGAACACCTGTTACTCCAGTTAAACCATACACTCTGGCCTTCATCGATATCAGTTATCACATTTCGCGGTAAGCATGACATCATTTAATTCAATATATTACAGTTAAATACTGCTTGTTGATTTCAAAAAGGTATCAGTTACTAACACAATAGCCATAGTGTTAGTATCCTTTACAGACTCGGTATATATATTATATAGTGTGAGTTAGCATTGAAGTCGTATTGTCGTTGACTTTAGATTATGTTAGCTTCACTATTACAGGTTTACACATTCGTCTAGGAGATTGTACCGTCCTATTATTCCACATTCTTCTACCAAATATATAGTGGTTAAAGGGCGTAATACCGGCTCCTACTGATGAGTCGCCAGTAAGCACGAAACGAATGTGCATGAGATTATACTTTCCGTTCATGCTGCCTTTGGTTTATCCTTCTCGTCACAACTGAACTAATTTGTTACTAGGTTCGCAAAACCTAATACATACTTGCATATATATTAGCTCTTCGCAACAAACAGTATTTAACTGAAGTATAGTACATGTTGGTTACCAACAACGAATAACTAACGTTGACATCCGTAGACGTATTTTCGGATCTGACAATAAGTGCTCGTCTTTAGAAAAGCAAACAAGGCTCCATCAACTTCGTTGGCTCGGTCACGTTTTGCGTATGCCCTCATTCCGATTGCCCAATAGAGCTCTGTTCTCTCATCCAGTACCAAATTGGCGTAAGAAACAAGGTGGGCAGATTTTGACATGGCAGAAACAATTAAAGTCACTTACATCAAAATTGGGTAGTATAGGATCCACTCGTCTGCCGGGATGGGGTCCTCGTGCACATCACAGTTCTTGGTTAGAAACCCTTAGCGATATGGCAGCGAATCGAGCTCAGTGGCGATCTTGTTGCAAATGTATAGTAGAATCATCTTCGTAACTTTCTTTTCTTAGTAGGGCAAAGTTAGCTGCGAGGTTCGGTTTGTTTATGACGTGATACGGTGAAATCCGCAAGGAAGCTGTGTTGCTGATGTCGCCTTGCCCGAATGCTAACTTGGCCATAATGGTGTTGTGGAGAGGTTTAGTTTGCCTCATTTCTGTGAGTTATCCTGATAAATTTACTCATAGTAGCAACGTTTTCCTTCTATCTCTACCCCTCTCTCTCTCTCTCGTAAATCTCAATAATAATATATCTAAATTCACTTATATACTTTTTTTTCACTCCTTATGGTTATATAGCAGTGAAACATTAGTCACTTGACTTTTGTGTGGCTGGAAATGATGATGATGATGGATGGTATAGTAAATGGAGAATCATTTTATATTTGTTTAATTTGGAAGATTTCCGATAGAAACAAATTCAAGTAGAAATGGAGTTTACTCTTGATCCTCTTTAGTCATAATTCCGACAATGCGTATTAAACAGTTAGATACTGTTTGTTGCGGAGAATTAATATATATGCAATTGTGTATTAGGTGTTGCGCACCTAGTAACAAATTAGTTTAAATATGACCAGAAGGATAAACCAAAGACAGCATGAATGGAGTGTATAATCTGGTGCACATTTGTTTCATGCATACTGATGACTCGTCAGTAGGAGTTGGTATTACGCCCTTTACACAAAATATATTTGGGTAAGGAATGTGGAGAAATAGGACAGTTCAAACACCTATACGAATATGTAAACCTGCAGTAGTAAAGCTAATTTCGTATAGTCTTCGACAATGCGCCTTCAAAACCAACTCATTATATATGCTATATATTCATTCTCTGTAAATGTTGCCAACACTGTGTATTGATTCAGTACCCGATACTACCGACAAGGTACATGCTACTAACACTATGATTGCTGAGTCGGTACATGGTACTAACACAACGTATGCTAAAGTTCACAAAAAATGAGAATTACAACTATTTCTGAACACCTGTAGCTCCAGAACATCCATACACTTTGACTTTGATCGATATCAGTTATCACATTTCGCGGTAGTCATGATATTATTCAATTAATTTTTATACATTCCTAATATGTAGTGGGTAAAGGGCGTAATACCAGCTCCTTTTGATGAGTCGCCAGTAAACAGGAAACTAATGTGCACGAGTTTATACTTTTCGTTCATGCTGTAATTAGTTTATCCATCTGATCATTTGAACTAATTTGTTATTAGGTGCGCAGCACCTAATACAAAAATAAGTATTAAGTACAAATTACCGTAATCTGATATTCACCAAGAAAATTTGGATTGACTGGCGATCTTTAGGAAGTGTTCAAAACAAATTTAATGCATTATCATCATCATCATGTCCAGCCACACAAAAGTCAAAAGTGACTAATGTTTCACTGCCATATAACCCTAGGGAGCAAAAAAAGTATATAAGTGAATTTAGACAAATTATTAGTGATATTTACGAGAGAAAGAGAGATAGTCAGAGAGAGAGAGAGAGAGAGAGAGAGAGAGAGATAGAGAGAGTGAGAGGAGTGATGAGAGAGAGAGAGAGTGAGATAGAGAGAGAGAGAGTGGAGTGAGATAGAGAGATAGAGGAGTAGGTAGAGATAGAGAGAGAGGTAGAGATAGAGAAGAGAGAGATAGAGAGAGAGAGAGAGAGAGAGAAAGAGAGAGAGATAGAGAGATAGATAGATAGAGAGAGATATAGAGAGAGAGAGAGAGAGAGAGAGAGAGAGAGAGAGAGAGAGAGAGAGAGAGAGAGAGAGAGAGAGAGAGAGAGAGAGAGAGAGAAGGAATACCTTGCTACTATGAGTAAATTTATCAGGATAACTCACAGAAATGAGGCAAATTAAACCTCTCCACTACACCATTATGACCAAGTTAGCATTCGGGCAAGGCGACATCAGCAATACGGCTTCCTTGCGGATTTCACCGTATCATGTCATAAACAAACCAAACCTCGCAGCTAACTTTGCCCTACTAAGAAAAGAACTTTACTTATCCACAGCTGAATAATTAAAATATGTTTGTATAAAAATTAGAAGAAATACATTTATGATATACTGTGTATCGCATTATTACCTGAATCTTGTTCAGACTAATAATTGATGGCTTCTAGTACGTCATTTCAACGAAAAATTTCTTAAACACTTCGAGCTTCATTCAGTTTACTTCCCACGCAGCATAACTACACATTAATGAAGCAAATTATAAATTTTATTGAGACCGCTTTATTTATAACTATGGCTGGTGAATTCTTTGTAAGTATGTGTGTCTGCGTGTCTGGGCATGTGACTTTCGAGCTTCGTGTTCGTTACTGTATAATGTGTACATTTAATCCAATTTGTGTTTCAAGATTTGCTCTAGATTGTGCTAGATATTGAAGGCGAGTTGAGTTACGGTGAAAAGAAAATGGCTTTATAAAATTGTACTTCATAGACCTGCTTTATAATAATGTTAAGATTCAATATAAGACTTTCTATTAAAATAAGATGTGCACAAAAATGGCTGAACCGAAAATGATTTATTATGTGCTATACATTCTATTTGATGCAGTAAAGATGAAAGAATGAAACAAAAATCTGGAACACCGAATAAGGTTACCTTTAGAATTTATATTAAACTCAGTACGATGGTTAAGGTGTTGGGGGGAAAATACAGGAAATATCAATTTCTAATTTATCCCACTTACATGCTTAGCAGGATATTTTGGACAAAATACTGATGGTTAAAACTTTTATTCTTCTGCATTCTTGAGCAGCCAGTATTTATTTAATTGGTGAGTGAGATCAATGTCAAGTACGAGAGATTATCTCCATTAATTTATTTATGCTAAATAGTAGTTACGATAGGACAAAATTCTTTATAGCATGCTCAAAATAGAATGATTACTTTAACTCAGAATTATTGGGACTCAGTCGCATTTTTGTTGGTCACAAAGCGTAAGTTATCATGCAAATGCTCAAAGTACTCTTTTTTAAGAAGACCAGAAAGATCTGATCTTCAAGCCGTGTCACACAAAAATTGTTATCATCACTATAAACGACATTACTTCAGTAAGACAACCTGAAGCTTCACTGTCTCAAAGGCGTGAAATTCTTTAATTTCTCATCATCAATGTGTTCTAAACCATTGATGACCGAATCTTATAAACCACAATAACTGTAAACGAGGAAAGATTTAAAATTAAGTTGGGGTGGTTCTAGTCTAGAATGAGAGTATCCCTTTTATTGCAGAAAGGTCAAAATCCCCGTAGACTTTCATGCAGCACATACTCTGGGCCAAATGTTACAGCTTTCTTACGAATTTCGTCGAACCACCTGATAAATACCGTGAGTTCTGAAGTCAATAGTATAAAAATAGAAAATGATTTCACTCAACAAGAAAGCTGAAACAAGATTGCTACCAATAAAGATTCAATGTCACATCATTCCGTTTTCAACCAAGAACATGTCGGAGTGAAAGCATTCCTCTCCCTGGAAAATGAACCGATCCTTCGCAGTCCAATTTGATCTTGGCTTCTATTGGTTTTATGACAGAAAATTCTATCGAAACTCTTTTTTCAATCTGGCGTTGGATAACTACCAATGCCCTACACGTCAATCAAGCCATATACATACATTACTTGTAACCGATCTTGCGAAAATGACGAAGTCGTATTTCCTTGTTCAACAAGAAGCACCTCTTGACAGATTCAAAAATACTTCTTTTTATGTCAATGTGGCGCGCCCGGTGTTGATAATCTATGTGAGCTCTGCTCGAAACAAAAGGTGTAATGCGTAGAACCATTTTTTTTTAAATTTGTTGTGTCGCTCATTCATAAAAATGGTGCCACGAGCACAATTGATGCCTACCACGGTATCAGTTTGCTCTATAATACAACATGGGTGGTCACTGCTATTATCATTGAAGGAATCGCGACAAGCGAGAGGAGCGAACTTGGTCAACCAAAGCAGAGTTTCGTCTGGTATTGCAATGCGTAGGCCAAATTCATGCATTCCACCATACTCGTGAGTTGCACCAAGGGTATCATCGGCCCACCATTGCTGCTTTCCTAGACCACTCAACCGCTCTCGATTACTTCTCGCGTGTAATTTTATAGCAAACTATGCTAAATAATGATGTCCCAGTTAAAATTTAATGATTTATCGAAGTCTGTTGTAATGGCTCATCAGCATGTATTCGCAAAAGTAATGGCCCCTAAGAACTTTTTGCGATTGGCTCCGGCGTTAGAAAATGATTTGTCATTGCTTCTACTACACCTTATTTTATTAAACAATAATTCATTGAGTGCGTGCGACTGGCAGTAGTTCTGTTATGTTGTTCGACGACTATTTCAATCAATGGGATTGGTGTTTACTTCAAGCTCGCAAGCTTTATTTAAAGAAACTAATTTTGTTGTCGATGCAGTCTTTGCTGAGACCAAAGCAAAAGTGCGCGGAGCGGAGATTAGTGATAACAGCTGGTCTGTGGACCTCGAATAGGCTGGCGGTGCTGGTCTGATATCAAGAAGGAAGGATAAGCTTCAGAGAGCCATTGATTGTGCTTAATATGTGTGTATCTGTTACGGTATGAAGCTATAAGCATTAAAGAACAATCGCTATGGCCAATTTTAATATGGAGACTAATGTTATGCGTTACTGGTAACTGTCGAATGTACATTTATATTTCAGGCATATAGCTCATTCCCGAAGCCATGGGACCGGCAACATGAATGCACTTTTTGTTTTGAACCAATTATGCTAGAGTACTTTCTTCATACGACCTTGATATAAACATCTGACCTATTATTTACTTCAATTTTGGAATATAAACTAAGCATTGTGTAGTGTAGAAAAAGCAATTCATCCAATGGACAGGTTTCGTCCTAATTGTGATCTCATCACGTACTATCCAGAATTTGCCGCGGACAGGGCTCGAACAAGTGCACATTTTCTATGAAATATATTGCTCTAACAACTGAGCCACCATACTGCATACTATACAAAATTTTCAGTTATATATTAGCTACCGTTTCTTGGTTATACCTTTTTAGATGGAACCTTTATGGCATCATTTTAGACCTAAAGTTCCAACTAACCATCCACACCATTCCGCTCAGTGGTTAGAGCACCAGATTCCGAAGCAGACTTGCTCAGATTCGAGCCCTGTCCGCGGCCAATTCTGGCCAGTACGTGATAAGTTACCAATAAAGGGCGAAAGCGGTCCCCTGGATGAATTGCATTTTCTACACTATACAATTCTTAGTTTATACTGAAACATATATGTACATAATTGGTCAAGTGTTTATATCAAGTTCGCAACTTTGATTATAGTAAATGTTATCACCGCCCGCGCAACCAATGTTCGTTCAATTACAATGGATGGATTGCCTTTTCACACTGTACAATACTTAGTTTATACAGACAAACGTATGTACATAATGGATTATGTGTTTATATCAAGATCGTAATCTTGATTAAAAGTAACTGTCTTCACCGCTCGCGCAATCAATGTTCGTTTACCTTCTACAAGTGTCACTTTTAATGCAAAGGTTCAAATATCTGTACTCGCTCCGCAACATTAATACAAATAAGGGTGATTTAGCAAGCGCTATTGAATCATAAGTAAATATGGTCAAATCCTGCAATAATTCCTCGAGTTAATATATGTATATTTAGTAGTACACATGCATAGAACTTAAAAGATATCTGCATTGAATTAGTAGAATATATTCAAAAGCAATATTTAATAAAGCTTAATTTATTGTTTAGCTGTGATAAACTGAGTTTTTCATCGAATACTCTAAATCAATTCACACATTTGCGCAGTTTTAATGGTTCGCTGAAAATAGTAAAATTTTCAGTTAATGTCTTTTATGTTCGCAATGAGGTAACTATTTCAAAAGTCAAGTCACTAAATAAGATCTGCATAACAACACAGGTCAATATAATCACAATGCGTTTACAAAGTATGCTTGATAATAATCTAAAAAGTTACAAACTACCTAAACTATCGCAAATTTAAATTTCAAATAAAATGGGCTCTCTTTTGAAACTAAAATATTTACAACATGGTATGACGATGATGATATCAGATTTCGCTTTTTTGTTATAATAAAGAGGGCGTTAAATACTGACCAGAAATATTAGTTTCAAATCATTATGCATGCAGTAAAAATGAAAGTAAGAAAATAGTAAGAGCACATCATTAGTATACACATTAAAAAACCATTATAACGAGAAGTGTCCTAATTTTTTAGGCTATTGTGAAATACATAGTCGGTTTAAAAAAATAAAAACAGAAAATCAAAATGATGCTTTTAAAACAAAGATCGCACGTTTATATACGTGTACAAAACGCATCTCTAACAGCATTGCATGTGATACAAATAAGCCACGTTATTAGCGTTATATATATATATATATATATATATATATATATATATATATATATATATATATATATACTTACAAAAATATTTTTGTTTGCACAACAGGAATAATACATTCGAGATGAATGGAAGAAACACTAAATAATATTAATATTAGATCCAACGGTTAGTAGGACTCTAACCTTTCACTGCGTGAAAACAACAAATATGTAATGTTATTAAAACTTTAAAGTAATTTTGGTTGCAAGCGTAGTAGTTGACAGATCGAGTTGTTATTCCGGGGAGAATTCAGTCACTTAATTGCAAGTTTAACAATCAAACAGAAAAAAGTGTTTACCATTCGATTTGATTGACTAATCTTGCATACGACTTCGTATCGCACGTTGATCATCTGTATGTTTGAGAGTGATTGTGAGAGAGAGTGAATACATTTAACATGTAGGTGCGTACTTTTAAAAGATCACAAATGAACAAGCAATCAATTTTCACTTTTTTCATTATTCAATGCAATATTCCATATTCTAAAAACAAATTCCATAGCGTTGTGGATTTCGGGTAGCAAGTATATAAATAAGAGCGACTTCCTTTTGGTTACCATAAGTTGAAACAAAAGATACACTATTTGAACTCACAAAAAATAAAAAGGGAATAGATAATTTATAACTCGTTTTGCAATTCGATTTATTATAACCTACGGACACAGGGAATAAAATATGCGGTATTGAAGCGAATAATCCCGATCGAGAATCCACACTGCCTAATGCATGGGACAGATATAATAATCAATTTTAAAGTAAAAGAATGCACACCCACAAAAAAACTATACCGGACAGAAGTTCATGGCAATTCATTTACGCAAGGATTTTAATCTAGGAGGCACAAACAGAAAAGGTTCAAGCCATTGACTTACCAATTGACTCAGTTAGCAATAATCACTAGATGAACAAAATCATGTATTAAACAAGTGATTAACATTTTGTTCCCTTGTTCTTGAGCGTCTTTACTGTGATAGGTTTATAAAAATTTGAAATCAATATAACAAACGGTCATTTAAACGTAAATCTCGAAAAAATCAGATAAAATATTGTAAAATATTTCACGAAACAAGAGGCAAAAATCCATGCATAACACATGATTAAATACACAAAGGCATCGAAATACTACAAGAATAACGCATACGAAAATATGTAGAAAATTATGACTACATAAATACAAACATACACATATGCATGAATAAGTACATGCCTGCATACATCCAAGCGCATGCACGTCAAAATAAATACATAAAAGCATACAAATCTACATACAAGCATACATATATACATACACACCACCATATATATGTACGCGCAGAAACATACCTAAATGCATGCATACATACACGAATAAATACAAACACACAAGTATAAATACATACATGCATAGATGTACACGTGCATGCATACATATTTGCATATATAATTGCATCCATCCATACATCCAAACATACATACATACATACAAACATACATATATACATACATACATACATACATACATACAACATACATACATACATACATACATACATACATACATACATACATACATACATACATACATACATACATACATACAACATACATACATATGTACGTACATACACAAATAATTCACAATAAGTACGCAAATATATAAATTGATCACAAAAATAAGTTTTCAGAATCATGAACGAAAGACGGTTATTTTTATAGACATAATGCTTCGCATCCAGTTTTTCCCTCTTGAAAAAAATAGATCATTGATTTTTGTCAAATTCCTCTTGGCGCTTCAAGTTAATGTTTTCTCTATCTAAACAATTGAAAATGAGAAAATGATTTTCCATCATGTAGTAAACCACAATGGTTTTTAAATTCTGTACACTTTACAGAATAGAATTGAGGAAGTTTCTATAAAAGCTATTGCTTATTAAATTGGAAGGTACGGACCATGCCTCTAAAAAGTTCTTCTCTGTAAAAAGTTAAATTATGTGACTTGTATAATCTAAAAAAACGCGCTTGTTCACTGAAGAAATATAGTCATTTGCATTATTAATACACAAAAATAGCTGAACTCAAATCCTTTAGTTGGTTTAGTTTTATACGACATCAAAGAAACGGGTTCAGCACATTCCAATATATCATACAAACAGCTGGTACAATGCAAAATTAAAGTATATTTCTTTAGAAAAGACCAAGTGCCTTTTTCATTTCCGTTTTCTTCCAATTTGGAACGGAGATCCACTGGTCTCGAGACATTTTAAACGCACTCTGTAATAAAACAATAAGACAAATTTATAGTTTGTAAAATTATTTTTTCACAAAAATATTGAAAAATTAATTTAACATCGAAATAAACAAAAAATTGACAGGATTTTTTATATACTATAAAACAAATTTGTGTTACATGTGACATGCTTGTAGAAAAGAAGAATATATACACTGAACAATAATTTATTGCGCGAGTGGTGGTAACAATTATTTAAATCAAATTTGCGAGCTTGAAGTAAACACCAATCCCATTGTACTTAAACAGTCGCCGAATAACATAACACCATGCGGTAGTTTTGTTATGTTGTTCGACGACTGGTTAAGTACAATGGGATTGGTGTTTACTTCAAGCTCGCAAACTTGATTTAAAGAATATGCATTGAAGATTCGCTTTGAGTTAGCAAACATTTTTTAGCAGATTCTCCAAAACATGTGTAAATTAATAAAGGAAGAGAGCTTTAGTTGGATGTTGGAAAGATTTATTTTGCCTCTTTTCGAAAAGCAAAGAACTACAACCAAATGTTCATGGGTTAGATTAGCGCAAATGTTGATAATAATAAAATAATGTATATGTATATTTAAATAATAATCAATACTTTATTTAAAGGAAAGAAGTGATATTAAGGAATTCTTTAGTTGTGGTTTTCCTAAAAATAAACTGTACACATGTTACCGCTTTAAACTACAAATTAAATAAGATAACAAAATAATTAATTTAATAGGTCGGTTTCATTATTCTTATAGCCAGAATTACCAATGTTTACCATTATACCATAATTCAATATCAATTCCGATTATGGAATGATGCCAGTCTTATAATAAAAGGTCGTGGTTAGCCAGTTGGAATTTTTGGTTAAAAGCATAATTCATGAGGATTCACATAATGGAAGAAAATTATACGCAAAGTGCAACCTGAGTAGCGTAAGAAATGTGTTGTTTTACTCTGACCCAGATTCTTCAGGGCTTGAATCCCAGTCGTCATAATTCTGGCTACCACATATGCGTGAGGAGTACGGATGAACGTTATACAGTAGATGACTTTTATTTTCTATCCTGTATAATTTTTTTTGATACCAAGAAATTATACAATTCAATCCTTCTTTCATATTCTAATTTAATATTGTATCCCAATATGGCATGAAGTTTATCATATAATAGCAGAGCGTGAGTGGCTAGTTGGAACTTTGGGTCAAAATTGAAACTCAAGAGGAGTCATCATAAAGATAGCCTGATAATGAAAAATCTCGTTTAAAATTTATGAACGTAGGAAATGGCAGCTATGGTGGAGTATAGAAAGAGTTATAAGGCTAAATTAAATTCTTCATGTTTCCAGTCCCGGCCGCAGCTAAGGATTAGTGCTCAATAAATATGAACACAAGAAAGTAAATGAACAGAAGTTGGAATCATATGCCCTATTTTTTTATAAAGGAAGTAGACGTACACTCTAATTCGTACTGGTACATTGTTGCAGAGTGACAGGTATCTGCAACTCTAGCACAGGAGGCGACAAGACTAGAACAGCGGAGGAAAAGAAGAATGGCAAATAAAAGTAAAAAGAAGATATATTAGCCACGAGGCCGAGGAAAGGACAATTATTATGTTGTACAGATAACTAGAGAGAGTGAGTGTGTGTGAGAGGCAGAGAATTACGTGGAGACTATGCAGTTAGAATTTGTAATTTAAAGTTCACGCTTTTATGCCAGAATATATTTTTTTCTTTTGAGTCGAACTAGTCTTGCTATTTGGTAATTAAGCATTACATTTTTCCCAAATTCTGTTTAGTATCATTTTTCGTGAATCCTCGCACCGACCATAGCGTTGATGACAGAGAAATAATATCTGATGTGGATCAAACAGCATTGCATTTCGTTAACAACGGGTCATATATAGTGGACAGAGTGAACGAACATAGAAATAGTCTTTATAAAAATACTTGAAGGCATCCGGGCAGTCTTCTTATAGAGATTGAGTAAAGTATGTGATTAATCATTGGGAGAAGGGGAAGTGTTGAAGAGGTACAGGTATCTCCAACTATAACACAGGAGGCGAGAAGAGTAGAGCAGCAGAGGCGTGGAAGATTGGCAAATAGATGTAAGAAGAAGATACACTAGCCTAGAGACCGAGGAAAGTACGCATAGAATGACTTGAAGAGAGAGAGAGAGAGTTATGTGGAGACTTCACAGTTAGAATTTTAATGTTAACTTATGGCTTTTATACCAAAATATATTTTGCTTTTGTGTCGAACTTGTCTTGCTATTTAACAATTCAATATTCAATTCTGACCATAGTTACAGACATGACTTTTGGGTATCTCAGCCTTTATTGAAAATTGATACGCAAAGTATTTATAAGCATACATTTTAGCGTGATTGGAACTCTAATTTCCGGTGATAAAGAAACGTACACTGCTTCATCGTGTCTCCTGATTTATTAATATGGGATGTGATAAAGGATCTCCGACAGCAACTCGTATTATTAAAGGAGTAGTTTATAGAACTTCGCTCACCTAAGTACCGTCCGGTTAATGATAACATTTAATTGAGGAACAATGTAATCAGTATCTTCCTGCTCACCAACGGGGACTACATACATACATTTAGAATAAACATTTACACAGAAATAAGTTATATTGCTCATTCAATCATATTTAAAATATAAATAATTGTAAAACTGTAAATTTTTTGCACACAAAAATCACCTCAAATTCTTCGTCATGAAGATATTCTTCCAGGCACGTGGCGTTTAAATCTGGTGAAAGCGGCCGACTTTGTAATTCTACCAGGCTAAAACGAAGTGATAGTAGTCCCGAGAGAACCTCAGAAACGTTATCCATCTGACCATCGGTCTTACCATCCTGTCAATGATGATAGACGACAAACAGAAGGAATAATAACAAAAGCAATTTAAAAACTGCAAAACTTACACGTACAAAAATGACGAGAAACGGAAAATCACTGATTGCTTTGCTTATAGAAATATTCCTATAAAAATAATCCGTACGGGACTCACAGTTTGAGAGCCCTTACTAAACGACACACTTTGTGTGTGAACATATATATTTTTATAAGAGTTTTATTATATTTTGCTGAACCTTGCACAGCGCTGTCATATTTTAATGCTATTCCGCAATTTGCTTGTGTGGAACAATTGATAGCACGCGTAGGTCGGTAAAATCTTGATTCCTTTACGTTTCCAGATGCACACATTGTGCTTGGCATTGAGTGATTGGTTCTCATTTGTCTCTTCACTCTGATGATATTTGCTACATGTTTTTTACAGTGAATATGGTGTCAACCCTGCCCGGAAAATTTGGCAAAACATTCGGAAAATCAGGTTCCAACGTCATTTTCAGACAAGCAGCTGATGGACAGCTTCCGAGTTTTATTATATGCCTGTTTCAAATTTTCATTACCACCCATTCATTTGAATTATAATATACCAGTTCTTTTAAATGATAAGTTCAAAAGATATATTACGTGTTAAAGTCGTAATGCTAAATCCTGATAATGAGTCGCCAGTACGCACGAAATGTCAAGTGTACATGAAATTATGCCATTCATTCATGCAGTATTTAGTATAATTTTCTGATTTAGCTTTTTATTAGATACGCAATATTTAAGAATTGATTGAATATATATATATATATATATATATATATATATATATATATTTGTTAGATCTCTGCAACAAAAAATATATAACAATTATATATTTAACTGACTAATGCCATGATTACCGCAAAAAGTGGTAACAGATGTCGATCAAGCCCAGAGTGTACGGATTTTCTGAAGTAGCAGCTGTTCAGAATTAACTAATTATCAATTTTGGTTACATTTAGCCGATCCAGAAATCCACTGTGTTGGTATCCGGTACAGATTATGCATATATTCTATACAGTGAATTGGCTTTGAAGTTGCATTGCCAAAGGCTTTACATGAATTCCACTCCATTACTACTTCATTAAAAATACGTGAAGGACGTAGCACCGTACAAATGTCCCACATATTTTTACAAAATATACTGTGAGTGTAGGGCATAGTACCGACTGCTAATTGCCAGTAAGCACAAAGCGTATGAGTGCGTGAAATGAAAATTTTTGTTCATACTAAATTGCATAGCCTTCTTGTCCTATTTAAACTAATTTGTTGCTATGTATGCAATAATTAAGAAATTATGATATATATATATTAGTTCCCCGAAATCACGAACAAATCATTATCAGTTTTTATTCATTTCATTTTTTTGCATATTTAATTTTTCCCCTGGGCGGTAGTTAGAGGTTTTATGCCTGACGACCGACGGGTTCTAGTTATTTGTACTGACGAAAGTGGAATAAGCTTATCCGGGCAATAGGAATACAGCCATTTCATATATTGCAAGGCCTCTAGTTCATTCATACTGATCAGTTAGCACTTAATGTTAAATTGGTAATGATGAAATAAAAAAGCGTGTCAGACAGCGAAGATTCGACTACTGAAGGAAATTCTTGTAACTGGCGCTTCTCAGCTGTGGTTGACAGAGAAATGCAGCGTAGAGGTCAGTAAGGGGGCATTCTCCTCCGATCTAATCCATTTATTAAGAAGAGCTAAAGTTCAAGTAATATTTTGGTCATGAGTGATATGAGTGCTCAACTTTGGTGCTTAAGTGACGCATAATTTAATTTTTGTATCATATGCACATTAAACTCAATGGGCACCAACAATTGTGAATGATTAGTTGATAATTGTCCCGAACAACCAGTGTATTTGCACATAGGGTGTTACGCCCCACAGCGTCCTTCAGATCTTACACAGCTATTGACTGAAAAACATCATTTATCAATTAGTTGTAGATGTCATGGTTGCATTCAAGAAATTCGTTCGTTCTAGGAAGCATAACGATTCAGAGCACGCACACCTCCGATGTAGATTTACCTTTACCATTGCCGGAATAATCATTATAAAAATCTTCAAAATGAGCAACAGCCTTTCGTCAAGCAGACGTTTAACGACCAAAAGTCAAAATTATCTTTCCTTCATTGAGAATTCCAACATGCCATTGGTGAAGATCAGATACGTTTTACACAATACACCAAATAGTGATATTGGATTTTTCACAAATTTGTGGAGATTCTCGAAAGAAGGTGGCAAAGCTTTACCGGTCCGGTTTATAGTAAGGCTTTCATATCTAATAGGCGCCACAGATGATTCATTACTTACGTCAACTCTTCCGTTTCAATTTTGTAGTTTTACAAGTGATTGACAAGTTCACTTATCTTCCTAATTGAATGGTGATTGTTCAAATAAAGTTGTTGGACTTGAAATAAAGAAAAATCTCATAAATTAGCTGCACAAAAGCAAAACTACTGTCGCTTAAAAATGTAATAGGTTTCTATTTAATATCAACAAACCATTTTTTTAGTTGTTATAATCACAGGCGGAATCTATGACAGCTTATTTTTATAAATTAATACGAATGAAACTGCGACAATGAGTATCTCTAAATCGAAAGAATCTTTATCAACACTCTTATGTTCACATGCGCCAGTAAGCATGAAACACAGGTGTACATGAGAATGAACCTGTCGTTCATGCTGACTTCGGTTTATCCTTTTGGTCCTATTTGAACTAATTTGTTAATAGGTACGCAACTACATATATATATATATATATATATATATATATATATATTCTCCGCAAGAAACAATAGGTATTTTTTATATAATTAATCGAATTATGCTATGATTATCGCGAAAACTGAGCGTATGAATTTTCTCCATTAACAGGTGTTCATAATTAGATGTTATTCTCAATTTTGTTGAAATTTACCATATCTTGCATTCCATCGATTTGATAGCATGTATGGACTCGGCAAACACTTTGCAGACACGATATGTATTATTTATCGTGAGTTGGCTTTGACGTCGCGTTTTTTGGTATTTATGTGACATTAGCACAACTACTACTTGAATACATATTAGTATAGGAGACTGTACCATCCAATAATCTCACATTTCTTGACCAAACTAAAAGTGAGTTAAAGGTGTATTACCGGCTGTTACGGATAAGTCACTAGTAAGCTCGAAACGTATGTGCACATGAGATTATACCTTCCGTTCATGCTGACCTTGGTTTATCTTTCTGGTCCTATTTGAACTAATTTGTTACTAGGAGAAACAATTTAAATGGTACATAGTTTTAAACACCAGAAGAACGAAAGAATAAGAAAATAAGCACTGGTTCTCCTGCATCTGATGTTAGTTTTTGACATCGACGTTGAGGATACTGGTTTCTATTGATCAATGATATTTTACTTCAGGCCGAATATTTTTTATATTTGCGAATAAAAAAATGTTGTGCATAATCAGCAGAGATAGTTCAAAAGAATTATTTTCAGCCATTGTAATTTCCTTATCTTCTAACTGTTCCGATATATATATATATATATATATATATATATATATATATATATGTGTGTGTGTGTGTGTGTTTGTGCGTGTGTGTGTGTGTGTGTACGTATTTTAGTGTGTATGTATTTACCGGCAGAGTCATTCTTAATCCAGTGGTTAATGAATAAATTATGACGAACCGGCCAATTGCGCCGGTGATCGTCTCTACTTTCTATGAAAGCGTGCACTAGTTTTGAGGAACGCAAAGAGAAAAGCGACTAGCAAGATTTTCTGTTCGGTAGTGACACACAATTCTCGCTGTTATGCACACCTTCAATTCAGTGCTGCCTTAGTTATTCATAAATTGGTACAGTGGACAAGCCGCGACTTAATGGTCAGGCAGCCCTAGGATCTACAGGAGTTCACTATGTTATCCATTTATATATGCATGTTCAAATTTAAATGAAATATTTTATATATATATATATATATATATATATATATATATATATATATATATATATCTCATAATAAAACTAGTACCCACACTTACCTTTAAACTAGGGATCATATGGTAGATGTAGATAAATGTATGTATTATAGAATCATGACAAATATTATTGTTATTATTATTATTATTATTATTATTATTATTATTATTATTATTATTATTATTATTATTATTATTGAATACATCGTTTTATTATTCTATAAAGAATGCATAGCTAACTAAAGTAATCCATATAACAGATAATTATTTCTTCCTTATTAGGCAATCCTCAGTTGTACACATACCTACCAGCAGTGATAATTATAAGCCTAAATATAAAATATAGTGACGCTAATTCTGAGTCAATTTCGATTAGTTATTAATATTACATAATAAAAAAGATGGCGGATAAAATTTTCCAAAACATTCTCGAGCATCAACATAAATATAAGCATACATTCAGGCAAAGAGGCATGAGTATTGATACATGCATTTAATGCAAAAACCAAACAATTGAGAAATCAAGCTATTTTTATTCTACTTATTCAGAAGTCGGTTATAATTAATACCGTCAGATGTACAACATTATCTACATTTTACAGCTTGAAAATCACGATGAAATATATTATACTTTGGAGTATAATTTTATAGATATTTCAGTTAATATTAGTACCGACTAACCGCACTGCTTCTCCACGATTGTACTATTGAATAGAATGTGCTGATGTTTTAATACATAAAAATAATTTTGGAAATTTTTATATTGAAACATATATAAACAATTTTCTGAATTTTAATTAATTATTATATCTTCAATTCCAATGCCGCGTACGCAAAACGCGGAATTGGAAAATTTGAAGCTGGCACTCCGCAATCAACTTTCAAAAAATTATTATATCTTCCATGAGCTGTCCAACTGTTGATAAATTTAGATTTAACATCTGGAACCTGTCAGAAATCACTCGCGCATATATGTATACTTATATATCTTTAAACATACACACATGCACGCATACACACATACATACATGCATTCAAAATACACATAAAAACAAGCGTACAACACACGAGAAAACATACACGAACACAAACATACATGCATACATACATTCATAAATACATGCAGACATATATATATATATATATATATATATATACATGCATGCATATATAAATACATACAACCATACATACTGACATACACGCACAGATGCATAAGTAAATACATATATTTATATGTAAATACATGAATATATATACAAAAATACATTCATACATTAAAACATACATGCATACATGCATACATACATACGTGAATTCATATATAAATGAATACATGCATACATACATACATACATACATACATACATACATACATACATACATACATACATACATACATACATACATACATACATACATACATACATACATACATACATACATACATACACATACATACATACATACATACATACATACATACATACATACATACATACATACATACATACATACATACATATATACTTAGGTACATAAACCGATATTAATATCTCCTATACGATAGGTTACAGATGAGTCTATGCCAATAAGGCAGACCCAACCAGGCCTCTCAATCGGACCTTATTTGTTGCTTAAATAACAAAGATTTTGCCCATTTATGTGACTCGAAGTTAGTGAGTACGATGCGGTGTGATCAAGTGATCGATATCGGAAATAAAAATATCCGACCAAAACATGGTTGGCGATTTCATCTATCCACTGGAGTTGTATCACTGATCTGGCGCCCGGGATATGAAACTGGCATTCTACATTATTTTTTGAACAAATACGATAAACGCTCCAAGACAGGATTTGATGGCGATAATACAAGGAGCGACTATATCCAATATGGTCATGGCGTAAATTTAGCTTTTGAGTAGCACCTGCCGAGGTCCGATTTGCAGTGATATAAACCAAACCGAGTGAATAAATCGATTTGCTATGTCTTATAGGCGCTGGCAGCTATAATCTGTAATCTCTTAATATTCTTCAGCATGACAAAACGTCGACAGGTTTCTTGCCACGATAACCTTGGACTAGGTTCTTAGTGAAGTAAACAGGCGATTCCAGAGTGGTTTGTACAATTTACAGAAGATAACTGCAGCAAGGCTGATACGTCTCAAAATCTTGTCATAGCTAAATTGATTTAAAATTGCCTAACTTATGCGCCAAACATGTGTTTTACAAATGTAATTCTACGGGATGTGAATTGAGTACAAAAGGGCTACGTGGAGAACCGCTCATTCGTTTACCGATAAGGCAATCGTTTGTGCGGTCGCAGGTAGAACACTTAAACAGCGATAAAGGAAACGACTTGCCTCTAAATGATAAAGCCTCGCAGCAGCGCTTCGTGCGCACTGCGGAAACAATGCCAAAAATTCAAGCGGTTCCAGTCCAGCATAGACGAGTTTAGCGGGCGGGGCGTGCACTAAAACGGGTTAATTTAAAAAGAAAACACTCTTATTTTTATTTCAAAAGAAAATATTCAAATAAAGTCTTTCAAGTGTTAAATAATATGCAAGGGCATACATACAAAAAGACGGCTTCACAAGAACCAAAAAGCCATACGACAGAATAAACCCAGGCCTCGTTATTTGACAAATTAATTGACAGGAAAGACAGATTGAAATCGACTATACGCATGATGGCATCATATTTACATTGGTTCTAAGGGCTTGTGTTATTATTAACCTTCGTGCTAACTTTCCAGGAAGTCCCTGCGTGTTAGCATAGAAACTAATGACCAGTTTGTCCTAAAGCGACAGGAACAAAATAAAAATTATGGTTTCACAAAAGAAGTGAATCTAGCTCATTTTTAATAAAAAAATAATTATGTTCTAATAGATCTCGCTAATAGTTGCTATTATTTTCTGTGCTAACATGCACAGGATCTTGAGAATGTAATTATGAATGCAAGCATTGATTCTAAACGTTAGCGTTGATGCAGAATTAGCTCAATCATACTCAGAGTGGATTCCAATATTTCTTTAACGCACCATTTGCCACAAGTTGTGTTTTACTCCTGTGCGTATTGTGTCGACCCTGAAGATGAACCTGGAAATTCGGGTTCGAAAATTAGGAAAGAGAACAATGAAAAATCTTGTTCCAACGTCATTTTCAGACAATCAGCTAATTGATGGTTTAAAGAAGAAGGGACAAGTGAGAACCCATCAATTGATGCCAAAAATTACATCATCTGAAAATGGACCTATGAGTGCTATCAAGTGTCCCGCACAAGAAAAATGCGGTCAAATCCACATAATTACGACATTACGCTAATTTAAGATAGATTACATGTGTTAAAGAGCAATGTAAGGTATTTAAAGACTCGAACTTGTGCAATATTTCAGTGTACAAATAAGTTAAATATATAGATAGCAGGCACCAATTAAAAAATGAATAATAAGGCATTGCTTAATTAAAAATTTGCCTGGGATCAGAGTGCAAAACCCGTTCAAATTTTCCTTTACTTACATTTGTTTGCCAATTCTTTGGCCGTCTGCAAAGCAGCTCTTCGTAGAGCTCTGAATCGAAAAACAGCTAAACTCCCAACAACTTCAGCAGTGGAAACTGACAAGTTATCATTTGAGAGATCACGACTTGAATCGTCCAATAAAGAGTTGCGCTTATCACATTTCGCAATGTCATTGTCCGATTCACAAT
Source organism: Eudiplozoon nipponicum (assembly GCA_029291075.1). Taxonomy (NCBI): domain Eukaryota; kingdom Metazoa; phylum Platyhelminthes; class Monogenea; order Mazocraeidea; family Diplozoidae; genus Eudiplozoon; species Eudiplozoon nipponicum. The sequence continues at coordinate 107,191 of JAQBSW010000186.1, read as the reverse complement.
TAGAATCACTATTGGCGTCTTGAGTCATGGACTGAGTTCTTAATCGAGGCCACCAACCTTGCCAAAGATATACATTAGCTTCTGTCTGTTTAGATTCGCCATGCGGAGAATCAACTGACTTGGCCATCGCATTATAGCTCACTACGAGAAAAATTGCTTTAAAAATGTCAAAGAAGGTACAACGTGTTAAGTTATATACATATATTATTACAATTTACATATATATATATATATATATATATATGGTTGTAAGTTTGTGTGCGTGTGTGAAAGAGTTTATGAACCTTAATAAATGTGCCGTATGTAATCGAAGAAACAAATTTTTGTTCGCCACACGCCGTGTTAGATATATTCCTAAGTGTACGTGTGTACAAGTAAATTTTATTTGTTGGTCAAATTAACTGCCTGGAAATATATAGGCAGAACCTAAAAAGGAAATTGATAGATAAACGCAAACATTATTTGATAAGTGATCAGTATTAATTTCGATCCTGATAGTAGAAGTAATACGTCTGACGGAACGGCGTATTTGTGACATATATCCGGTAGTTGACGATGGAAATTATATCAGAACAGTATTAGTATAGTATTCTCTTCAGCTCTGGTGTCTACGGTTTAAAATCTATGATTTTCTCTCGAATAAGCTGGCTTACGAACTTATTTGATTATTGCTAAGCTAAACTAATCAATATGGACCTAGCACAAATAAATACAATTGAAGATATACACCATTTTCTGCCACCTCAATGCAATTAAACGTAGCCTTAAAACTATACTTTGATATACAATGCAAACAGTTTCCTATTATTCTTCTATCTTGATTTTGCGCATGATTTCATCAACATATATGGAAGACCAGTCATTGCGTGTTATTTCATACAATTTGGCTACATCTAAGTGTTCAGTTTTCTTTTTGATTAGGAATTTTACTGCTTAGGATAAGGGACTGTCTTGAAACAGTTCTTATGTTGTATTGCAACGCCATTCATTTTATGTTTCTGCTTAGGTTGGATTACGATAATACCGTAACCATACGATCTTCTTTTGGCCTCTCAGATTTTACGTACATCAAGATAGGTTAAAATTTACCTACAAAAAACATTATTTTTTCATGTAACTTACGAAGGTAAATATAAGAACTGAATATTTCTCGCAGTCTTCCTAATACCAACTACCTATGTTTTGTTTTTGTTAATATAAGACTTCTTATTAATATGATTTTAATATACCGATTTCCATCTGATACGGATAAATGACTTGAAATTAAGAAGCATGCCAAAGTAATTAATTTTCCTACTAATATCTCTTTATCATTTCTGCAAATTTCTAATTAATTTGACAGTCGGAAATAGTAATTCACAGAACGATTCCCTTTCTGTCGTATATTGGAGTTCAAATTTGATAAGTTAACTTTATGAATGTTTTCATATCTTCATCACAATGATTTTCGATCACACATATTTCATTCAAGATCCATAGGTACAATTTTGGTTTCATTATTGTCTCATCAAAAATATTTTTTTCAAATAATGCAAGCAAATATTTCAGTTGTAATTGATAAATACTGACTCATTTAGAAATTTCAAATTTGTAAAATAAAATTCTTTCCCAAATGTAAAATAAGTACAAGACACACATATTTATATTCATAGTGTATCCAATCATCATTTAGCTCCTAATATTAACAGCCGATCAACAAGAAAACGTCGAAACCTGTCCACGGATTCATGTACCGGTATATTTGTGTACATGGAAAACAGATCGAAAATCGCCAACCTACCTCCGTAACCTAGTACACATTTATCAATAACCTCAACCAAATTATAAGAATTCATCCATGTATAATCTAAGTAATATAAGTATTTTTTGTCGTTCCACGACATGGAGACTTGGAAACGTTTTATGCTGGGGAGTGCTGGACATTGGCAATAATTTTTAATGGGTTACCAGGTTTATGCACTTTTAATAAATTATGCACACTTTGTTTAAGCGTGTTACCATATGTCCAGTCCAATTCCTCTCTGAAAATCATATTATTGATGAATAATTTCACTCGCCACTGTTAACTAAAACTTTTGTATTTAGTTATTTTAATATACAAATTTATTATTTAACTGTTAAAACATTTTCTCATTATAGTCAAACTGATTCATCAGAACTGTAGCTTCTTTATGCTCGTTTTTACGATAATAACTCATTGCTTAGTCATTTAACTCTATAACTGGGCTTATATCTATCATCTTAGTGTATTCAAATCATTCTGAAAAACTCAAAATTATTCTCATTTGGAATTGCTCTGTTGTCTGCTTTCCATAAGAAACCATCGCTGGTTAAAAATTTACCTATCAACGACAGCCGGCCATTGTAATAGAGTAAGATTTATTTTATAACGCATATTTACTTATCTTTTTGTGTAAAAACTACCTTTGATATTGAAAGCAACATTCATATCATAAATAGCTTCCTTCCTCATTATGTAGACAAGCATAAAATAAATGGTATTAAAAAGTCTATTTTAAGCTTGCGAACGACAGGTATGGAACATTTTATTCACACGTAATACAAGAGCCGAGGCAATAACACTCATCAAAGAAAGAATTCCTTCTGCAGTGGATATTTTAGAATTTGCAACTGACAAAATTTACATTAAATCTACTGCAAAACTTCCCTCACATTGTTTGCATATATTTTGGATCACATAATGGAATGGTTGTAAACATATAATGATATTGAGCAAATATTTTCAACCAAGCAGATAATAAAATCTACAATATGGTAAAGCTCAATACAAGTTAACCATTATCTCACATTATCGAACGCCATCTGAGGATGTGGTACTGAATTAATGATTTTTACAGTTAAAGAATCATGGATTTCGAGAGGGATGATAAGAAATATTTAAATAAATATTCAAACATATAATGATAAATTTTAGGCGGCTAGTTGGAATTTCAGTTCAAAATAGATGCCACATAGGCTCCAAATGAAGTATAGGCTAAGCGAAATATAAAGTTAGTATACAATTGAAAATTGTGAGTAGTGTTCGGCAAGGTAGTGCAATGGACCGTCACAGATGTATATATATATTTGTATATATATATATATATATATATATATATATATATATATATATATATATATATACCAAATTCCCAGAAACTCCATGAAATGTGGGCCAGCTTATCCTCAAAAGGAGTCAGCGCAGTAAAATATATATATATATATATATATATATATATATATATATATATATATATATATATACAAGGATTGATGTTTATACCAAGTTCGCAAATTCGATTTACATAAGTACGTTTAATTTGTTTATTTATTCACTACGTATATTTTTTTCTACACAATATATTATGTAATATTCGAAGCAGGTGGACATCATATATATATATATATATATATATATATATATATATATATATATATATATATATATATATATATATAATTAATGCCCTGTTTTCTCAGTAATAAAATATTAATTATTCCGCAGGAAGATAAGCATACGCAATGCATAGATGAATTGAATCTTTATATGTTTTTTATATTTTAGTTAGATCTCGTTCAACTATTTAGATTAAGCTTAAATACACAGAAACTTAAATTAGGCGTTGAGTTTTAACAGTGTTCTAAATAAGTGAATAAAAGTCTGTGTTATTGGTACTGTATTTATCACAATTTTGGGTGGCTCTGACTTCGCATTAGCGAGTTATTTAATGTTTCTGTTTTCCTTATTTTATTTCTCATTTTCTGACAACTGGTTTGGCGCCAGCTAGTTGCCTATCCAGGCTTGATATACCATCAGATTGAGAAAGGTTTGCACATTTATTTATCATGTACACTCAAAAATGTAGTGTAAATTTTTTGTGTAGTTGAACATAATCGAACTATTTTAAGAGAATTTAACTAAAAATGTTCACAAAAAATTTAATTTAATAATTTCAAAGAGTATTTCTTCTTCCTGCTGAATATCTAATAGTATATATATATATATATATATATATATATATATATATATATATATATATATATAAATACACACACATAAATTCATATACAATTAGACGTACAGTAAAATAAATTGTCATAGTCAGTATTTATCATTCATAATGGTTCATATTTAGTACCTTATTTCTTAGCTTTCCAGTTACCACAGCTGACAAACACCATCTGATCAGAATGCTTAAATGTTGATGTATATTGCGCGGTGCTGTCCTTCTTGTTTTTTATCCTTCAGTCTATTTATTTTTCGGAGCAATTGATAGCACTCGTAGGTCGGTAAAATCTTGAATCCTTTACATTTTCAAGGGCACCGATTTTTGGCCTTGATTGATGGGTTCTCAATTGCCCCTTCCATTTAAAGCCGTCCATCAGCTGCTTGTCTCACAGGGAAAACAACTTTTGGCAAATGTGGTATCCTCATTCAAGACAAATCTATTTATATTTATTTTAATTCCTAAAGAATTTGGTATTGTCTGCCCTAATATCCGGGCTTCATACCTATTATCTCATACTCACATGCATACACAAACTTATCCATGTCATCCTCCATGAAAACAAAAACCTATATACATATATGTGTGCTCTAATCTAAAGTGACATTTATAGAATAACTATAAGCAAACCTAATGGATTGACATACACGCCTATCCGTGATGTCTCGATTTTTTGACGGCTTTAAAAGTAAGGGACAAGTTTGAACCCCTCAATCAAAGCCAAAAATCGGTGCACATGGAAATCTGATTAGAATGACTTTTTTGAAGCACAAAAAACACATTTCCCCAGGTTTCTGTTATTTCAAGCAGGTTGGCCAGGTACAGGCCAGTGGCTGGACTGGTTGACATAAATGTATTGAGAATGTCGGGAACTACTCTTCCTACTGAATTGTATTTCCAAAGTTACATATGGCGAATATCGTTCTGTATTGCAACTGGACGTGATATCTGGTTAGAATAGCAGTCACATTAAAGAAATTAATATTTCATAGAAGTTTGATTAAGACAAGACAAATTCTAAAATATGTTATGGTCACATGGAAACCGACTTGAACGTGTTTATTCGGAATGAAAAAAGTTATGGAGATTCTGTGAAACTTCAAGCAACCAATAGTAGCAAAAAAACTTATTTTTACGGCTAATAAAGCGATAAGTAACTTAGATCAGTTGAAAGGATAAAAAGAATTAATTTATTTTAATACATAAGTTGAGAATTTCTTAAAGAAAAGCTTACCTGGTTGATGTATGGAATAAAGTTCTGTCAACAGGTTAGGAAAAGCAGGAATCGGCAAATCTGCTGGCTGTTTCTTTCGAAGAAAGCCTTTGTTAACACCTGCAGTAGAGTGAGCTTTCTGATTCTTAATATCTTCCAAGAGATCGCTTCCAATTCTTTCATTGCTTTGCTTCGGCTCCGCCGTTTCATTTAGTTTCTTTGACAAGGAAGATTCCAAAACCTTATCATCTATAAACCAAGAAATATTGTGCGAAAAGAAGTAGCAGGTTTTGAAAATATAAATGCAGATCGTTTTGTGCGCAACGAGTTTCAGTAATCCCTAGACCTATAAAGTTGAGGAAACCAGGCTTCTCGGAAGGACTTTGTTTGATACAAACTTCCTATAGACTTTGGTTCACCCCAGTGTCTGTTTGTTAGTGAAATAGCAATGCGGCGTGAGCATGTCAGCAACATCGCGTATAACTGCGCACAGCTTTAAACTTTTTTCATGGTAGATAGGTGAAAGCAAACTACTTCAGATGAGCTTGAAATTAGAACTCCTAAACTGTAAGGTACTTTGTGCAATTATTGGTAAGAAAACATAACGTCACACACTCTTCGAAGTTAGTGAGAACGGTGCCAACATAATCTCATCAGAGATAGGGCAGTGCCCGATGAAGTTTTCGGATCCGCTGCTAGAAGTGATAAAAGTTGTAATCACAAGCTTTTTTATGATAAACTGATCTGCGCAGTGTGCCATCATTTCTACGTTTGAGAAACACACCAAGAAAGGCTAGCGTATCATTCTCCTCGTTTTCAAATTTAAATTTAATATTCGGATGAAATTCATTGAATTTATTGAGTAGATTACCAATATACTCACGGCTATCACAGACCAACAAAATATCATCAACATAACTATTGTAGAATTCCACTTTACATAATAAGTCAATGCTATTTAGTTCCAACATGAACACAAATATATCGGCCACGATAGAGACCAGAGTCGAACCCATTGCAAGGCAATAATTTTTTAAGTTTATCATTAAAAATGAATTGAATATCAACATAAATACAACAATCTATCCAACTGCATTTTACTAAGCATAAAATTGGGGAAATTATCTTGGACATAATGACACACAAACTTAATGGTCTCCTTTAAAGGAGTATTTTTAAATAATGGCCCAACACCAAATGAACACATAAAATTATTTTAAATTCCTTAAATCAAGCACGCAAACTTGATTCAAAGAATTTTTACCACCACCAATGCAATCATTGATTGTTTAATTATTTAAAAAGTTCAACCTATCTACTCTCGCTAAAAATTCATAAGAATCTTACAAACTGCAAGTAGATAGGCGATTTTTCCCGGCTCTAATAGGTTAACCAACCAATTTGGAAATTGAAACATTAGCGTAAATTTCACCGAAACAACTTGTCTCGACTGAACACTGTTTCATGCGTCTTCGGTAATGCGTGCAATATCGGTATTTGTGTTTTGACCGGCCTCAGTTGTTTCTGTTCAGCATGTGTGATTCGTCCACCTCGTAGAAGATAAGATAACCCTATCGAAATGACCTTGGTTTTTCTCGTTACATCACCCTTGGTGCTAATTTCAAATTGTGGACTATAAATAAAGCAATTGGTCTTAGAAAATTAATCATGGCAATCGATGACAACTAAGTCAGACATTTTGTCACAGACTTTGGCCACTTCTCGTGGTACAATATTTATATTTCAACAGTCATTGCCTACTGAAATGAAAATAATGCTTAGTGAAGACACCGTGTTATAGGACATGGCGTATTTGTTCGCCAGAATGTGTGCAGACCTACTTGGATGTTGTGTGTAATACGCTTATCACTAACTGTAACCCAACACAATTTCTAGAAAAGAATAGACCTAATTATATGATAAAACTCGTTGTTAATGTTTGGAAAGTTGATAAAAAACCAATTCCTATTAACTTACCAAAAACTTAAGGAGGCAATCAAGTGCATGAGAGAGTTTGTATTTGCTTTGGGGATTACAACTTTTGCGGTTGGATTAGATTTGATATTAACCACCACTAAACTTCCTCTATCACGTGTGAAAGACAAAGTTACACTGCAATTTGCAACTAGCGTTATTTAAAATTAAAATTATTCCTCAAGATGATTATATGTCGGAAGATACAGTAGAAGGCTGAATTCACATTTTACGGAGCACATACCAATTTGGTTCGTGAAAAACACTCCTGTTGTTGCACACACATCTATTACTAAACATTTTTTGTTCTATGAAAATTGCGATATGCCAGTAAAGCGATTTTCAACTTTAACAAAGGTTAGATGTGTTTATACGCTTCATTTATTTGAAAACTATTTCAGTAAATTCACTTTGTACAGAACGGTGCAGACAAAAAACAATTTGTTCATGTATTGCCATTACCATGGGGCATTCCAGACCTTTAATATTTAGAATCTGTGCGGACATTGTGTTACCAAAGGCTATGCTATTGCATAAAATTATTTCAAACCGAACCATTGTACTAGAATATATTTTTACAATATGAAACGAGTATCAGATCACATTTATTTGCTAGTAGTCTAACCCTTGTAGTAAGCTATCAAGGATTACCTTACAACATTTTACAAAATTTAAAATGTATTACCAAATTATAGCACTTAATAGAGTATTTGCCATGAAGTAGACAGAATGTATAACTGTAGTGAACTACTTGTATTGTCATAAGATAATACATCTGCTTTGCTAAACATTACAAATCAAAAGTCTTAATCTGAACGCGGTCCTTGTGTGAATGGTATCAGTATGTATTGCAGTCAAAATGAAGATATTTTTGTGAAATTCATTGACTTAACATTACCACACGTCTTTTAAATACCGATTTAAAAAAATTATATCGAATGAGAAAGAATCACGATATTTTAATTTCAATACTATATAAACTTGCGTTCAGTCATTTTTGTGCTTTAGTGGTGTAAATTAGCAATACTTTGGGTACTGAGGCATAACTTTATTATAAAGCAGGTTCATATAACAAAGTTTAAAAAATCCTTTGTTTTCGCCAGAATACAACTCGACCGCAATATATTGTACATTTTATGATCAATTTTGAGAACAAAAACGAAAAGGAAGCTTGAAACGCACATTTGAAACGATTGTGCTCGAGATTCTTGACGTCAGAAATCTTTTTCAAGCATACTTGTCCATGAAAGTATTGATCTCCACTCTAGACTCATAATAACCACCATTCATTAATTATATCTAAATATTATCTTAGAATTGTCCTGCTTTAGTGCTTTACGGATGCTAAATTTAAGATCAGTGGTCAATATATCACGGAAAACGATTAACTAACTATAGTCAATCCAGTAAGGAGCCTAAATGCTAATGTTTAAACATTCTATCTGAAAGCAACCAAATTAAAACCGCTATTTAAAATAAAACCATACATATAATAGGCGTGTTAATGAAATTTTCATAATCATGAATATAAATGCAGTAAAGAATTTCATGCTAAAATATTGCAATAGCGTGTACCATCGTATTCTGTTTACATGCGAGAAAAACCCCACAATTTAACAATGCTTTTCTTTTGTGTATTGATATGGATATAAGAAAATGGAACTTTAAAAATGTAAAGTATTCCAAAAGAGGACATGTAGTGGACAGAATATCTATTAAAACCATACTGTCTCAATTTCCAAAATAAAAACGAATGCGATACGTAATTTATCGTCCAAAATAAAGAAAACTTGTTCATAAGAATTTAAATGCAGAGGTGGTGGTGCCTAAAACTAACTTTATTACAAAACGGGCAACACGAAATTTGTACTGCAAAAAACATATAGAACACACAACGAAAAAATAAGTGAATATGCACTTAATTGAAGGACAATATATTTTAGTTTACTCTTTAAGGGAGATGCACCATTCGAAATGTTAACTCGAAAAGTTAAAAAAGTGTTACTACTCGGATATAAAATACAAAACTGATGCTAGTTTATAGATCAAAACACGTGCATAGTATAAAAGTAAAGGAATAACTCCTTACTATGTTTATTTATAAGCACAATTATCTGCTCTAAAAGCTATGTTGGAAAGACCATCCGATTACTAAAAAAGCGAATCAAAAAGCATTGGCTATTCATCATCATCATCGTCATCATCATCTTCATCATCACCACCATCATCGTCATCATCATCATCATCATCATCATCATCATCATCATCATCATCATCATCATCATCATCATCATCATCATCATCACCATCACCATCACCATCACCATCATCATCATCATCACCATCACCATCATCATCATCATCATCATCATCATCATCATCAGCAGCAGCAAAATCATCATCATCATCACCATCATCATTATCATTATCATCCTCCTCCTCATCATCATCATTATCATCACCATCATCATCATCCTCATCATTATCATCACCACCATCATCATCATCATCCTAATCATCATCATCATCATCATCATCATTATCATCACCATCATCATCATCATCATCATCATCAGCGGCAGCAGCAAAATCATCATCATCATCACTATCAGCATTACCATTATCATCATTATCCTCATCCTTATCCACCTCCTCCTTATCATCATCATAAGCACTACGAACAACAATAGAAAAGCTGTTATTAGTTGATGCTTCATTGCCATATAACCATAATAAGAAAATAAGACCAGATTATAAAAATAAAAAAGTAATAATAATGATAAAAATAATAATTTAGGCACACACGTTAAAGAATATGGTTTCATTAAGGGAAGGATGTAGTTACTAGGAGTATATTTACAAACACACACAAGTGGGGCAAACTCAACCTCTACAAAACACCGTCATGGCCAGATAAGATTCAAGTCAAGACAACATCCGCAATATAGCATTTTTGTGGTTTTCAATGTATCAATTCATGAGCCACACCGAACCTCGCAGTTAACATTTCAAAATTAAGAAAATAAAGTTAAAAATATAATTCTACTAGAATTGTACAAGGTCGCCACCGGAATCGAATCAATGCCATCTCGAGCAAGGTTTCCAATTAAGAACTATGATGCATACGTGGACGCCATCCTGGCAGGCGAAAGGGTCCTATATTATTCTATTTTATTGTAGTTGACATAAGCTGTTTCTACCATTTCCAAATATGTCCATCTTGTTTCTTACGCTAATCTAGCGCTAAGTGAAAGAAAAGTGCTCCACGTTGCAATCGAATAGAGAGCATACGTAAAACGTGACCGAGCCAACGTAGTTAATAGAGCCATATCTGTTTTTCTAAATAGGAGCACTTGTTGGACGATCCCAAAGTACGTCTACAGTGGTTATTTGTTGTTGGTAACCTAAATGTACTCTTCTTGTTAAATAACGGTGGTTGAATGCCTAAAATCATCTAAAATCATCGACTTTATGGGGCCAAGTCTGACTAGCGTACAAAAAAACTATATGCACGGATGCAATGTAAAAACGACCTTTAAAAATAGGGTGAAATACTGCAGTTTCTCTATAAATGGCGAAAGTTCGAGGAAGTTACTCTAGCTTTTTCGATTCTCATTTTCACATCGTTAGTAATATAACCTGAGTTATTGATAGAGCTGCCAAGGTATGTAAACCTGTCAACTACGTTCAAGTGGCACGGTCTCCTAACTCCATATACTACGAAATAGTGCAGTCAACACTCTCGAAATTATATCACCACCATCCTTAAATAAGTTCGGAATTAAATCATTTCTGCCACATAAAGTAATACCTGCATTGTGCATAGTGAAACTTTTCTTATATATATATATATATATATATATATATATATATATATATATATATATATATATATATATGAACTATTAATTGCATTTTTCAGCTAAAATATAAACTTTTCACACTAAGTACTTAAAATAATTGAATTTATGTTCTTTAAATAAGAAGATAAGTTTTAATCAATAAAACGCTAATTATTGATTGTGAGAAGCAATTTACGTTTTCAAAATCGAACTCATTAAATAAACCAGTCTATTTATACTCTCCACTAAATTTATGAATGAGTGTTCTCCCAAGTTATTCATATTTTGTCCTAAACTCCTTCTATTGTTTACCGCATGTGGATGTGATGACCTGCCGAATATAGAACTTCGCATTTTCTTAAAAGTTTACTTTTAATAGTATAACTTCAATGTCAAAAGCCAGGAATCCATATGAAAGCTTAATAAGCACAAAATTTTCTTCGCTGGTGTTTATTCTAGGTAAATATAGTACAACTGGAATATAAATTCCTAATAGTAATATTGTCATACAATTGCTACAAACTGGTAGTTCGTATCTTCAGTCACAGAATAGTGCTAAATATCAGTCATACGATCAGTTGAGAGTGGACAGAGCTAAATCGGGGCCTTGTCAAGTACTCCGTCAGTGTAAGAGGAATTGCGGACGTTTTAGATACTGCTGATATCAACAAAACCATCTAGGTGGCTCCTGCGACTTAATTGATGAGATTATCTATGCTGACGACCAGACACAGTTGACTTAGTTATGAAAAGGGTTGTAGGTCCGTCCTGGTAATTTAGGTGCCCGATAACCTTCCAAAAACCAACTAAAGATGACTTTATTACATCCAAAAATCTGTTGATCTACATAAGCTTAGTTAAGAGAAGCGAATCATTTCTATTAGAGTTAAATGTTTTATCTGCTCAATTTACATTCAGTTAAATCGCATGTACTAAATTTTGAAATTGTCAAACAATATTGCATTTTGTAAAAAAAATGGGCAAACTCAATGCTAAAGATCATGTGAGTCCCGAGGACTACACGCAAAAATATGGCTATCAAACGATAATATAGAATCTTTCACAAGGAATAGATTCAACAAATCATTCAATAGGTCAACGGAGTACTGCTTTTTCAAATGATTACTGATTGAATCATATTAGCCAAGCAAGGTTTCGCAGAAATTAGCTTAACCGAAAAGATCCGTACAATTAAAAAAACTCACCGACTTCGTTAACCTGCTGAGGTAATAGCAGGCTAGAATCCGGCTCAAGGCTGTAGGCCAGTCGACGAGACATCACTTGCATCCCAGACGGGCAAAATAACTGCCAAACGACAAGTCTATGTGAGGAGCTGGCAAAATCTACCGTCAGGTCTGCGAAATGGCGTCGGTTTAAAAGGGTGAAAAAAGCAGTTATCACAAAAAAAACAAATTTTAGTCTCGGAAAAAATTTAATATTAAAAATTGAAAGACTTTTTGCATTTTCCCGAAACTTCAAAATCTATATATATTATATATATATATATATATATATATATATGTATATATATATATATTTATATTTATATTTATGATGTTCATTACTTTTTTTAATTTAACAGTATTCTTATAATTAGGAAAACGAAAATAACAAAGTGGATAAGGCCATTTATTTCGTAAATACTAATCATCTCTTATACAATCATACATGTTACACATTTTGGGTTTTTCAATTGATTATGCTAGTGGTAACAAATCTGACTCGTTTTTATGGCTGTTTCTTGTTTTTGACGCACTCACCAACTAGTCAAAACAAAAAACAGCAATGAACAGATTTCCTGCTTTATAATCCAATTGAAAACCCAAAATATAAATATATGATTGTATAGAATGATTAATATTCACGAAATAAATAGCCTTTATCCTTTTGATTATTATGTTTTCTAATTATTATAGAATATATATATATATATATATATATATATATATATATATATATATATATATAATAAAAAATTCTACAATTAGCACTGAAATCAATATAACATCCTCGGATGGCATGGTGTCGGTAGTATAATGACAAATAGGTTTCACTTGAAGGAAAAGCTAACAAAGAAGCCTTAGTTAGTATATAACAGAAAATTGTTTTTAGAGTACGGCAGGGTGGCACAGTGGTTAAAGAACCAGATTCTGAAGCAGACGTGCCCAGATTCAAGTCTTCTCCGCGGCAAATTCTGGAAAGTACGTGATGAGTTCCCAATGAGGTCGAAGCCGATCTACTGGATGAATTAGCTTTTCCATACTATACAATACTAAGTTTATATTGACAAATGTATTTACATAATGAGTCAAGTGTTTATATCAAAATGGAATCTCTGATTAAAAGTAATTGCTATCACCACCCGCGCAACCAATGTTCGTTTAATTAGATAAATTTTTATTTCAATACCACTTCCCAATGTAGCATGGTATCTGTTCTGTAATGAGAGATTGGGAATGGTTAGTTGGAACTGCAGTTCTAAAAGGATGCCATTTAGGCTCCACATAAAGGAAAGGCAAATTAAAAAAACTTAAGTTCGTATATAACTGAAAATTGTATGTAGCGTGCGGCGCGGTAGATTAGTGATTAGAGCACCAGATTCAGGAGTACACGTGCCCAGGTTCGAGCCCTGTTTATACTAAAAAAATGCATATAAACAAAGTCCAGACATTAGCGCTTAAATCAAAATAATTGCCTCGAGACAGACGTTTCGCAATTATCAGGCGACGCTATCAATGCCCAAGAGCGAATTACATTATTTCTCTCCTCCATTATACTAGCCATGCCAGCAATAACTTTTCATCGGTATCCTTCCTTAGTTAATTGATTAATAGAAAAATTACGTTTAACCAAACGGTGAATTATGAGAGTCAACCGTGTTACCTTTGCCAACATTTTCTGCCTTTCTATCAGGCGCTAAATCCAAAAACAATTAGTATAACTCTCAGAGTGTTTAATCCTTCTACCAACATAGGAATCCGAAGTAATAGCGGAGGTAGTTCACGTCTGCTACGTCAATGGGTTGATCTACTGAAGGCGAATAACTGCTCGACATGTCGAGTGTGCTGAGACATGCGATTAGTATCGCTTGTAATCATCATGCATCATGCATTTTACAATTATTACTAATAAAGGTTACAATGTTACAAATGCCACAATCCGGTGAGGGAAAATGTACAGAAAAAAATAAATATGATAAAATTTGAAATTACATATTAAAAGATAGATATGCTTATTTCAAGTTAGCATGAAAAATTCGAATAACAATTTTGTGAATTTGAAGTTTGCGATACACTTGTGTTCCCATATGAACTAAATTTTTACTAGATGAGTTATGTCTGGCTCATGTATAAATATTATCAAACACCAATATGCAACTATTGTATAACCAGTGCTGCTATCCCTTACAAGAAACGAATATGCACATCAAACCATACCTTCTAATAATGCTGACTTTGGTTTATCCTTCTGTTCCTATTCAGACTCATTTTTACTAGGTACGCAAAACCTAATACATAATAACGTATAAGTTGCCCTAGAAGGCACTGGAAAATTGTAAAATTTAATTTATCAGCTATTCTTTGACTATCAAAACGTATATGCGTCCAACTTTTGAAAACATATATTATTGCAATTAATAAAGTGTTTTCCTCCATCATGCACATGCACAGCGTACTCATGAAAATGTTGCATTTCCTGGAAAAAAGCTCAATCTCCATTTGCCCAATATCTTTGACGAAGTTTATAGTGGATTTTGGGCGAATTCCAGCTTCTACTTATGAGTTTCTAGTACGCACGAATAACAGAGATCGATAGAAACACATATTCTTCTCATACTGTCTATGGTCTATTCTTCTGGTCTTATACGAACTAACTGATTACTAAGTACTCCATGCCTATTAAATAAAAAAGATAGTGATGAATGATAAAGTACATTTTTAGCATTTCTACTTGATTCTTTTTGAAAAATAGACTTCTAAAGAGCTCATGATTCTTTTGCAGATTTCTTCATTCTATCCTATCTGACACCACATTTTCTATGACAAAAGGCTGGGAATCCACCGTGCTAATCAGATTTTCATTCAGCGGAGGGAAGACCTTTTCATATTCCACTAATACTTTGTGAACGTTATGTGCGTTATAAAGAGACTTTCATTACATATTTTGAACTGCTTTATTCTTGTAGCTCGAAAAATTCATGAAAAATTTGCAGATACGATGGCCTAGAACAACCCGTGCGTAACAGAGCCTAATAAAAGTGGTAAAATACTTAACAGTGCTACTTACTTTCGTGTAAAAATAATATTATTTTAAAACACGCGCGAATATATAAATCTGTTTATCCGCACACATTTTTATGTTTAACTTTTCAATTATTTATTAATATATACAAACTTATGGGTTAACTTTTTGTTGCGGTTAATTATGCAACTTTACAAAAATGAGCTGAAATCAACCAACCTCAGGTCGAAGATTTCAATGGTAAATTTCTGTTAAAAAACGTGAATAATGCAATAATCTCACCTTTATCGTGAACATCTTGGAGAAGATTGTTGTTGAATTTAAGTGATTCTTCAATCGCTTTATTTTGATTTATTTCCGTGACAGTTGGCAACTTTTCACCCAACTCAGGAGGGCAACTAAATTAAAAATAATTAAAATTTTCGATCTTAGGAAATATTTGCTTTGCTATGTATTTCATTAAATTATTTGTAGAAGATTGTATTCGAGAGAAAAAAATATTTTCATCGATTTTTATCTTCGAACAACGTAGTAAAAATTCTCCACAATATATGCACTACTTTATTATGTAAGTAGCCAGTTAGTATTTAGATAACAAAATCACATCAGACATCGCTAAACAATATCAACAGTAATATCATTAAATGGATAGTAAATAATAATAATAATAATGCGTCACATCTAGACAACGATAAAACGAAATTTCACCAGATATAAAGATATGTTCCCCAAATTTTCTCTTAAAATATCTAGAAACGAGAGTCTCAGAGCTGTCACAACCATAACGTAGTGTCTAGGCAGATTGCATTACACTCTTAATGAACTTGTGGAATGCGCCACAAAAGGCATCAGATGATGGTGCTCGTCAGCGATGAGGTACAAAAAATCGAAAAGAACACTTAAGATAGTAACCATTATGCATGTAAAATTCTATTTTGCTATGAGCTTATGTCTCAAATGTATTTACGTATGTATACATGCTCGTATTTCTGTTTGTATTTATGAATGAAAGTGTATACGTACGAACTTTTTCATGCATTACCGTGTGTGTATGTGTGTGTGTGTGTGTAAACATGTATGAATGTATATTATGTACATACGTATGTATATAAATATGTAAGTATGTATGTATGTATGAATGTAAGTGCCTGTTTGCGTGCGAATATGCCGAATGTGTGCGTGTTCCCTTGTACGGAAGTTTCAACTAATTCTTGTACTTATAAATGTATGTGTTCAAACAAATTTTTATACAAAATAAATTGTTCTTGCAAACAGGAAATGTGAGAGGACTAACAACCTCGACAGAGAACCGCTTACCATATCAGACTGCTCAGTGCCTCATGGTTGCGGAAAATATAACGAAAATAATTTACCTCACCAAAGTCGTTCTTCTGAACGAAAGCATAGTTGACTTAAAGCATCTAGTCGCAGGGCTGTCGGTGTTTAATGCACTCGTCTGTTTTGTAGGTAAACGGTGCAAAAGACCGTCCTAGCACGCATAAGTTCCAGAGAAATGTAAATGGAAGGAGACTGGAAATTTAAGCTCCATCATAGATAGGCAAAATTAACGTCATTATAAGCCTTGTGGAATTTCGGTTAACTTTGTTGGTCCTTGTGAGTGGCTTATGCATAATGATGCTGTACCTCGAAGGTCTTTAAAATTAAAAGCTCTTGTGTAAATAACCAACTAGTCCTTCACGGCTAGTGAATTACATAAGTTTGGTGCTCACAGCGTATTATTTCAGAACACCAGAATATCTTAAAATACACCAAAATTGGCCTTCTTTGGACATAGCAAAAAAGAGAAGATTATGTTCTTCGTTTTTCGTGCGAAAGTGATCCAACCAGTCTCCACCAAAAGCTCTAGTTAACTGGAGATCTATAAGCTATAGTTTGGCTTACGATAAGCTAAGTGAATTGAATCTTTCTCTCGCTGTTAAAAGCGTGAGTTAATTAACTATCAAACAGTGCTCATGATAAGGGTACATTTTTCAGAAGATATCAGATGTCACTTTTGGCCCTAAATGGGTTCCAGACATCTTAGCAATAAACAGCAAATTCAGCATCAAACTAGGCCAAGACTACGCGGATACGGAAACTATAAGCAGAGTAAACTTGCAAGAAAATAAAAATGGCAATCAAATCAGGTTCTCAAATCTTTTCCATAATTTTAATTTAGTTTTGATCAACTCAACTTTCAAGCATCACCGACGATATCTTGTCACATGCGCAGTGGCAATAATCATGAAGATAGGACAATCACGTGTCACCGTAGGTATTATTTATCATCTAGTCTACAAATAAGAGCAATAAACAGGTGTAAACAATCTTCATGGAAGAATATGTTTCTGCTGGGCCCCGGTGACGAAAGACGTTTTTTTACCCAGCAGCATTTGGAGTACTAAGAAACAATGGCTATAGCAGGTGTAACATTGTCCTTCAACGCTCACGCCTGAACACAATTTAAAAGTGCTCTTTGTAGTAAACTGTTAAACACATAGAAACTATCGTAAGACTAAGAGGACATCGAAAGGAGGGTTAAAATTTTGCATAAAAAAGGCAGCGGTTGAAGATCGAAATGGGCTGAATTTTTTTTAAAGAATTAGAAGCAGTGTAAAAGTGAAACAACCTCCTTTAAATGCAGGTTCAGATCGTAGATGATAGTAGTTTTCTATCTGCTAAGAGACCAAAGATGCCGTCAGCTTTGTAGCACCACTGGTGAAGTATACTAAATCTCAATTTGATATACATAGCAAGCAGGGTGGCAAGGAATTAAGTAACCTCTCGATTTAGTGTCAAGATTGACATCAAAACATTTTTAATGAAGAAGCAAAAACTTTTAGTCTCATGAGAAGTCGCAAAGTAACTGAAATCGACAGCGAACCTTCAAAACCATTTGAGTTATGATGCCTGGGAGGAGCTGCATGAGCTTACTTCTGCTAATTCGAGAAAGGAATTCGTCGAGACTGAATGGAAGAGTATCGTTCTAAGTGTCCATCCGCAAAAATTCAGTGAAAGCACATCAGATAAATATCTCCATATCAATCTGTTCGGTGCTGCATTGAAAGTGGTCACTACAGTTATCCACCGAAAAGTTCGTGAAGCGTAAAATAGTTGTGATAAACCAAACTAAACCTGGTTTGGCCCAGGAATAGGATGCGTGAATAAAATTTATGACCACCGATTATATCAGCAGCCCAATTCTGTTGCTTTTCTAGTCTGCGCATTTGCTTTTGAATCTGTGTCATGAAGATATTTTATTTTACAACAAAGATGTGTTATTGAGCTTATCCTGTTCAACTTCGCCGTTAAAACAGGACGTGCTAAGGCCTATGCTACTCTTCAAGGTGCGGAGATCGGTAGTGGTGTTCAGATTGCTAATGATGTAAACGTAAAGTGGAGACGATATACAGGCAGCCATTTCTTATGCTCCAAAAGTGTCCATTTGATATTTTCTAAAGCGAAATTCTTCATTATAATTAATTGTGACAAAAAGCATAAGATTGTGCAACACGACACACTGTTGTATTTGGTCAACAACACAGCCTATCAAAGTATCCTGGTAAAATCTACCGTATATGCTTTAGTCAAGACTACGAGATGTACAATTCATCCTGCAGATGCATTTGGCAAATTCAAAATACAGCTCTAGAATCGCACGTTTATTTCACAAAACAACGATTCCAAGGACTTCAAGTCAAGTATATAGGTGGTCATCTTTAATGCCGATGAGAGATGAAGGATAGCTTATTTTAGCTGTCGTCGTCTGACCAAAGTCAAGCGCAAATTCGTCGGCTTAGTTTAGTTTCATTCATTGCAAACTCCGCGTCTTGATGCCTTAACAAAGAGCATAATTTATGGGCCGGTCAGTTCGATCTGGATACTCTTTGATACATCATTACCGTTTCGTTTAGGTAAGTAACGTCCTCGGCGTTAGCTGGATCATTGTGTAAGACAGCCACTTATACGACCTACTCTTCACACTGTCGAAGTATCACCAGTGTGTGCTTGGGTATGCTTGACTGTAAGGACAGCGATATTATGACTTGATAATATCATTCAAGATGTCAGCCACTTTATCACATTGCACCGTACTCACAATAACCAAAGTAAAAATCAGTGGGCGAAAATCTGCGGGAATTTAACGACAGAATCCAGTTGAAAGGCCCTGTTAACATTGCCTTATCGGCACATACGCATCTAAAACCCACTATGTGGCAGATACAGTTAATTGTTTACATACGCATGTATGTCTCTACAAATGAACATATTTAAATATTTTTGAAAAGCAAAATAAGCATTGTAGGCTCGCGTAGAAATAATCATTGGATCTCTAAAAATCGATGGAGTTCGCGAAACTAAGTGCCTAATTCAAGCTAGCTCCTCTTATAATGATCCACTTTGAGTTTTAAGGCGCCAACTTAAGCGCAGTCTAAAAGTCGATATTGAATCCTTCTTGATTAGAAAGACAGAAGAGGCGGAAGAAGCGTTTGCATCAGGTAATAACCGATGTTTGTCCCAACTTATTTGAAAAACAGTTCCTTGAAAATTCATGATAGCAAAAACGAACTAATCGATCAAATACGTCGTCTCGACAGATGGGATGAACACTTCAAAGCTCAATTTACTTGGGCACCTGCGAAAGTCCCGATCCCTGAAAATATGCATGCATCAAAAGTGTGGAACGTTGATCTCGAAGGGTTACGGAATGCAATCCTATTTTTTAAACTCCGCAAGGCTTCAGGCCCAGATGATTTACTTCCGAGCTTATTTAAGGATGTTGACCACATTTTGTCGTAATATATGGAATGAGAAGATCATGCCACTTTCTTGGAGTAAGTCGACCACCATTCATATTTTTGAAAAGTTCAATCGTTACTTATTTGATGACCATCATGGTATATGCTCGACTCCAGTCGTATCTAGGTTATTTTATTAGATTATCTTAAGTCGTCTAATCGCTTCGAATGAATTAAGCCGGATTCCGGTCTGTATGAGGTTGCAAAGATAAATTTACCTTAAGGCTAGTTCTTGTACAGAGACATGTATAGCACCGTCCCACAATAGTCATATTCTTAGACATCAAGGGTGCATTTGAGGCAGTGGATTGCAATGTTCATTTCGATATTCTGTCGAAACGTGCTATGCAATACAAATTTTTAAATATTATACGCACTTTCTACACAAATATTTCTGGCTCTTTAAGATCTATAATGCATTCAAGCACAACTATATTACTAGCAGTAGTGTTCCTCAAGACTGTCCATTTGCCTCGTTTTTTTTAAAATTTGGTAAACAATGCTCATAAATAATTTCATGATTCAGTTATCGAAATTACCCAGGGCGGTAGACCAGTCGAACTTGAATATGAAGACCAAAGTATTATTAGACAAGCTAGATTCATCTTAAGCTACCCTGAATAGATTAGCGGTCGTTATTTCGTCTTCCAGTATGAAATGCGAAACCGCTAAATTTAAGATACAAATACAGGAACAGATACCACACACTCCAACTCGACGGTTGCAAAATGATGATCTGGACACAGTTGACAGATTTACATTTCTTGATACGGCACAGTGAAATCCGCAAGGTAGATGTATTGCTGATGTTGCCTTGCCTTAAAGTTAACTTGACCATAATAATGCTCTAATAATGATAATTATCATGATGGTGATGATGATGATGACGATTATGATGTTGTTAATGACAATAATGATGATGATGACGATGGTGGTGGTGATGATGATAATGCTGTTGATGATGACGACGACGATTTTTACAAGATCTTAACAGAAGTCTATAACATAAAATATTGATCCCATGAACTAATAGATACAGGCGAGTATTAACGGTTTCTACTATATTCCAGTTCTTTCCTCATGATTGAAAAATTCAAATTTTAAAAAGCAATTTGAATACTAATTCCAAATTTGAAGGCGCATTTAAAGATTACTAGACCTCAAATAGTATATTAGAATAAAACAAGGCATCTAAATAATTAACCAATCTGATTCATGGAGTCATGTGTGAACTTTTTTAGTCATTTTCATTTGTGTCACACTTTAAGGTGACACTGACGCTTGTCTCAATTTAGATGATTATATCCTTGACAGCAGAAAAACTGATTCACTTTAAAAGTCATTCATATTTATAAAAAAGAAACTAAATAATTGAGTTAGCACATTGCATCTCAGCATGTGACCAATTGATTTCTAACATGCAATATGTATGTTCAAGCAATAAGCATTGGTGTTATTTCACATTACATGTGGACCAATTAGGGGGAAATTTCGTCAATATGAAGATTTGAGTAATAACCCACTGAAAAATTCGAAACGAATAATAAAGATGGATTAAGAACCAACCTAGGATCATCAATCGGGCTATTTAATTATTCATATTCTTTTCATATGCAAAAATAAAAAGAAATTTTATCAGATACAAAAATTGTTCCTTTCGCATAGTCTTCTGAAGTATCTTTATATATATATATATATATATATATATATATATATATATATATATATATATATATATGCGTGTGTGTGTAAAGATATGATTACCTTAGATACTTGAGGAATAATATAAGAAATAAACAGTTCTTGTATCCGATATAATTTGTTTTATTTTTGCACATGAATAGGGCACATCGAATTTTATTAAGATCTCATTCGAAAATTGTGTAATTTTTATCAGACATTTGTTTAGCATCAAATAAACCACAAACTAACAATGTCACCTTTTTGTGAGCTCTCGTACGATATGTCGTGCGACTATTAGGCCAGTATTTGAAACAGCTTCACCAATCCACAACGATGCAGAGGAAATACGTCTTTTCATTGCCAGATCGGCGTCAGCTGATGAGTAAACGATCAGCAAAAAGCAGGCTCTTCTACGCAATGAAGACATCGCGGCATCCACCTCTATCAGATGACCCTCCGATGAACGTTCTCCACGACACATAAACAACCGGCATATCTAGGAAAAACGTTCAAGAGTGCATAAAGAGAGCAATTTTAACGTTAAGAGTTCCAATCACACTGGCCTCTGATCGAAGATCTCTCATTTTAGGGAATTATCATATGAGATAGTTCATTTTCTAAAGTATTGTTGCGTCACTATTTGTCAACTCGTCAGATCTATTCAGCTTTATCAATGAAATACTAGCCGATGACACGTTAGATAATAGTCAATCGCTTTAAAGCTTTGCCGCCGAAACTTTAGTCACTATTATCATTCCAAATAATTTTTCAGTTAAAGCTTATAAGTTAATTTGAAAATCAAGAATGACTATCGTTGCAGTAGTATAGTACTAAAGCAATTTTTCATTACTCGATATGACACTAGTTTGGTACTCACTGACTGTGTCGGTCGTTACTAGTGTGCTACTCAACAAGTACTAAAACTTGGTTTAGTAGATGGAATGGCCATCATATTAAGTAAAAGCTAAGAAAAACCACTTTAGTCATTCAATTGGCTTGATCAACCAGCTTACAGGTATAAAATGTGTAACAAAGATGGCATTATTTTGCTTTATATAAACTATCCAGACTTACAGGATTAGCACACGGTGCACATTTAACGGTCCTGGCGATTGGACTAGAACAATCTCGGCTACCTGAAGATAAAGCCTCACTGCGTGCCCTACGACCGTTGTAGATTATCATTCGACCACCAAAAATATGACAAAATACCGGTGGTTCTTTGCCTTCAACTATACGTATCTATGAAAATTAAAATTTGATGAAAAAAAGTTGAGCATTTGCAGAAATTGCTTGTTTGCTTCAATATAAACATGAGAAATGAAACACAAGCGAAAAATTTCTGCAAATCTACATGATAAAGAATGTCGGTTGGACGAATAAAATGTTATCATCAACGAACAATTGTTGTTTAAACAGTTATTTTTAAGCACATTTATAGATTTCATACGGGTAGACCTTACGCTAATTCCATTAGTTTCATTTATGCAACCTGTCGAGCAAAATAGCAATGCTATCGCACAACAGACGAGTTTCGACCTTCCATGATGATCAAAGAGCATGTTGAAAAACTGAATAACGAGGATCAAACTATCATGCATATAAGTGATATTGAAAATCGGATATGTGGTACTTGCCCCTATTAAACTTCCATACATTTTACTTAGATAAAAATGTCGGCTGCACGATTTTTATGTAGCCAAATACATAATATATTTGAAGATTTTGCCATATTTATATATATATATATATATAATTAAGCAAACATAGAAAGCACGGTTGATGACAACTGTTAATTAACCTAAATATACCAAACCAAATATTACTTAATACTAAGAAAAAGACCTCCTCCTGAATCGTTTCTAATGGTGATCTCGTATCACACAACCCAGTTGTCTACAGGTGGTACACAGTAACGTTTACTCTTACTTGGGTAATAGGATACATTTTCGACAGAAAACAGTGTGGAATGACAGATTTGCACATGTGAAAATGTTTCTTTATACCCATCATTAATATTGAGATCTCGTTCAAACTTGATTGCTTATATTTATATATTATTATATATAAAATACATAAACTGAGACATACATGTATGGATAAATAAATACATACATACACACACACATACATAAATACATACATGCATAATTAAATAATTAAAATCATATATACATAGTAGCAAAATTTCAACACAAACTAAAGAGAGAATTATAAAATTATTTGTTGTCAACGTAAAACTGAATCCCACAACAATTCCAAATTTCGAAATGAAACACCTGTGGCTCAGGGCTGACCAGGTTGCTAAGAGAACATAGCCAATACAGACAATTATATTCACAATGTTATATCCTATCCGTTATTTTCAATCTGACATACAAAAATAAATACATACATACATAAATAAATAAATTAAATAAATAAATAAATACATGCATACATAAATACATACATACATACATACATACCTACATACATACATACATACATACATACATACATACATACATACATACATACATACATACATACATACATACATACATACATACATACATACATACATACATACATACATACATACATACATACATACATACATACATACATACATACATACATACATAAATACATGCATAAATACATACATAAATGCATACATACATAAATACATACATACATACATACATACATACCTACAGACATGCATTTATACATGCCATAATTCACACATATTCTTGCATGTATGCATACATACTTACATACTAGTATTAATAAATTGCATTCTATTAGTATAACATATTGATAAAAAATTGGCGCAAAGCAAAGAAATTCATTTTGATGTGTTGGATGAAAATGTCTTCATTACATAAAATTTGCTTTTCCGTGAGTGTTTTGACTTCGATCAGTCTGGGCGTGTATTCGTCATTTTTTCCGAAGGCTTCAACATCGTTCATACTAACTATTGGGAATTCAGTTCTATCAAATCTTTTTTTTGAAATTTGATTGCGGAGGTTACCAAATTTGCTTAAATCTGCTATTGTGAGTATTGTGCTGTGGATATAAGTAGACAAATTGGCCTGAAGATGGAAAGGGGATACACTTTCCAAAACGTCGCCAGTAAACAAAGATGTGATAGAACCGCATTTCCATTGGAACGAATAATAACTCAACCCGATCAAAGACAAAACAAAATTGGAAATTGTGATCAATCGGATCTTTGTGAAACTGTCCGTGCAAAGCTACTACCCGCCTACACAAAACGCGGCATTGGAAAAAACTATCAAATCTTTGCTTAACGGCAACGTTTCGGTGCGTTTTATCCAGCACCATCATCAAGACACTATACGCAGCACAATACTCACAATAGCAGATTTTAGCATTTTTCGTGACCAATCCGCTTTTGTTCTTTTGCTCAATTTAGACGACTTCATTTTCGTAACGTTATGTGACGTTTCATCGCTTTCATTGCGAAAGTATCCGCTATTGATGCGTGTGTCGTATTTTGCGGCACATGAGTTATTTTTGAAGGCCTGGTAGTTATGATTATATTTTATATATATATATATATATATATATATATATATATATATATATATATATATATATATATATAACGAATGTAGTTGCGCCAGTAAGCACGAAACGAATGTGCATGAGATTATACTTTCCGTTCATGCTGCCTTTGGTTTATCCTTCTGGTCACAACTGAACTAATTTGTTACTAGGTTCGCAAAACCTAATACATACTTGCATATATATTAGTTCTTCGCAACAAACAGTATTTAACTGTAATATATTGAATTGAATGATGTCATGCTTACCGCGAAATGTGATAACTGATATCGATGAAGGCCAGAGTGTATGGTTTAACTGGAGTAACAGGTGTTCGGAAATTGTTGTAATTCTCAATTTGGGTGAACTTTAGCATAAATTTATATCCATCAGGTTGGTATCATGTACCGACTCGGAAACCATAGTGTTAGTATCCGGTACTCATCGATTTCAAAAAGGTATCAGTTACTAACACAATAGCCATAGTGTTAGTATCCTTTACAGACTCGGTATATATATTATATAGTGTGAGTTTAGCATTGAAGTCGTATTGTCGTTGACTTCAGATTATGTTAGCTTCACTATTACAGGTTTACACATTCGTCTAGGAGATTGTACCGTCCTATTATTCCACATTCTTCTACCAAATATATAGTGGTTAAAGGGCGTAATACCGGCTCCTACTGATGAGTCGCCAGTAAGCACGAAACGAATGTGCATGAGATTATACTTTCCGTTCATGCTGCCTTTGGTTTATCCTTCTGGTCACAACTGAACTAATTTGTTACTAGGTTCGCAAAACCTAATACATACTTGCATATTTCTATCTTGTTTGGCTTTCCAATTTATATATAAAGATATGTTCATTAGTAGATATTTGAGAAGACCATGCGAAAGAAATATTTCTTATATCTGATAAAATTTCTTTTTGTTTTTGCACACAGGAAGGGTACAATGAATTTTATTAAAGCTCGATATATATATATATATATATATATATATATATATATATATATATATATATATGGATCGACCTATCTATCTCCCACATTTTGATTTCTTCTTTAAAAAACACTTGTTGGCTGCTAACCATGAATATCTTCTCTAGGACCAACTAATATTCATTTATTACGATATCCACATCTTAAATAAATATATAAAATACATATAAATATGTATAAAAAATATATAAATATAAAATACAGTGTGAATCAAATGTCTCTAATCCAATGTACCATCTCCTAACTGTATACCATCTTCTGGAACATTTTTTGAGAAAGATAAGGATATAGGAATTGATATCGTTCTAGGTTATTCGCAATCAGTTTTCTATAAGCGGGGTTTCTTACTTAGGTTCCCACTTAATTCAGGTTCCTCTGCCTCCCGTTTTCTGACCCTAGAAAATGCTTCATTAAATATTGGGCTAATGATTTTTCTACCGATGTTATATTCATTGCATCCTTCCCTGATTTTATATCTATCGATTCTCTAATTAGTCTAGTAAATCTGTTGCGGTTGCATAACGCGATGCATTTGCATCCATACAAGTCGATTTCATGACGCGTTACCTTCGAATGCCTAGCTAGGTCTGATCATTGAATGTATCCATATTTGCAGGCCGTCTTGTGTTCCCCTTTACGAACCTTTATCGGTTGCATGGCTTCGCCTATATACCTGAGATTGCAATCTATGCAAGGTATCGCATATACTCCTGACGTCTGTAGGGGTTCTACTTTTTATTTTTGGTTAGGTAGTTTATTGCCTATAGTTAGCGATTGTCTTAAAACTGGTTTAATATTTTATTTAGCTACTATTATACTAATTTTTCTGCTCAATTTTGAATCAGGTAATACAATAATTTTTGTGCAAACTCATCGCGCTATGCAAACGCAACAGATTAACTAGACTAATTAGAGAGTCATTTGAAATAAAATCAGGGAAGGATGTAAAGAATTCAACATCGGTAGAAAAGTCATTAGGCCCAATATTTAATAAGGCATTTTCTAGGGTCAGAAAACGGGATGCAGAGGAACCTGAATTAAGTGGGAATCTAAGTAAGAAAGCCCGCTTATAAAAAACTAATTGCGAATGACCTAAAGCAATATCAATTCCTATATCCTTATCTTTCTTAAAAAATGTTCCAGAAGATGGTATACAGATTTAAGCAAACGGTTAGGGAGATAGATTAGATTAGAGACATTTGATCTACACTGTTGTTATATATATATATATATATATATATATATATGTTTTTATACATATTTATATGTATTTTATATATTTATATAAGGTGTGAATAGATAAATAAATAATTGGATAAACTTATCAAATAAGCAGGAAGGGAAAAAAGAAATAATAATTTATTATAAATTTATATATATTTAGGATTAAAGATATTTGACTCACACTTGCTTATATTTATATATATGTTTTTATACATATTTATATGTATTTTGTATATTTATATAAGGTGTGAATAACGTAATAAATTAATAATAATAAGAGAAAATATTCATGATTAACAGCTGGAAATTGTCTTTATATATATATATATATATATATATATATATATATATATATAATATATATATAAGGGTGTTACGATTTTATATTTACATATATATATATATATAGAGGTATAATAATTCTATTTTAGTTATCTGAGTATATATTCTTATGCAATTATTTCTAAGAGTTTCTTAACTTCGCAGTGTGCTTACCATTAGTTTTGAAGACCATTAGTTTGTCCATACTATCTCTTCCTTTCTCTCCTTAATTTTGACCTACGCGTCGCTCTGCCATTCACTATCTATACATCTAGGTAACTCGCTGTAACATATTTGAACTATTTTTTTATTATGTGCGCAATACCTCATACGCAATTGTATAAATTATTGTTTAAGGCTTTAAATAAAACACAATAATTGACATTCAAGTTTTTTTGTTTTATCAGTTTTGAATTTTTGATTTTGATTACCGTGACATAGTAACAGTACAGTTATAACAAAAATGTTCGATACTTTCTCTTACCCCTATAATATTCCGCACACGAGATGGGATTAAGTATACTGGGAATTTGAGATAGCTGCAATTATACTGAGGTTAGGATTGGTCTGCTCATTGAAAATAGATGTGGATATATATATATATATATATATATATATATATATATATATATATATATATATATATGTAGATTTAGTTGTTGAAAGAAGATTTTCATATGCACTAGAAATACGGTGGAACATGCTCAAAAAATTAAATTTTAGACAAAATATCTCTGGATTTGCAAAATTGCAAATAGAAAATTTGAAATCGAGCGCAACACGCTGTTGGCAAGTCTTGAATCTACAAGACAATATTTTAAATAACCTCTTTCCTTACATATCTTGGTATTACTTATTGCGTACATAGTATTAATAGTTCAACTAGGGCCATATAGTGTAAGTTGGCTTTGAAGTCGAAATGTCGTAGTCTTTATTTAATGTTAACTCCATTACTGTTTGAATGCATATTCGTACAGGAGATTGTACCGTCCACGTTTTCAATGCTCCTTGACCAAATATACAGTGCGTATAGGACGTAATACTAGCTCTTGATGATGAGTCGTTAATAAGCACGAAACTAATGTTCAAATGCGAATATACCTTTCGTTCATGTTGACTTTGGTTTATCCTTTTGGTCCTATTTGAATTATTTTGAAACATTTAAGTAATTATTATATATTGTACAGAATTTCGTCTGCTACATCTTATCATCTGATTTCGTGAAATAAGAAAAGCAGAAAATGATTATCCGCGAATGAACTGAAAGCAAATAAGTTTATAGTAACATTTAAAATAAATTTATATCATGCATACACGAATTCTTATTACGGTTATTGAAACGGTCTAGCCAAACAACGTATAGCAATTTAATTTTTGACGTCAGTGCTTTACCAAAACTCTCAGATATTGTGTTGCAACAGTTGCCTGCATGGTGCCAACGAAGTACAAAGAAACGATGCGTCGAAATGTCAGTCAAAAAATGAGTTATACAAGCTGTAATGAAGCGAAACTGAATGAAACGTTTCACTGCTTTTTAAAATGTAATATTTTTTTCTCGTTTAGCAAAGACGGAAAATTCTCGCATTTACACAGTAACTTACTTATCAATTTTGAAATTCAATAAAACAACATATATGCTAAGCATGACGTTCCTATAAAAACAAATTTATTCATAAAATACCAGAAGGATATCGTTCTGTAATACTTTTTTAATGTGAGATTCGATTGACATGCAAATTTAGTTTTTACGCGCTAATTATTATTTGAAGCCAACTATACGTGCACAGTGCACAGAAAAATTGGTAGGTTAATATACTGCGGATGACTCCAACGGAGAGATAAACCAACTTCATATGTGTTTCGTGGCATTGCAGCCAATCATCTTAACAACTACGTTAAAAATACTAATCATGTCGGCCTTAAAGAATGCCACCCTTAGTTTTTTTGCAGATATTTTCATCCATAACAGAAAATTCCATCTAAAGAGATTTTCGAAAAACCACAGATCTTTAGACAAGCATTGGTTTTGCGGGCGGTGATGAACATTGTACCTATCAAATTTGCGAACTTGATATAAACACCAATCCTATTATATACATACATTTGTCAGTATAAGCAAAGTATTGTATGATGTAGACCGGATTCGACCATATTGGAGACTGTTCTATAAAGACAGATTGTGGGTGGTTATTTGGAACTTTAGGTCTAAATATGTGCTATATAGGCTCCACCTGAGGGAAATGATAACCAAGAAACATAAGTTATATTATAATTGAGAATTGTAGTGTGCGGCAGGGTGGCTTAGTGGTTAGAGCACCAGATCCCATAGGAGACGTGTTCAGTTTCGAGGCCTGTCCGCGGCTAATTCTGGACGGTAAGTTAAGCGTTCCCAAAAAGGACGAAACTGGTATACTGGATGAATAGCATTTTCTACACTATTCAACGTTTAGTTTATACTGACTTAGTGGATCAGGTTTATGTATTAAGATCGCAGTCTTGATTTGATTATTTGTTATCACCGCCCGCGTAACAATTGTTCATTTGATTATATAGCGATTTTGTCTAATAAAATTTAAGATGAGCCTGAATTAAATCTGAAATAAATGCTAATACTTCTAACCTGTGGTCCACGTTCTTCATCCAGCTCCATTGCCATCAGAGCACAAGAACCTTGCTCAGTTATGCTGCTCTGGCTGCCCTGCCAGAAAAAGTAAACACATTGTTGTTGTTGCTGTCCCGCCACTACTGATGGTGATGTTGTTGACGTTTGATTTAGAGGGACACGATTATTGCGAAAGCCAACTATACAGTGGACAGAACAATAAAAATGGGTTATCTTGACAGGGACTTGTGTAGATTAAACGAATTTGGTTTCAATTAACCTTTTTGCACACTGTTAAGATGAAAGTTGATATGCAAACGGACTCGCGCAAAGTAAAAACAGAGATAATGGACAGTCGCAAACAATATTACAGAAAATCCCGAGGCTATATGGATGCTTAAACGATGCACATATAAGTGGACACTGCGCTTAGTTCGGCTACAAAGAACATGAAGTGGTGCCGTCATTCTTTGGAACTCTCCTCCGATATTACTGTCTACAACGCCAGTAATAATTGTATTAATCTATTTATTGTCAGGAAATTTCATCTCCACTTGCACGAAAATTGGAATGGTATAAGTAGTCTTAAATCATTTGAACGACATTAATATTTTTTAAATTTATTAAATTTTGAAAATGTTGCAAAATTGATATTTAAAACGAGCATTTGATAAATAAAATTAATAATTTTTTGAATACCAAAAATAATGTTTAGAACTTTAAATATAGGCTAATGAAAAGAAATTCATGCACAAGGTTTATATTCTTCTACACAATTATTAAAAATGGGGTTTGTTTGAAGTCATCAAAAGGAAGTTCAATGGGACCGACGAACAGGAAGACAGCACAGAAATGTATCAACCCTTACGAGCAGATGCTTCACTGTGACATAACAATAAAAATAGTAGTAGGTATGTGAGGACTGCAGAAAAACACAAGATCGCTTATTTATAGACTATAGTAGATAATTTATACTAAGTTCGCTTTCTTTAAGACAGCCTGCCATGTCTCCGAACACCACCATTAACATAGTAAAATTTTAGCAACGAAATTCATACACATTTTTGAGAAAAACATAAATTATTTGGAATGAGAGTGTAGTTGAAAACCGGATATGGCTGCATGATTAAATATTTGGCAATGTGGCCTTTGGCCATATCAAATCGCTTCCCGTAAAATTGTTAACCAAAAGAATGGAGAAAAAACGAATCAAATAAACGATTAATAGTTGCGCGGGCCACGATAAATTTATTTAATTCAAAGTTGCGTTCTTGATATAAACACAAATCAAACTATATAGACATATGTCAGTATAAACTAAGCCTTGTATAACGTAAAAACGGAAATTCATCCAGTATACCGGTTTCATCATTATTGGGAACTCTTCACGTACTGTCACGAATTTTCCGCGAACAGGGCTCGAATCTGTTGCTCTAACCAGTGAATAACCTTGTTACATAATACAAACAATTTTCAGATATATATTCACTAATTTTTCTATAGAATACCTTTAGACCTAAAGTTCCAACTCGCCTCCCCAAATCTTTCTTTACGGAACAGACACCACACTACATGGGGAAGTGGTAATGAAATAAAAATTTATCTAAATAAACGAACATTGGTTGTGCGAACGGCGATAATAAATATTTAAATCAAAATTGCCATGTTGACATAAACAATCCAATTTAATATATTTTTTCAGTATAAATTAAGTCTTGTATAACATAGATAAAGAAATTTATCCAGGAGACCAGTTTAATCTTTGTCGGGAACTCTTCAAGAACTGTCTAGAATTTGCAGCGGACAGGGTTCTAAACTGGGCACGTCCGCTTCGGAAGCTGTTGCTCTAACCATCTCCAATCTGTCATTATAGGACAGACACTACGCTACCAGGAGAAGTGGTTTCGTACTAACTGTTTTTATAATTTACGAACATTGATTGTATGAGCGGCGAAACATTTATTTGAATCAAGGCTGAGAGCTTGATATAAGCACCAAAACCATTATATATATATATATATATATATATATATATATATATATACATATATATAAACTAAATATCTGTGGAAAGGCAATTGATCCAGCAGAACGATTTCGTCCTTATTGGAAACTAATCTTGTACTGTTCCAAAATTGAATCGAACAGGGCTCGAACCTGGGCACCTTTGTTACGGAGTTTTAACTCTAAATACTGACCGCTATCCAATTTTGAAATGTAACTCTGGTACATTC
Organism: Eudiplozoon nipponicum; assembly: GCA_029291075.1. Lineage (NCBI taxonomy): Eukaryota > Metazoa > Platyhelminthes > Monogenea > Mazocraeidea > Diplozoidae > Eudiplozoon > Eudiplozoon nipponicum. The sequence continues at coordinate 74,494 of JAQBSW010000186.1, read as the reverse complement.
GCTTCTGTCACATTAGCGACTTAGAAGAGATGCTTAGTCGATGCGTAATAAGCTCAAAGCAAGGCATGGCTTCCCGACTTCTCCATTTTCGAGTCCAATAATGTAGAAAATGAGATTCTGAAGGTGGTTGGGCTTTTACGCATCGCTATCTACACGGGTTTACAATATTGCAATGATCTGTAAGGCCCGGTCGATTTCATCTGTCGACAATTTCATAACTTTTATTTTTGTACAAGATGCAAAAGTTAAACTAAGTCGACAATAATACATCTTTGTTTACCAAAACAAATCTGCACAATTGGAAAGCTTAAAAGGACACGATGACCAATACAGATATGCAATACGTTTATAAAGCAAACCCGCAAGAAGAAACATAAACATAATCGCCTTATTCTTGTTGCACGCAACAAGGTGTTTGCATCCACTGTCTTCCATTCGATTCAGAATATTTCAACTTCCGGTTACGGAAGCCTTTTTCAACGGAAAGCACATCCAACAGACAATTTGATAATCAATATGTTAAGAGTAAAATTTAATGTAAACTGTATCCTTTATACTTATTGCTAGAAATCTTGAACCAAACTGTCTTTTTACTAGGTAAGTGTATGTCAAATTTGTCAGTGTATGTGTCACCATTATTACACTCATAGAAATTAAATTAAATTGATTTAATAACACATACTGACGACTCACTAGATAACAGTAAGTCATGCATGTATGTGTGTTCTCGTTGGTTTGGGATTGAGGAGTAATCAGTTACTGTACATGTACAATCATCCCAGTTAAATTACAGCGTTTTAACAACAACTGACATAAGAATACGCCATGCCTGCGTGTGTATATGTGTGAGTGTTTGTATAAAACTAGGAAATAATTTGTTACATATAATTAGCGGCACGTGTGTCACTCATTCAAGTGAAAATAAAGTGATAAATGTTAAATCCTCTTTGCACACGTCAGATCTATTTTTACACTAACTTACTTAAATGAAGTAATTACGAGTGGAATCCCGGTAAGAAGAGGGATGTGCTATAAAATAATTTTAATTTCTTCTCGATGAGAGTACGCATGTAGACACATACACAAACAAAATAGACATAAACTTACACAGTGAAAAGACAGTTATACTTAAGAGATCTTACAATAAGTATAAATGAGACAGTCTAAATTGACAAATATGATTTGAATGTTGGTGCGCAGTGCGAGCTTCATATGCTGACCCTCCGCGAGTTGCGTTCGCGGGCTGTTGCTTTGCACTATCAGTTTCGCGAAGATCCGATTGATTCCAATTTTCAAGTTCGCACCCAGACAAAAAATCGATTCGAACTTGGAAATGTGGATCAACCGGACATTTGCAAAACTGATAGTGCAAAGTTTAATCCGAATTTTCCACTTGACATTGGTTGACAAATTGTTTGTGGGATGTGCTTTCTTTTTAAAAGGCTTCCAAAACCGGAAATCGAAATATTCCGAATCAAATGTAGGACAATGGTTGCAAACACCTTGTTGCGCCCAACTAGGATAAGGTAACTAATCTATTTCCTGTCTTGCAACATGTTGCTTTCAAATCTTATTTACCTAATTGATTCGACAATTCATTTATTGTACAAGTGTTTATAGTAATTCTTTATTTTAATCATGCTAAAATGCGTTTTTGTTTATTCCAAAGTCGCAAACTTAGGCCAGTTTTAAATTGAGCTAGGTGGTTTTTGTAAGTTTGTCTAACATTAGGATATGTACAAATTTTCACTGCGAAGAACTGACATAAATGCATTCCGATATTAAGCATGGCAAATCTAGCAACAAAACAGCTCATATTGGCCGAGAATAACAGGCCAGTTAGCGCGAAAAAAGCTGTGTCCTCACTGGCGCTAAAAATTAAAACATACCATCTACTTGTAGGTGGGAGATGGCACAAAGTTTAAAGCCGCTATATATTTGGTCAAGCAATGTTGAGAAAAATGCCGGTGAAATTTTCCGGGTGTAAGTATACTAAAATAAATTATGATAAACGTCGAATAAAATTCTGTCTAACTTGGCATCAAATATAGCACGTATACAATGTGTGTAATATGTACCTATTCCTAAAGGTAGCAGTTGCAGCGTTCAAGAGATAGACAATATATCACCTAAAACGAAAGTAATAAACATTATTAACACCCGAAACTTCATAAAAATTACATACTCCGGCCTTTTATCAATACCAGCCATCCAATTTTCATGATAAACATGCCATTATCCAATTAAAGTACACTATTTATATATTCCCGGCTACGCAGAACTAACAAATATGCAGTTCACCAAATTTTTAGTTAATACCGAAAAATACATACAATGAGTTCCCGCCACTTCCTCGGCTGCAATTTAACGAAAGATCGTATGTCTAGTTGGAACGTCAGGTCGTAAGAGGATTCACCTAAGGAAAAGAACTATAATAAGTTGTAAAAAATCAAAAAATTCCATGTGATGGCGGCATCGAGGGCGACGAGGAATAGTTGCGAAACCAGGAAAATAAATGCTCCGAAATTCAAAGCTAGAAAACGAAAATTCTAACTACAAGTGAGCAGTGCCAAATAAAGACGACACTAATTTAGTAGATGAATAGAATCAGACTTTAATGCAGAAATAATGATAAACAGACAGCAAATATCTGATCAAATAGTCATATTTTACTTCAATGTAATATATATATATAGAATTTAGGTCTAATGTCAGGATTTTAAGTAGATACATGCTGTCGGTATAAATTAGACCTTATTGGTAACTCGTCAGGTAATGTCCACAATTTGCCGCGAACGAGGCTCGTCATGGGACACATTTGATTCAGAGTTTGGAACTCTATATACTGCGTCACACCTGCCGCATATTGCATGCAATCTGAAATCATATACTAACTTATGTTTTGTAACAACGATGTGCATCGTCATGTTCATCTTAATCTGATTGAGAAGAAACCACGAAAAAATAAATAATTCATGGGTTTAACAACAAATTTTGAACAATTTGATTATTGAGTACACGCAAAAAGCATTTTAAAGATTGAATAGTACGTAAATAGTACATACTCCAGCATCATATTTTGCTTAAACTTGGAAAAAGCTGAAATTTATAACTAAAGCCTATAAAAACTTGAAGAACATTACTTTTCGAGCCAAATTATAACTACTTCAGTCACTAAGTATGATCACTAAGGACATACCATTAATAACATCAAATGGCCATCGTATAACGTAGGTGTCACCACGATGGAATTGCGCGTGTGACGGGTTTTCCAGTCGGTTACAGTTAAACTCATCAATATGCCACACACAAATATCACCTGACTCCACATTGAAATGACGCTGAATGCCGTCAGCAATTCGCACCCCCGCACCGCCACGGCCAACAAATTTTCCTTCGATAGTGAGAAGAAGTGGAGCCGGGGCCGGCTGATGCACTAGCTCGATAAAAAGTTCTTCGGTTGGACAATCTGTCAGACACGAATTTGTGCCTGATGAAGTGAGCGGTCCACCAGACGAATTACAAAGCAGACCCGCCGAAGAACCCTTAATTTATACATGTGGAAAACGAAGGATTAATTTACTCGTGACTGAATATGCGTTTACGATTTTGCCTTTACTCTAATCTAGAATGATAACAGATAACATATGAGAAAACAAAAAAACATACATTACGGTCCACAATTTTCAACTTTTTTTCAAAACTATATCAGAGAGAGAGATATATATCTGCATTAGTATTTTATAATAGTTACAAACAGACTTAGCCAACGGCAGTGCACAAGCAGAATTCTAAATATCCATTTGTGTCAAGCTTAATGAATACTGCTTTAATCATAAAGTAAAATCAATAAAATAAATTCGAAATAGGGCGAAATGTCCGAAATAGGAATCAGGAGAACTATGATAGGAGTGAAGGATCTGCTGTTTAACACGAAGAATATGCTTGCTATTCCAGTAAAATTAACTGACGATAGAAATTCAATAACCATTAAGAAAATAATTTGAAGAAGATTAGCCGAGTATTAAATAAGAAAATTTTAGACTAAACACAATTGGCACATAAAAAACGCTTCCATAATAACCGAACATTTATTTTCTAATCGCTGAAAACCAGATGAATTTCGACGTGATTTACAAAACAAGAAGAAAAAATAAATTGTAAATAAACTACGACTATGTCTTGACAGACTACCTTCGCAGCAAAATAAGGAAGAATGTTTTGCAGAAGTGGTGAAGAGTGCATGTGTGTGGCTGAATACAAACGTTTATGCATGCTACAAATTACTATCTGTTCAAGCGTATTAAGTAGCCTGTCCAGAATTTGTTCCTTTTACATGAATTTTCGTATGTAAAAAGTGATCCAACTGGAATTTCCTAAGATTAAAATCAAGTTTGCGAGCTTGAAGTAAACACCAATTCCATTTTATTTAACCAGTCGTCGAACAACATAACAAAACTACCGCCAGTGGCACGCACTGACGTGTTTCGACCTTTCATGATCATCATCAGAATACGACGGCAAATTGACTAGCGATTATCAAACCGCATTACATATAAATGGAAAGCAAAGTTTGACAGACGGCTCTTAAATCTAGTAGTCTCGAGTATGTTATTCGACGACTGGTTAAATATAATGGGATTGGTGTTTACTTCAAGCTCGCAAACTCGATTTAAAGAATTGTTACCATCACCCGTGAAATCAATTATTGTTAAATTGTATTGCCTATATATGTATATGTGGCGAAAGCTGCAAGCAGCTAATGTTCGTGACTGCATAGAAATTGTTCAGCCGACATTTCCAGTCAAGTTCAATGTATGCAGGACTACTAGAGGTGAGAGCCGCATATCTAATTTTGCTATCCATATATATGTAATGCGGTTTGATCCTCGCCAGTCAATTTACCGTCTTACTCTGATGATAATCATGGAAGGTCGAAAAGCGTTAATGCGTGCCACTAACGGTAGTTTTGTTTTGTTTTTCGACGACTGGTTAAATATAATAGGATTGATGTTTACTTCAAGCTGGCAAACTTGATTTAAAGATTTGTTACCACCATCCGCGCAATCAATTAATAATTAATTAGAATTCCCTAAGTTTTCCTTTATAGAATACATACAATTAAGATTTACTATAACCAAGGTTGCGATCTTGATACAAACACCTGACCCATTAAGTACTTACAGTTTGTCAGTATAAACTAAGAATAGTATAGTGTAGAAAAGGCAATTCATCCAGTAGACAGGTTTCGTCCTTATTGGGAACTCATCACGTACTGGTTAGTTGGAACTTTGGGTCTAAATGGATGCCATATGAGCTATACCTAAAAGAGAAAAAACTAAACGAGTCACATTAGTTAGTATATGACTGAAAATTGTGTGCAGTGTGAGGCAGGGTGGCTCAGTGGTTAGAGCACCAATTTCCGAAGCAGACGTGCCCAGGTTCGCACCCTGCCCGCGGCAAATTCTGGCCAGTACGTGATGAGTTCCCAATAAGAACGAAACCGGTCTACTGGATGAATTTCCTTTTCTAAACTATACAATTCTTAGTTTATACTGACAAGTGTATGTACATAATGGGTCAGGTGTTTATATCAAAATCTTCCGTTGTCAGTAAGCACGAAACGCATATGTAAATGATATTATACCTTTCTTCAACGCTGACTTGGCATATATTTTGGGCTCTACTTCAAAAAATATTTTACTAGGTGCGCAATACTTAATAAACAATTGGGAATTTAATTATCTGTTTGTTTATCTGTCTGTCTTTATCTGCCATTTTTTGTAAATGTCTGTCTGTCCGTATACTTATTTATTGATAACTTTACACGAATTTCTCTGCTGAGAAAACTAATTAGTAATTCTACTTCGATGTATAATTTATCCTTTTAATTAATCTAAATGTTTCTGAAGAGAAATCAGACTCTCACTAACCTTAAACGAGCATTTGGTTCGCGGGCGGTGATAACAACAATTTAAATAAAGGTCGTGAACTTGATCAAAAAACACCAGCCCAATTATACAAATACATTTGTCAGTATAAACTACGAATTGTATAATTTAGAAGAGGCAATTCATTCAGTAGATCGGTTTCGTCTTATTGGGGACATTTCACGTAATGTCCAGAATTTTCGAGGACAGGGCTCAAACCTGGGTACATTTGTTTTGTTCATAATTTAAAAATATATCAATTAGCCAATTATCTATATGTTCATACATGAACTTCGTTATTTAATTTCTTTTATACACATCTATATGCATATGCATATTTCAAAGCTTTTTCCAAATATATATATAATGTTTTTTCTTCCTAATAGGAAATATACTGTGTAATATTCGAAGGCGATGGAAATAATAAATTATATATATATATATATATATATATATATAAATATATATATATATATATATATATAATTAAAACTGTTTGTCAATTGTTAAACTTTCCAAATGGTACTTGCTGTAGGCAACGTAAGTACTTTTAGTAAAATAATTTGACTTCTTCGCTTTAGTGCGTTCTTGATCGCAGCTGGATAAGAAATAACCCGTGCTAACTGACGTACACTAATTTGGAAACTATTCACATATAAAGCATATTAGGAAACGATTTTCTTTATCGAAAGCGGAAATGTTTTATAAATAATATCAGTTATAAAGAAATTTTGAATAAAAATAAAAGATGCAAGGCCGGTAGTATGTAACCTATTTCATAATTACATAAATAGTAGTTCACCTCGATCAGCAATAAATTAAAAAAATGGTAATATGTGCCGAGAAATGTAACTTGGCATAAATGATAATTAATACAGATGCATTTCTGATAAACAACTGGAAAAGCCACGAACAAAATAATCGTACCGAATGTTTATTTGATTTTATTAGAACTATGAAATAATATTAGTCAGTCCAGCGAACAGGAATGGCTTAGAGCAAACAATACGCCACGTCCCGTAAAATACGAAAGCTCGAAAATATGATATAGTGTTTCCAGCACCAACTGACATGTTAGAAATAATTTCAAATGAAAACCGACTCTGATTCCTAAAAACATGAAGGTAAGAGTAATTTGCCACCACTCATTTTCACGACTGATTTTCGTCTAAATTTTAGTCGCTGCCACTACTGTCGAGTTGACTTATAAGAACAAAACTATATTCCATTAGAGGGCTTGGCTTAAAATTCGGATACTCCACAGTACGCGTCCTAGGAATAATCATTGTAGTCATTTAATTCACTTGCACTAATAAATTCATAGTACACAACTTAGACGTGCATAGATTGAGATGTTTCGAAGCCTATGATCTTTTAATAAATATTAATGTAACCATAATAATTATTTTAAAATCATTTTTAAATGTTATTTGCGCCTATAACTTCCGAAAGAATGAATTTTATGCATTTACCTAGCGAAAATCGCTATAAAACTTTATATATATATATATATATATAATGGGTGTCCTAGGACATGTATGTGTATATCAATGCAGTGGGGGGGGGGGATATTTGGTTTAGTAATTTTGTTGGATTTATTCGTTGTATTATTATTTTAGCCAGATGCCCGAGTCAACACATATCATGACCTAATCGTCTGCAACAAATGTAAAGATTATATTTCATAAATAATCTTTTTGTGTAACAAATTTGCTTGAATGTCGATTTAACAACCTGTGGTTTGGCTGTGTGTGGTCTGCGGGTTTTTACAAACTGCCAGTGAAAATCAGGTTTACTGGAGTTACGTTATATACCAGGATTTTGATTGTTACGAAGTCCTATCTTATGCATTGCGCTAGCTTATGTAGACAATTATCATTTGAAGATACAATGAATGGTGTACTTTTGATTGGATGTCCATCCTACTAGTTACCCATGACACAATTAATTTTTGTCATGGTGTATTGATACTTGCGTCGCAGCTCGTGTAACCTCATTTCACTATTTCACTATAAGTGATGCTCGTTTCTTGAATTTTTTACATTAGCACTGATTCATTTCTTGTTCGAGTACGTTGCAGTTGTGAAGCATTGTATCTCTGAAAGTTTTCAAAGTGTGGGCGTCACATTGATAATTACCACGAATTTCGATCGTGGTTTGTCGCTTTGCTTTATTAGTTTCGCGAAGATCCGATTGATTCCCATTTCCGAGTACGCATTTAGTTCGTCTTCGTATGGACGATGTTAAAGCCATTGGAGGAAATGGACGTATCAGCACCCAGCCACCACGAAGACGAACTCGATTCGTTCTTGGAAATGGGGATCAATCGGATCCTTGTGAGACTGGTAGTTAAATCATTTGCTGATAAGAGCTGTCTCATCTATGTTAAGTCGGCTCCAATTACAAAATAAATTCCATTTGAAGATATTAGTGCTGATAAAGAATTTTCAGCACCGTCTATTGATTGCTTGATTCTTAGTCAAGTCTTTGATGCTGTCGGCGCGCTTATTGACGTTGATCGATTAATTTTGACTTATATTGTTAATCTTAACACTCATTTGTTTTTGATTTTTAACTTTAACATTTTCATTAAGCATGTCGTGAGGCGTTTTATACATCAGTAATGAAGGAATTTCTGATTTTAGGCCAGTTCACGTTTGATATTTACTTTCTTCCTACCGAAGTTACGTAAATTGGCATAATTTTTTTTGTTTTGGCATTAAATAACTTTAAAATAGTTATTTTGACGTAATGTCCCGATTGTAAAATGTGCTCCGCTGTGAAATATGTGTTGGCTGATGCGATACCTCTGAGAATAAGCTTCTTTGATACGTTTTCATTAGATCTTACGACAAACTAATTCTTTTATCTAATAAAACGACCATTGTTTACGCGGGCGGTGACACCAATTATTCAAATCAAAGTTTCGATCTTGATGCAAAGACAAGTCACATTTTTTCATACATACATTTGCAGTATAAACTGAGCATTTTATGATGTCTAAATCGTAATTTATCCTGTAGATCGCTTCCGTCTTTAATGGGAACTCTTCACGTACTGTCCAGAATTTGCCACGGACAGGGCTCGAACCTGGGCACATCTGCTTCGGAGTCTGTTGCTCTAAGCACTAAGAAATTCTGCCGCACATGACAGTATTATTGTCCTTGTTGTACTTTGGAGGTAATTGCCCAGGTCTCACATTCACATGGGATTTATCTGGATACTCACGGATTCCAACAAACATTTCAAATTACATCAAGCAATTCTTCCGGAACTTGTCAATCAAGTTTATTCTACAGTTCCGTTTTTTGTTTTGTGTACATAAGTTATGTTATGAGTTCACACTTCTTTAGATGTTACATTCCTGTAAATAACCGAAGCAACAAAGCCATTGTTCCTCTCCTAAGTTTATTTAAGTATAGAAAACGCTGTTTGGTTTCTTCCTCTTTAAAAACGAATTTGATGTCTTTATTAGTTGTGTTCGCCTTTTCAGCGAGCTGTTCAGTATTTATTTCGTCAAGCATTAACACATATTTCATCTACATATATCTTCTATAAGGAACATTAATCTTTTATTGATTTCAAACAGCGTTTCTAGGCTATGCATGTACTATTCTGACAACAATTAACCAAGTAAACTTTCTGCTGCAAAACAACTGACTATAGATTTTTAATCTATATTTTAAAAATCTGAGCACTTATTCTGAATCAGGTCACACGCGAATGTTAGCGTGATTTATAGCGGGCGGTTGGTAAACAATAAGGACACGTGTTTAATTTTTTTGTGAATAGTGTTTTTGGTTAAGATAATGCCGATAAACACAATTGCACCTTTTCTTGGTAACAACACCAAAACCCGTTTGCTTTTTCAGGTTTCGATCAATCATACCAGCTGCCTTCTTCAGAAAAGCGATCTTTATAGAAAAAATGATCAAAATCACGCAAGAAATAGCGCAGAATACAAATGCAAATTCTTTTACCAATTTGTTTATTTTCACATTCATTTCTGTTAATGTAAAATATAGCTGTTCCATTTTTGGCCAGTGTGCATATTATTATGCCAAAGTACATGCATACTTCATGCATACATAATAGCCATGAGATGTTGCGTATAAGCTAGAGCCAGTGTTAAGGTTGTGCCATTTACAAATAAGTAATTAATTTCAACTTTGTGTGTCATTACTCTTGTACCACAAGTATATAAATAATACAAATGAGTAATAAGTGATTGTGCAGATGATGATAAAAGTTATTTAAATAAAGTTTGCGAAAATGGGATAAGCAACAATCTCATTTTCTTTAATAAGACGCATAAAATAGCTTAACTATCGTCAGCTGCACGTATTGACACGTTTCTGCAGAGCGCGTTGTAATACGGATTAACGAGAATCAGACCGCAATGAATATATAAAACATGATAAATAATAGATAAAACTATTAAATATATCAATCTCGCATAAACTATGCTACATTTACAAAAGTTAAACTATTAAGAAAATATTAGCCGTGCCGGCGTTGATTACAATTACATAAGTTAAGTTTGCGGACATTAGATAAAGAATAATTTTATTTTATTTGACCAGTATAAAAAGGGTCGCCTATCTGCTGAGCCATGCAGGGTAGATAAGCGAAATCGGGCTACTGCAGGAAACTTTATCAGCGATTCTGCCTCCTTTTCTTCCCACTCCTAGTCTTAACTTGACAATAACGCTATTTTAGATACTATGAACATGGTTGGTGCAGATCATACCAGTGAGCCCAATATCAGGTTGTCAAATATCGAAAATAGTATAAGTAGACGATCATTCATTATACCTGGGTCAGGTTTTAACATAGGCGCATTAAATGTGTGAACATTAAAACAACTTGGACAACAGGAAGCTCTTGCATTTACGTTGGACAAATTAGAAATCGATGTATGTTGCGTATATGAAACCAGAATACAGGATCCTACGTGCATTACAAAACTGGTTGCACCATCCCTATCAACGCGTTATTGGCTTCGAACATCTGGTTCCACGGAGTTTTCTCAAGTCGGTAAACGGGGCATTAGTATTGTCCTTAGCACAAGAGCGGAAGCTCGCTTAATTGAATGGATCACTTTAAATAGTCGACTAAATACATCTGCCAAACTTAATGCAAAATACTGTAATCAACATTGCCTTTTCTTTGTATCTGCATATGCTCCTACCGATTACAGCACAGACGCAAGCAAGGACACTTTTTATGTGGAACTAAGCTCCTTACTAAGTAGAGCACTAAGTTCAGATATATTCTTGGTTATGTGTGCGAAAGCTAGAGTAGCTTTGTCGAACCTTCGCCATTTATGGAGAAACTAGAATATTTCACTCCGCCTTAAAGGTCGTGTTTACAATTCGTCTGTACGCACAGTTTTACTATACGCTATTGAAACTTGGCCTCTTAGAGTTGGTGATTTTAGGCGTTTAAAGGCATTCAACAATCGTTGTTTGAGAAGCATAACACATGTTCGTTACCAACAACGAATAACCAACGTTGACATCCGTAGACGTATTTTTGGATCTGCCAATAAGTGCTCCTCGTTATAAAAACAAATAAGGCTCCATTAACTTCATTGGTTCAGTCACGTTTTGTGTATGCCGTCAATTCGATTGCTCTCATCCAGCATCAGATTGACGAAAGAAACAAGGTGGGCAGAGTTTGACACGAAAAAAACAGTTGAAGTCACTTACATCTAAATTGGGTAGTATAGGACTCACCAATCTACCAGGACGGGGTCAACGTGAGCATCATAGTTCTTGGTTAGAAATCCTTCACGATATGGCACAGTGGCGATCTTGTAGCAAATGTCTTATATAATCATCTTCGTAACTTCTTTTTCTTAGTAGGGCAAAGTTGGCTGCGAGGTTTGGTTTGCTTATAACGTGATACTATGAAAGCCGCAATGAAGCTTTATTGCTGATGTTGCCTTGCTCTAATGCTGACTTCGCCTTAATGGTGTTATGTAGATGTTCAGTTTTCCTCACTTCTGGGAGTCATCTTGATAAATATAGTAATAATAATTAGGTACTCTTTCTCCAACTATCGTAAATCTAACTAATAATTTGTGTCAAAATTATTTTTTTGTCATTATTTATATTTTTCCTTTTGGTTATATGGCAGTGAAACATTAGTCACTTTTGGCCTTTGTACGCTAGGCATGATGATGATGATGATGATGATGATGACGATGATGATGATGATGATGACGATGACGATGATGATGATGATTTAACCAGTCGCAAAACGTAGATGATGACAGACCTAGCAGGCCGAAACTTGTCCGTAATGGTGTTGTGTAGAGGATTAGGTTGCCTCACTTCTGGGAGTTATCTTGATAAATATACTAATAATAATTAGGTACTCTTTCTATCTCTCTATCGTAAATTCAACTAATAATTTGTGTCCAAATTATTTTTGTCGTTATTTATATTTTTCCTCGCTTTTTTTGGTTATATGGCAGTGAAACATTAGTCACTTTTGGCTTTTGTACGGCTGGGCATGATGATGATGATTTAACCAGTCGCAAAACGTAGATGGTGACAGACCTAGCTGGCCGAAACTTGTTCTTATGTGGGATTATCAGTATCTTAGTTATATTATACGAATGGTTAGATAAAATGGAACTGGTGTTTATCGCAAGTCTGCAAATTTCTTTTGTATAACTTATATGCCTTTGGCGAAAACTGAAAAAAATTAATTTTGTGACTGCATAGAAATTGTGCAGCCGCCATTTCGAGTGTGGCACAAGGCAAGCGAGACCACTGGAGGCGAACGCCACAAATCTAATTTTGCTTTTCATATAAATACTTGTTGCATTATCCCCGTAAGCGAATTTTCCGTCGTGCTCTGCTAATGATCATGGATGTTGGAAACGCGTCAGTATGTGCGCGTACAACAAATTTGCTACATTTTACAACAGCAGTTTTTGATCTTACGTTCGAGAACATAACATACAGAATTGATACGAATCATGCGCAATCACCGATTGAATGATGACATACAAGAGAAGTAGAAAAAGCATTATTATATGCCATCTTCATAAACAAAACAACCCGGTGAAAACTTAATCAAACGATGGGGGATTAAAATAATGTCAAACATTAATCCGTTATTCACCTAGAATCACGCATAGACGCATAAAAACAGAAGTAAAAAAAAATAAATATAAATAAAACTCTAAATAAGACTAATTCTCACTCACTTAATCAAATTTTAAACGATTAAAGTTATAACAAAAGAAATTAATTTGTGTTGAAAAGTATTCACGAAACAAATAGGCCTATTTATCAATAATAAACATGCTCCAAATACGAAGCAGATTCCGAAGCAGACGTGCCCAGGTTCGCATCCTGTTCGCGGCAAATTCTGGCCAGTACGTGATGAGTTCCCGATAAGGACGAAACCGGTCTACTGGATGAATTGCCTTTTCTACACTATACAATTCGTAGTTTATACTGACAAATGTATGTACTTAATGGGTCAAGTGCTTATATCAAGATCGCAACATTGATTATAAATAATTGTTATTACCGCCCGCGCAACCAATGTTAGTTTAATTATATAAATGTTCATTTCAATACCACTACCCTATCTAATGTGGAGTCTGGTCTCAGTAATGGCAGACTGGGGATGGTTAGATGGAACTTTGAACCGAACCTGCGTATAACATGCTATCTTGAGTCATGTACTCTCTGACGTTTCGCCAGGTTTCCTTCAGATAGATCACATTTAGTATTGCTTTCAACTTGACGTCCCAACTAGTCATCTCCCACGCCACCTGCGAAATGATATTGAATTGAAGTAAAATAATAGGATGATGGCGCAGGTGATGAGTAGTAAGACACTACGGTTTAAATCCTCACCACGGTAAATCTGGCAACTATTGATGATAGCCCAATAATGATGAAAACAGTACAGTTGAAGGATTGAAATGTCTTATGTTCACTGACAACATTAAAATTTTTTTTTCCTGCCCGTAAACTTTAATCAAATATTAATTACCTATGTGGCACAGTGGCTGTCTTATATTGACAGACAGGATATGGGTAACGAGAACTTTAAGTCTTTAGAGATTCTAAATAGGATCCATCTGAAACAACGACTGACAAAATGGTTCTGTAATACGCGGCTTCAATAGTGTATGGAGATGAATTGAAATAATTTGAGCTAAATGCATCTGGTCAATATCAAAACAGAACCAACTATGACCACTCCTGATGAATTCAATATTCAGTTTATACCCAAACTTATAGATAATCAAAAATATACGTTTGTGTCAATTTAATTTAAGCACTCAAGGAGATAGGAAACGCATTTCATAGTAAACATTTTTGCAATTATTATTACAGTGCCTGAACTGGACTTATTTTGCTTGTCTTACAGACTAATACGGTTGGTTTAATGTTTGTCTCAAACTCGTAATCAATAACAGTTCAAGTATATCTTGCGTTTTTTTACTGTTTTGACCTTCAGAATTGGCAATCTTTATTTGAAATACAGTGGTTTAAATAATACTTTTTTTAATAATAGTTTGTCTGATTTCTCGTTATATTAGGCGACAAAAGTTTAGCGTTAGCTTGATGCTTTTTTAGCATGGCTTAGTAAAGTGCGATGCTGTAATGGTTGTTTATCTTTACTGGATTAATTTAAGTAAAAGATGATTTTTACTGTTATTTGGTTTTTATTTGTTTATTCTTGGCACTTCGCAGACAAAACGGCACTCGATAAAAGACATTTGAAGGAAAATGTCAGTTACTTTTTCGCGATTAGACACAATTCAATACACAAAGCAAGGATCATGTTTAACTTCACATTTTACTGTTCAGTTCTGTCTTTGCGGTTTATGCTATTAGTAATACGTAATTCCGGATACTGTCTTCACTAAAATCGACATAAAGAATTTTATAACTTTTACTAGGTGAGTTGAGAGGGGTCTCATTTTAACCGCAATAAATCTGGCGAATTGTAGAATTGGTAGATTTTTTCGTATCTTCGAACTATGCCATGAAATTTTGCTTAAAGTAGCAAAAAATCGCTATTTAAGTAAATTAGACGATTAATCATCAATACGAACTCTGTTAAAATGATACTTTGAGTTGCCAGTAGAGCTGAAGAAAAAGAATCCTACCGTCCAGGTAAATTTCTCACCAGGTGTGAAAGTACTGTTCGCGAAATTGCATTTATAAAGGCAAGGTCCATACGACGAATATCCAAATCAAGTTTGCGAGCTTGATAGAAATGTCAATCCCATTGTATATAACCATTCGCACAGCATAGCAAAACTACTGTCAGTCACACGTAATGTTGCGTTTCAACTATCCGTGATCATCATCATAGCACCAGGGAAAACTGACAATGTTGTGCATCTGGTTAAATACAATTGGATTGGTGTTTATATCAACCTCGAAAATTTGATTTAAATAATTATTACCACCACCCGCGCAATCTGTGATTGTTTAAAGAATATCCAAATTGCTCAATATTCCTACATGACGTGCATAATGTAATATTTGCATACACAGCAAACGTTAAATTTATATATGTCAGTTGAAACTTCTGTCAATTCATAGTTATTCTTATGGTAAATTGTATCACGCCGCTTACAGCAGATACTCTTACATATCCCTAAGTATAAACCGGTCTAAAGAATACTATTGAACAGTGACAGTTACAGTTCTTTAGACAAATTTGTTATAAATGGTACACAAACACATTCGCTACTAGAGATTAGGTTCAAGTTTATACAAAAAACATCAACTAATTGCCGGAGGAGCTCCAAAAGCATTTAAATCAACATGGATCTGGCAGCATCAAAGTAACAGAAAAAGAAAACTCTTCCTTTCAGGACAACAAAATCATGAAAGAGTAGGATGCCAATTAGACCAGAGCGATACACAAATAAGCCATATACAAAGAAAACTTGAACAGTATAATCAAAAAATCTTACACTAGGAGCCGTCAAATAGCCTAGCTAGGAAGACACACAATGTTTTCCTTGCATGCTGTGTTTGTCTTATCCTTCTTGTCATAATTGAACTAATTTGTTACTAGGTGCGCAACACCTAATACATAATTGCATATATTTTAGTTCTCCACCACAATAAGTATCTAACAAAGCCACAGATCAGCGTTTCAAAATTTATGCTTCTTTATGATAAATATTCTTAGTTATGCGTGAGCAGCAGAAGACGCTCGCCCATTTCCAATGTCACCTAACGCAATCCAGCACCATCTGCTCGACATATCTTAATATAAGGCGTTACGGTCTAGAGATTACTTTATTAGTCGATATTTTCTCTTCCTATCTGGCACGGTTAATCTAAATTCAATTCTACCCATTTAATACAAACTGTTAACCGCGCAAATGAAAAAAAATGTTTGTGGAACTGGATTAATTGAAATTAAGTGATCTGCGTTTCGATTAACGCAGTTATTAGTCCGGTGGTTTCCTTTCTTGAACAAAATTTTTTTGGTTTCCTTTATCGGTAGTCTTGTTTAGTTGGTCCAACCTCGTCAGTTTTACAAAACAAAATAATGAAGCAAGAGCGATATTTCCTATGGCCATATTATTTATACTTCACACTGATCCTTCACAAGTTAGCTGCATGTCATATGTGTGCACTCCCGTAACTGTTATGTTCATATAACTAAGTGATAATAGATTGGCAAAATAAGAACTTACCATTTGCATGCGTTAGATTATTTGTTTTATACACTACATGTAAAATGGCTGCACAGTCAAATCGACTTCGAGACTTTGCATGATAACGGACGGATGTGTTCACAAAGCACAGGTAAGGTTCCTTCTGTCATTGCCGGTAAGTCAAGCCAAAACAAGCCGGAAGTTAATTTAGCCGTGGTTAATTTTAGAAGAACCGTTTTGGAAAAAAAATCAAGGGAGAGCTGATAGCACAATTGACGGTTTCGCGACCACTGATAGCACTCGTAGGTCGGTAAAATCTTGATGGTACTAACACTTTGGTTGCCGAAACGGTATATGGTTCCAACACGATGGATTTCAATGCTATAGTTCACCAAAATTGAGAATTACAGCTATTTCTGAACACCTGTTACTCCAGTAAATCCATGCACTCTGGCCTTGAGTGTATTCTGGTATCATCTCGAACGGTAATAGCACGACGCAAAAACCAATTCTTTTTAATAAAAGAAATCAAGTGGAGGGTTAGAATATCTAAAGAATATTTCACAACTGGAATTTGCACACAGAATTCTTGAGGCATTAATAAAGAGTAAAGTTTATGAGCCAACCAGTTTCATACGATCATACTTTCACGTCCCATCATAATCAAACCGTGTTATTCTACGTCGATTGTGCTGGTTGTGACACTTTTTAGAAGGTCAATTTACATCCTGCTCACCAGGCTGCCGAGGCGATTGCAACGGCTGACTGGTATCGCTGAAGGAGTCGGTCTATAATCCTTTGGCCGGTTACTATTATTCTTGATATCAGTCACTTGAACATGGTACATCGTACTCTTACTAATCAAGAAAAAATTGAATGATCGAAAATATGTGAGAGTTTAGCAGAAATTATGGATCCGTGGAGAGGCCTGGCTTATTATGGCTTATTGGCATTAGCTGCTCTGAATCCCAGAATCTTGAAATAAGAATCAGGTATAAATTAACAAAATATGGGGTATATAAACTATATAAATAGGGATCGTAAATTATTGTCAGACTTAAATACCAAAAACAAAAGAACATTTAATTCATAACTAAAAATCTAAAAAATATACCTTGTTATCAGTGGAAGTTTTGCGAAGTTGAATGCCAATTCTGGATGGGTCCGGCCAGTCATAAAATTTCTCTTTAAACAAAACGGTCTCACCATTTTCACAGACTTTTCCGACTAACGTCCAGTTTGGTCGCCTTTCGTCATTCACCAAATGTGCATCAACTTCAGTCTTCCTCAGACCTTAAGAACATTAGACAGTTATTTTATAAGAATTGATATTGTACGAAATTAAACAGTACACAATTTTCAAAAAACGATAAAACAACAATGACATCATATGTTTGGCTTTAAGCAACTTTATTGGAAAGAAGCTTTTCTAGGTTGTCAATTTATAGCTAACTTGACCAATATTATGTTGTGTAGAAATCTAGGTTGCCTCATTTTTGTGTGTTATCTTAGTAAGTATCTCAAACTGAACCAAAACCATCCCTTCAAAAATCAGTATATTTTAACAATTTTTTTAATGAAATTATTATTTATTTCATTCCTTTTATTAATAGTTTCATATGTTTGTATTGTATGCCAGTAAAGTATCACTTATAATGATGGTGATGAAGAGGATGATCATAAGCATCTAGTAGTCGTAGAACTTTCAGGAATTTACACATACGGTAGAAACCGCAAATATAGCATTTAATGATATGGCCAAATGAATCATGTTTTTACACCGCAACAGCAAATGAGAATCAACTGTGCAAATGATTCAGTTTTCTGCTACAATATTAAGGAAGCCACATTCCACATTATCCGATTTAAAATTGGCACCGGAGATTTTGTGTTAACAAGACCATTATGATAGTTATTATGTAAATCGACTGAAGCATAACAATCACTTTATTTTCCTGTCAACATTGATTGGATCTCTATAATGAAGATGAATAGAATTCATAGTATCCTTTCCATGTGCAAAAGAAATTTCATCAGATAGAAGAACCATTTCCTTCTGATATTCTTATCAAGTATGTGAATATTATATATATATATATATATATATATATATATATATATATATATATATTCATTTGTAGATACTTGAGAAGAATATGAGAAAGAAACGGTTCTTGTATCTGATAAAATTTCTATTTCTATTTATAAATGGAAGGGGTACTATAAATTGTATTAAGGCTCGCATTCAAAAAGAATAAATATAATAATAACTTTGCTGATACTATCTTCTCACCTCGTTATATGTCAAGCTGAATATTTACATACATTCATACATAACAGAAATCTAAATCTACCACATGTGGGAATCCATAAAAGCCTTGTTTCGCATGACCACGCGGGTAACAGACAAAACAGCTGGAACTTTAAACTGCGTATGCTGATGAATTTTATTCATTAATAAAGAGGTACTTGCATCAATCACTTTTCTTCCTTGTTACCACGGATCAAACTCACGTTGGCCCGACAAAATTGAGCATTCAGATGATATTTTATGAGTGGAATTATTTTGTCATATTTGTACCTGTAATGTGTCTGAACCCGAACATCGCCAAACAAGAAACTTCAAAGGTTCTGGTCGAGATATATTCCATAGATTTGTATTAAAATGCAAAAACGTCCTGTTTGTTTGCCTTTTAATGTCAAACAAAAATAATTGAAAAGCTAAAGACGTTCGCTGCATATCTCAGGGCGTGTTGATCTTAAGGTGGCACGCGAAAAGAGTTGAAGGAAACCGTACGTTCGTATACCTTGTCAAATTGAACTAAAATTTCTTCCAGATGTAAGTTGTCTAACAAAAAGCAGTTATACCACATAATATACCTTGGATGTTTATTTTGTACCTATTGCAAAGGCATCACATTTTAATCTCGCACGTTTTCTAGCTGACATAATTATCTTCACAATAAAGTTTATTACATCCATATAATGATTAAATAGCATAAGCTTTATCATATATATATTCGCACGCAAACGATTTGCGAACAAAACTTCAATATACACTCTACCTTGACATTTCAGTCGCGCAACAAAAAATCAAACACAATCGAGCAATATAAAGATTTTTTTAAATGTTCGCGAGAACTTCACAAAAAATCTACCTGCTTTACACAGACAGGAACGAAACAAGAGAATTTAACATATTTTTCCTTATATTGCCAATCTAACTCGATAGAACAAGCCGAGTTTACTTTATTTCAGTAAAAACTACAAAATAAATAGTTTGGAAAACACTAGAAAAACGAAGGGTTCCTTTAAGATTTAAAGATAGAGAAGTATATATATTCCGTGAAAAATATAACAACGAAGAATTTTTCTGCTTACATTTTACATATTATGAAATTCACAAAACAATGGACGAAACAGCCTAAATAATGAAGTGCAATATCATAATATTTTCTTATAGATTATCTATGTTTCAACATTTATATTAATTCTGTGCACACACACACACACACACACACATATATATATATATATATATATATATAATATATATATATATATATATATATATATATATATATATATATAATAATTTACATACTTGTATGAGCAGAACACTATTTTCAGGTTGCCAGTATTGTTTGTAGCGCGATTAATGCTTAGAGGCATTGTATTTTGTATGTACAGAATATTATTTTTAGTTTATTGATGTTCATAATGTTAGATGTTTAATACTGCTTATTTTCGTTCATTAGGTCATTTTTCTAGAACGGTCTTTTTCGCTTGTGTAAATTATTTTTAATGTTATAAACGATTGGTTATTATCGTAAAATTTGAACAACAGTCAAAGGCTGTTTGGATTACAAACGACTATATATAAATGAATGTGTTCAATAAATGATGGATAGTGCTATCATGCGAATTGGAGTTCTTACTGTGTCCATCGAGTAGATCAACTGACTGACTACAGTTAAATACTGTTTGTTGCGAAGATCTAATATATATGCAAGTATGTATTAGGTTTTGCGAACCTAGTAACTGACTGACTAGTTGGCGGCACTACAAACTGGCTCCCTGATCGTTAATTAGTCACTAATTTTGTGCTTATAACTTCCGTGTGATTAGTAACGGCTTCAAAATTTAGTGGTGACAAACCGTTTAGCAAAAATTAATTAATTATACCAGATACGTCGTACAGTGAACTACAGAAAATAACAAGACTTTGGGCTACATGTGACACGAAGCACTGACGATTGAGCTATTAATATTTACGCATGGTATAAAGAACAAGCGGAGCGGCCTCCTAACGATCAGGCGACAGTCATTACTCGAGTTACTTGTCAATGTTGTATTGACTAAATTGCAGCCACATATATACAAACTCAGTCATATAATCTACAGTTCAAAAAAATACATTATGTGATTTTGTCGAAAAGATGGTTTTCATTTTAGTTTAATCTTTGGCATACTCTGTTTCTCGCATTTCTCATCAGCGCAGTGCTAATGAGTTAGAAATTTCTTGTAATTATTTTCCGTTCAAATAATATATATATATATATATATATATATATATATATATTTGTGTGTGTGTGTGTGTGAGAGAGAGAGAGAGAATTTATAAAAAATTATTTTAGGAAATATGTGCTAATGTGAAGCACTAAATTATAGGTGACTGCACGCGAAAAAGCATGTAGTGCGAGTGGAAGGGCGTGAAACAATGTTTAAGGCAGTACATTGGAGTATTCTCTGTGGTTTGGTGCACCTTATAATCAATGAAGGCGGTAGCATCTATTTGATGATTGTGTGCATTTCGGCTGCCTTTGGTCTTCATCTACATATCAGCTCCTTTACAAATTTGATTTAACACTGCCTGGTCCTTTCTATCTTTACCGTCACTGAAATTATTCTCTAAACGAAATTTTATGTCGCATCTTGTAAAAATGTTTTTGTTAATTATAATACATTTCCATAACTTGAACTATATATGTGTGCTTTTATGATCTGATCCTTTGTTTTTACCGATAATTTCGACGCAAAGGAGCCTGCGGGTTTATAATCTAAAAATTGGCGACGTACTGCGTCTTAGCGTTTTCTTCTGATGCATTTCCCTGCATTTGATAATGATACTGTCGATAGTTAATTCATTATTGTCATTGATCACGCTTCGCTGCATGGTTTTATCTGAATAATCTTTGTCAATAAATTAATGAAATTTGCATCAATCTATTGTTCTTAATACACATTATTGGGAAGGATCCCGAATTTGCTTCAGGCAATTGACGTCGATATTTATTTTCAAGGTCACCACTGTACCGTTCTGTCATCGGTGGATATCAGCATATTTGGGTGAGCACACTTATTGCTATTATATATATATATATATATATATATATATATATATATATATTGCAAGAAATCTTATTCTAATATTATGGCTGGTTTAGAAAATATTGAGGATACAGAGCAATTAGCAGTTGGACTTGAGAAATGTAGTTTAAATAATAATTCTGATAGATTTAGTTGTTTTAATTGGATGGCATGTGAGTGGAATTTAGATTCGTTTCTTGGTATTTCATATCAAGTGCCTATATATTGTCATAAAATTATCAGGCTTCGCTTAGTAAAGTAACGATCAACTTTGTACAAGGTTGACACATTTTGACATGGTAGAAAAAGTTAAAGTTAACTACATTCAAATTGGGCGGTACAGGATCTACTTGTCTGCAAGGATCGGTCCAAGTGCGAATTATAATTCTTTGTTGGAAATCCTGCGCGATATGGCACCGAGTCAAGTTCAGTGGCGAGCTTGTTGCAGGTTTACAATAGTTATCTTCCCAACGTTCTTTTTTTTAGTCGGGCAGAGTTAACTGCGAAGTATGGTTGCGTTAATGACGCGATACAGTTAAAACCGCAAGGAAGTTTTAATGCAGAGTTTGCCTTGTCTAAATGGTGCCTTGGCTATATCTTTGTTGTGTGGAGGTTTAGTTTTCCTCACTTATGTTTCTTATTTAGGAAAAAATATACTCATATTATCTAGATATTCGTCATAAATCGCTTCCTTTAAAAAAATATTTATTTAAATTTGTCATTGATATATTTTTCTTAATTTAATCGTTTTCCTCAGTGTCCAACGGCAGTGAAGCGTGAGTTATTAACGGCTTTCGCATAACTGACTGTGATACGGACGAACACGGCTGATCAGTTGTTTTTCAGGCAGCCTTTCTGCTGTTGCAGCTGCATTCCAATCTATAAATGATGAGAGATTAATATCAAAGCCAAAGCTAGTCGCTAGCGTTTAATCTTACTATTCAAATTCCATTAGAATTGAGATTTGGAAATTTGATTTTTTTGCTGTTTAATATCATTATGAGTGATTCCTTCATTTTTACATCGATGTGAAAAGTAAGGTAAACCTTAATACTTTTATCTGATGACGGCAGCCATCTGGGAGTCTTTCACTCATTCACGGCGCCACATCTGCCACACAATGCACCGCGTCCGGGGCTGGAGCAGGGCCACATTTCCTTCGAAGTCTTCCACTCACCAAATGCGTGGCATGGGTGGTGCAATGGAAGAATTAAAAAATCCATAGAAAATGTGCTCAGTACTTATCCCGGCCGCAGCAATTCTGGCAAGTACTCGATGAATTTCCAATACGGAAGAAACCAACCTACTTAATGATTTATGTTTTCTGCTGTATGCAATATTAATTTTATACTGCCAAGAGATCTATTTCAAAAATCCTGCTATAAAACTTTAATTCAATAAATATTCTTCGTTGATAATGAAGAAGCTTTGAAACTTACATTTCATAAAGGCTAGTGGATTCAGCACACACGGAGAATAATCGAACGGTGATAAATACGATTGTTGCACAAGTTCCAGAGCAATACTGCGTAGTTCAGGTGTCACCTTTATACCAGTCCATAGGTAGACTTCAGTGCCAAAATCAAGAACGTAAGCCTGATAAATGTAAAGAAGTCAAACTGGCTGTCAAAAAATTTTAAACATTTGAATGACTAGCTCAAAGAAAATAAACAATAGACGAATTAACGGGAAAGAAGAGTCAGTGGACACAATTTTATCATCGCTAAACAAACGAGCTGCCAAAACGAAGAGCAATTGCGCACATCAACTCCTGTGTCAATTAGGATCCTAGGAAGGCTGTATTCAAAGTCTAATGAACTGATCAAACTTAGGCAGTTAGTAGCTCAGACCATTCATATTTGACCTTTCTATAATGTCAAAATGAAATTACATAAATCGTCAAACATATATTTTCTTATATTTTATCTGATCGTTTATGCTGATAAGGCTTAGACATTTTAAATTTAATAAACGACTTGGCTTAAAACCATATACAACTTACTGAATTTTGCCACGTGTCACGATCAATTATCATCTTACACATTTCCTTTGTAGATCGATGCCAATTTTATGTGGCTGTTGAGTTAGCTGTGTACGGTCTCATTGGTACGTGTGGTTCCAAAGAATATTTTGACATTTCACAAAAAACAAAGTAACACCAATTATTTTGCAAGCTTAAGTTGGTTTCTAAGCCAACATGGCTAGTAAAGTCGCATTGATGAATACTTAACAGAATGGTGATCAACACCATTTTACAAAATATATAGTTGGTATGAGGCGTAGTACTGGCTCCAACTTATGAATTGTCAGTAAACACGAAATACATGTGCACTTGAGATAATACCGTTCGTTCATGCTGAATTCGGCATACACTTCTGGTCTATTTTAACTAACTTTTTAATGTTTACACAATAATTAATTTGCATTTAAGCATACACTGGTCCTCCACAACAAAGAATATAATATCAATTTGGCGACATCATGAAGACAGTGGATTCAAACAATTCGGTAAGCAATCCGAAAATCAGGTAAATATAAACCGGTTATTTGTTCAATTGAGTAATGTTATGAATTCCACGAAAATGTGATAAATGATGTCAATAGACGTCCGAGTATAAGGCTTTGCAGAAGCAACAGGAGATCAGAATGTTTGTTCATCTCGATTTTGGTGAAATTTTTTTAATCTATAAAACACAATGATCGCCCTCTTTACAGGCTTAGCCAACGTTATATGTAACGAACTAGCTTTGAAGTCACACTAGTGAAGACCTTTTTTATGAATTTGACGCCATTACCGCTTGAATGCACATACTTGTAAGATATTACACCATCCGTCTATCGCATATTTCATGACCAAATGTGTAATAGAATTTGAGCGTAATGTGGCCCCCTACTGATGTGTCACCAGTAAGCATGAAAGCTTGACTATATGCGATTTTATCTAAAATTTGACAAATTCCTCCGATAATAACTGAACTAATTGTGTTACAGGCTGCACCATGTTTAATACAAAAATGATTAAAAAAAAGACAAAGATTATTAAAGAACGGATATCATGAACGATTCATTAAAACAAATTAGAGATAAAACTCCTAATATCTAGCTGGAGACCCATATATATATTGATTAACTGATTAATTTAGTACCACAGGATTCGTTGAAATTTACTGACAAACTAAAATAGGTGTAACCAGGCGGATTTCCAGTGCAAAAATAATGCTATTTTATAAAGCACTCTAGTTGAATGAATGTGATGCGTCAACCCTCTATAGGTAAATAGTCCAATATTTCAAATTTTATAATTAAAATTGCTTCGCTGGGTGTTATGTGGATGGGACCGGCCGAATTCAGCAATAAAGGAATTCAAGTACATTTTAGACGAAACGCAGCTGGAAAGCAGAGCAACGCTTCTGCAATAACCGAAGACGTTATTTACATATGTTTAACTAAACAAAAGGCGGATTTACGTCTTTTTAAAAGCAAGAAACGGCAGAAAACTGCACGTTAGAGAAGCTGTCATTTGCGATTTTCTCTCTTGACAGTGAAATAAACTAAATATATCATTATGTAAATCTACTATAAGTAGAATAATTGTGTGGGTGCGCATATGTTTTTGTGCTTTTGTTTCAATCTTGTACAATAAACACTTCAAACCCAGTTTAATTTCAATTGCTTTTCCAGATTTCAGGAAGGTAGTAGATTCTGTAAGGAAAATACCAGTCTTCATCTTCGTCAGTTCCAGTCGCTCGTCAAAGTTGCTTCTGTAACTAGGCAACCAGAAATTGGTAGCAAACATTTTAGACAAGGTCTCAGTCATAAGCAGTGTAAAATCTAGGTCAAATTTCGCAAAATAAAGTAAAATTTTCTATTTATTAATGTATTACCTTATCCGTTAAGAGATAGCCACGTTTCAGTGGCACACCCCAGAACTCCACCATTGGTTCTAATCTATCTTCATGCACAAGATAAACACGATTTGAATGGTGAATAATGTTCTCAAAAACTTCATCCTCATCTGACGGGCCAGGCTCTGTGCAAATTAAATTTCAAGACATTAAAATAAATGATAATAATAAATAGGATTATAAAATCATAAATAATAACAATAAGCAAAGTATAATTTAAAAAAATACTAATAATTATGATGAAAATTTTCAAACTATTAATCATAAAAATATACAAAAGTCATTTTATAAAAAATAATAACATTAATCACCACCATCATCATCATCATCAACATCATCATCATCATCTTCTTCGTCATCATCATCATCATAAAAAGCGATAATAATTTTAACAAAATATGAAGGCAAAATAATAAAAACAAAACCAACAAATAATAATACCTTTGGAATGCGAGCCTTAAGAAATTCATAATACCCTTTCTATATGCAAAAATAAAAATAAATTTTATCAAATACAAGAACCGCTTCTTTCTTATTTTCTTCTCAGGTATCTACAAATGAATATCTCTTTATATTTAAATTGAAAAGAAAAACAAGATAGAAAAATATAACCCTGGCGAGAGTGTGAAATAAGGGAACAGCCAATCAATTGCGTGCATCACCTCCAGTTCAAGCTAAAGAGCTGTTTGTTCAAAGAGCAATTCAGATGCTGCCTTTATACAACATCGAATTTATTAGAAGGATGTATTCCATAATTTCGGCCCATCGATAGCGTCTCCAGTGTTAGATGATCGATTGGTAATTTTGATAAGTTAAGCACACATTTATCAATATCAATCAGTATTAAATCACACAAAACACCATGTTTTATATCATTTTCCAATTTCTTTGATATATAATATACATACCGAGTCTGTAACGTCCTAATATCCCACATTTTTCACCAAAATATATAGTGGTTAAAGGGCGTAATACCGGCTCCTACTGATGAGTCGCCAATATTCCCGAAACGAATGTGCATGAGATTATACTTTCCGGTCATGCTGCCTTTGGTTTATCCTTTTGGTCACAACTGAACTAATTTGTTACTAGGTTCGCAACACCCAATACATACTTGCATGTATATTAGATCTCCGCAACAAACAGTATTTAACTGTTATATATTGAATTGAATGATGTCATGCGAACCGCGAAATGTGATAACTGATATCGATCAATGCCAGAGTGTATGGATTTACTGGAGTAACAGGTGTTCAGAAATAGTTTTAATTCTCAATTTCGGTGAACTATAGCATACATTGATATCCATCATATTGGTACCATGCCGACTCAGCAACCCTATATTATTTAGTACCATGTACCTTTTCGGTACTGTAATGTTGGTATCAGTTACTGACACAATAGCCATAGTGTTAGTATCCTTTACAGACTCGGTATATATATATATATATATATATATATATATATATATATTATATAGAGAGTTAGCGTTGAAGTCACTGTCGACACTTTATACAATGTTAGCTTTACAACCGCAGATTTTCACATTCGTCTTGGAGATTGGGCCGTCCTATTATCCAACATCCCTCATCCAAATATATTGTGGTTAAAGAGCGTAATACCGGCTCTTAGTGATGAGTCGCCAGTAAGCACGAAACGAATGTACATGAGATTATAATTTCTGTTCATGCTGTCTTTGGTTTATCCTTCTGGTCACAACAGAACTAATATGTTACTAAGTTCGCAACACCTAATACATACATGCATATATATTAGGTCCCCGCAACAAACAGTATTTAACAGATAAAAATGGTTAGAAGAATGTATATTCCCTACCTTACACATTTTACACGAGAAATTGGATCAATATTTATAATTAGTGCTTCGTTTACTTCTTTTTGTTCATCGTCTTATTATTATTATTATTATTATTATTATTTATTTTCCTCCTCTTCTTTATCATCACATTATTCTTATTCCTCCACTTCTCTTATTTGATTTATAACTTTTGTTATTTTTTCCCATTTCTTCCTCTTCTTCATCATTACTATCTTCCTCCTCCCGTAATAATTAAATAATGAATGCCTTTAATTTTGATAACATTTAAACTAGCCAATAAAGAATTAGATTTATGGACAAAAGAGAATAAATAATAACAAAATAACAAGGATTAGATTGTTGTATCGCTGAAAACACTTCGCGAGAACTGCAAAAAGGAAATGTTTGTGACTGCATAGAAATTGTGCAGCCGACATTTCCATTTAAGTATGGTGCAAGCAAAACTATTAGAGGTGAGAGCCGCATATCTAAATTTGCTTTCCATATATATGCATTGCGGGTTGATCCACGCTAGTTAGTTAGCCGTCGTACTATGATGATCATCATGGGAGGTCGAAACTCGTCAGTAAATGATACTACCGTAATTTTGCTATGTTTCTGGACTTCTAAGATCCAATGGGATTCGTGTTTATCTCAAATTCAAAACTTGATTTAAAGAAATCACTGTAAAATCTGATTTCCACTTGCTGATTAACTCTTAAATCAGTACATTGTGAGGAACTCCATAAGAAAGACAAACAAGTTAATGCTATTCAAGTATGTATTAGGTGTTGCGAATCTAGTAACAAATTAGACCAGCTATGACCAGAAGGATAAACCAAAGGCAGCATGAACGGAAAGTATAATCTCATGCACATTCGTTTCGTGCTTACTGGCGACTCATCAATAGAAGCCGGTATTACGCCCTTTAACCACTATATAATTTGGTCAGGAATGTGGGATAATAGGATGGTACCATACTTGACAAAATTATATAGTGGTTAAAGGACGTAATACGGACTCCTACTGATGACACGCTAGTAAGCACGACACGAATGTGTATGAGAATATACTTTCCGTTCATGCTGCCTTTGGTTTATTCTTCTGGTCACAACTGAACTTAATTTGTTACTGGGTCCGCGGCACCTAATACATACTTGTACACATACGCCTATATATATATATATATATATATATATATATATATATATATATATATATATTAGCTCTCCGCAACAAACAATATTTAAATGTTAATGCTATTATTTGTGTAGAAAATTGAGAATAATCAATAAATATTTAAATATCCATTTCTTCTTCCTCTAGTATAACCATAAAATGAATGCAATTTCTGGAATTCCTCTACGAAAGAAAAACCAAGAAAATTTATTCAAACAGGAAAATGAGATGAAGAAAGTTATAAACGCGATCATAAACATAAACCAATAAATCCAAGCGCATATATTGTTTTAGAAAAATTAAACATAAGCAGGCACACATACAAACGCAATCGAACTAAGTGTAAGAAGTGTGAATGTTCTTAACAAAGAAATAAATAAAATGAACAGAAAATAAAACCTTAACTATTTTAGAATTTTCTCTTATCGATTATATATTCCGATTTCTACCACCTAGTTGTAGTTGCACTTCGCTATTTCGTCTCAATTTTTTCGGTTTTTAGCTAAAACTACTAAAAGATTAAAATTCACGTCACAAGACATACACCTTAACTAGTATAATTGAAAATCCACGCCTAATCCCTGGCGTGATCGTCAATTTTAAGGAAGCCTACATTATTGGTAGTTGATTATAATAGTCTAGCCTGCATTATTCAAGATTGCTCATATTCAATAATCTTTAAGTTCATTTTTAAGTCGTTCGATTGTTACCAAGCGATAGTTTAGGCATGGTTTCATGCGTGTCAGCGTAGTATGATTAGTGGCTTCTAACAGGTGGCCGTATTTCATCATTGCACTTATCATTTGACCGTGCACAGAAAAGCTAAAAAATTTCTTTAAATCAAGTTTACGAGCTTGAAGTAAACAACAAGCCGATTGTATTTAACCATTCGTCAAACATTTAAAAACTACCGCCATTCACACATTCTGACGCGTTTCAACCCTCCATTATCATCACCAGAGTACGAAGACAAGCTGACTGGCGAGGACCAAACCGAATTCCATATGTATAGAAAGCAAATTTTTTATATACAGCTCTCACCTAAAGTAGTCTCGAATAAATTGTTCTTGATTGTTAGTGTTGACTGCCCGAATTCTGCGCAGTTACGAAAATTAACGTTTTGCTACTTTCGACCCACATTTATAAATTTTGCAATTAAACAATCATTGATTGCGCTGGTGGTGGAAACAATCATTTAGATCATGTTTGCGAGTTTGAATGAAGCACCAACCCCATTTTGTTCGACAGGTTAAAGCTCGCAAACTTGATTTAAATAACTGTTAGCACCTTCAAGTAAACACCAATCTCATTGTATTTAACAAGTCAGTCACACGTACTGACGCTTTTCGAACTTTCATGATCATCAACAGATTACGACGGCAAACTGACCAGCGAGGATCACACTGCAATGCATATATATGGAAAGCATCATTAGATATACTGTTCTCCCTCTCTAGTAGTCTTGCATACATTGGATACGTCTGGTAATTTCGACTGCACAATTTCTATGCAGTCATGAACATTAACTTTTTACAGCTTTCTCCATATATATATAGGTAATACAAATGAACAATCAACAATTGCGCGGGTGGTGGTAGCAATTCTTTAGACCAAGTTTGCGAGCTTGAAGTAAATACCAACCCCATTGTATTTAACCAGTCGTCGAACAACATAGCAAGTACTGTGACTGAAGGTAATTTTACTATTTTGTTCGACAGCTGATTAAATACAATGGGATTTGTGTTTAATTCAAGATCGCAAACTTGATTTAAAGAATTTTTACCACCCGCGCAACCGTTTATTGTTCAGTTGTATTACCTAAATATATGTGTGTGTGTCGAAAGCTGCAAAAAGTTAATTTTTGTAACTGCATAGAAATTGTGCAGCCGACTTTTCCAGTCGTGTCCAATGTATGCGAGACTACTAGAGATGAGAGCTGTATATCTAATGATGCTTTCCGTATCTATTCAGTCGTTATCACCATCGGCGCAATCCATTATTTTTCAAAGGTAACAACATATTTGTGTGACCCATTTACATAATAAACTTATTATTTTCTTGCAAATGTTCAATTTCATTTCAGTTGACGAATTATAAATAAATAAATAACAGAGGAAACAACATGAGAAAAACAATGATACTCATAAAAATGCTTCAATGACCTGTTTTTAATAGATTACACATTAACGCTATGTGCATAAAACATGATTTCTAATTCAAGTAAATTGCTTAAAAAATCAACTAACGTTGCAAATTCGTTTGCATTAAAATCGTACTATTGGAAATAAATTTAAAAGGCAATAATATAAAAGATCGTTGTATCCTCCACCTTCAGACTAACGTGTCCTTAATGACTGAACAAAAAAATTAATTGGTTAGTTGATGTTGTCAGCCAATTTTCTGGTTACCGCTACTTAAAATATCAAATGCATTTAGTAGTTTAATACAATGTATTATACAAAATACTGAAACTTGCCAGCAACTTTTTGAAATTCCGTGTACCCTAAAGCCTTCCAGAAATCGTATTCATTTTCCAATGAGGCATCGGTTATCGCATCTTTAATGGATTGCGGTCTCACTTCTGTACAATCAGAAGCCAAAGAACTACCACGGTAGCCAAGCTCTCGCTTTCGTACTATGTAGGAGGCAAGTTCACGTGCCTTACTTACCTAGAAAAATTAATAAAAATAAAATCAAAAATTGTTCAATAAAAAATACAAAGCATGTATAAAATATCGTACGGCTTCACTGCAATAGCGTTCGGTTTATGCTGATTTTGGTCTAATATATTGGTCCTGTCGTATCAAACTTGATGCTCGGTACGCAGTGCCTTTTCTCAACCATTAATATATAAACATTATATGATAAACTGCTTTTTTATGATTACCACGACAATTTTATTACCGATGTCGGTCAACACCAGAATAAGAGGCTTTTGCAAAAGTAGCGAGTGATTAAAAATTTGTTTTCCCTCCGAAGTCGCTAAAGTGTCATCGTGTTCAAAACGTACACGGACTAGAAAATGAATTACGCCGTTATACAACACAAAAAACGAAGACTTAGATCTCTCGGAAGGTGGGATCCAGAGAAGGCAATGTAAATAATGCAATATTAACCAGGCATCTCCATTAAATCTGTTTGCCGCTAAGCTCTCACATATTTTCAACCATTCATTTGCCTCTTGGTTAGTGAGGGAGCGGTTCGCTGTTATCAACTGACTAATATCAATAATAATAGTATCCACCCAAGAGATGGCTGGCCTATTCCTTCTGCGGTTACAGCAGATCACCGTAGATCTGGCGAGTAGTAATGTGTCCTAACCAGTGCAACCTGTTTCTTAAAAAAGTTCGATGGTGATGGAACAGATAAAAACGGCTGCATAGAAATGGTTGTCTCGCAAACTTTGCTCGATATTAGACTCCGCTGATGCTAAGCTGAAAATGAGCAAATCGGGCGAATTTATCGATTGAGAAAGCTGTCCAGGCTCTGGCAGCTTTTGTGTCATCTGTCAAGTATCCATAGCATAAAACAGGACGGACGGTATGGTTAATTTGAATATCCTGAACTTGGGGCACAGTGAAATAGATGGGCAACTCCAAAGTAGTTTGCACAGATTTTCAAAAGCAACACCTAGAAATCTAATGCGTCGGAAAATTCTACTTGTCTTACATCATCAGAGATCCTGGTTAAAAAAACACTTGACGACTGGCTGTGGGACGCCATTTAGCCCGATCTTTGACTCAAGATGAAAATTAGCCACAATGACCGTTTACGAGGATTTTAATTTCATACTGTATAGAGTACACACTTATTGAGTACATTAAATGGCTCTCCGAGGCTCATCTACATTTCCTGTCATCGGAACAGCACCATTAGCGTATTCGAGTTTAACAAGCTGGCTACCACTACTAATCTCCACTCGAAGAATTGTGTTGACCTCATCATCGACTTCATTGGCATTAAAATTAAGCAGGATGGGAGCATCGGAGCCAAAAGCGGAAGTTACAAAGAAGCCATTCCTTGTGGTAATACGTGCCGATGTACCATTATAATAGGATTCAACAATCGAAACATTTTAGCCAGGATGCAACCATGTTTCATAACTAGCCATAGTCGCACAGGCTAAACAGAATTGATAGCAGCTGTGCAGTCTAGGAAGGCAACAATATTAGGCCGTTATTATCGGTGGCGCAACTTTAGAGTGCGGCGGAATGCATGAATTTGGTCCACGACTTACATTTCCGTTCAAAACATGCCTCAGTTGGCCCAGTGCGCTTATTTCACTCTTCTCCAATAATCTGACAGTTATAGCAGTCATCTCCTTTGATTCTGTACTACTAATACGGTAGTCGGCAGAAGATCAAATTTCAAACTTTTTGTAGATAGGCGCCATAATGATACATTTCCACTCGTTTCGGACGGACTCCTTCTTCAATTTTTCAGTAAATAGCTTGTGCAGATCATTCTGCGTTTCTATTCTAATGAATGTCAAAAGTTTGGAAGGAAAACCATTTACTCCAGCGGCTTAACGATCTCTCATGTGACCACAAATCTTTTCCACTTCAACTAAAGTAGGAATTTCGTAAAAATTTCGTGGAGCAATTTTATCACTGACCATTTCGTTTGCAATATGTGACAGATTGATTAGATATTAACAGTGGTTGACTAGTTGCACTTCTGAAATTGATGGCGCTCGTATCACTTTCACAGAATTACCACTAATAATACGCCGGATTTGAGCGTACAATTCAAATAATTTTTAGCGTTAAAGCGTTACCTCTAACTCATTAATCCAGTTCTGTTATTCATCCGCCACGTTTCCGGTAGTATAATCCTTGCAAATTTTGCCAGCCATTGTGTTTTCTTCTTAGCTTCGAATCATGTGGCGTGTTTTGAAGACCTTTCGTGTTAGTAGAATTAGCAAACGAGGACGCGAGTGTTACTATAGGAAAACAAACTGAAGCCTGCTTATAATTTCCTTTCAAACGCCCCAGACGTCATTTCGTGTGCTATCAGTTGTAGTTACAGGTAGCCCACAAGAATTATAAGCATCCCTAAAGGCATTCTGCACAATATTATCTGTTTTGAGAGCACGGATATTCCGACGCAATACTGACTGCTGCAAGGAGCGGACATCCAATCGCATTCTATCAGTGAGGAGGTCGTGATCGGACTCATTTATTGAGTCTGTATAACAGCCATTGTACGCTCTCGAGTCCAGTACAGAAGACAACTAATTTCTGCTTACCAAAACGTGGTCTATCTGAATAAGGTAATTTGTCACCGTCCGAATATAACATCACTTCGCCAAATGGATAGCTAGCTGGAACCTTGAGTCAAAAGCAATTTCCACATCTAAAAGAAAGACTGCCCACAAAAAAGTTGATATAAACCTAGAAATTGCATGTAATACGCGACTTCGTTCGTCGTATCTATACCGGCTATTACTTAAGTGGCAATTAAGGTTGACACTGGTCAAGTAAATGAATAGCAGTTCCTATTTCATGCTCTATTTAATACATTTTAAATATAATTTTTTCAGGGTAAACTCAAAATTGCATCAGGTACAAAAAGCCTGTTATCCATTAGACGAGTTTCGTCCCTATAGGGAACTCTTCAAGTACTGTCCAATATTTGTCAGTGACGGAACCCGAACTGGTGCATATTAGTTTTGGAATCTGAGACTTTATATACTACGCCACCTGTGACGTATACTACAAGCACTTTGAAGTCATATACCAACTTATGCTTTTTGGTTCGCTTGTCAATCAGATGGAACCTATTCGGAGTCTCTTAAGATTTGAAGATCCAGCTAGCCAAGCCGATCTGCCAATGTACAGCAAACATCATACCATATGGGGAAGTTACATTGATATGAAATTTAATGGCAGGATTCTGATTACATATTTTGTCACTATAAACTCAAAATTGCATCATACATTAAAGGCAATTCGTCCAGTAAACCGATTTCGCCCTTACTGGGAAGTCTTCAAGAATTATTGATAATTTGTCGTTAAATGGAGTCGAACCAGGGCACATTTGCTTCTGAGTCTACGGCACCACTCATATATCTTACTAATGAAAAAATATATATGATCAAATTCCTGTCATTACACTTCAAATCACTATAACGTAACGTCTGTTGTAAAATGACAGATCCGGGTGGCTAGCTAGAACTTCAGGTCTTAAAAGATTCCAAAAAGATTCCACGAGAAGGAAAGGCTAATCGGAAAAAATAAGCTGGTATATGACTACAAATTTCGTTTAGTATGTGGCACGGGTGGCGTTGTGGATAGTCTCAGACAGTGAAGCAAATGTGTCTCGCTTCGAGTCCCGTCCGGAACCAATTCTTACTAGTACTTGAAGAATTTCCAATGAGGACGAAACAGGTATACTGCTCTTGATACCAGATGCAATGCTAGATTTACACTGACAAAATATATATTATTAAAATCCTGTCATTACAATTAAAATTTATATATATATATATATATATATATATATATATATATATATATATATATATATATATGAAAATGGAGCCGGCTTATCCTCCAAAAGGAGTCAGCCGCAGTAAAGTAAAGTAAAGTAAAGTAAAGTAAAGTATATATATAATGTAAAATGTCCTTATTAATGCTTCAGTAGACAGAAAGACGCTCTCACTTAATAGATGTAGGTAAAAGTTAGTTTTGAATATTATGTTAAAATATTTTAATTAAGCTTATTTACACT
This sequence comes from Eudiplozoon nipponicum, assembly GCA_029291075.1. Taxonomy (NCBI): domain Eukaryota; kingdom Metazoa; phylum Platyhelminthes; class Monogenea; order Mazocraeidea; family Diplozoidae; genus Eudiplozoon; species Eudiplozoon nipponicum. The sequence goes on along the minus strand of JAQBSW010000186.1, from coordinate 38,897 downwards.
AAAATTCAAATTATGCGTTGATCATACATGGTATTCAAATGAATGAATGAAATTTTGTTGAGACTGTATCTAATGTTACGTATGACAGTGATTTTTATTTACAATTAGACTTATTAAACGTGTCTGATTAGTTGTCTGACATCTGATAATTCGTTTTGGCGTCAGATAATTATCTAACAAAACTTAGCATATCGTCTGTTTGAGGAAAGTGTGCGCCTCTGTTTCTCGTGCACATAATTGTGTGTCACATTATTTTGGTTGTACATTGCACGTGTACATATTTGGTGATAAAATTCTAGATTTAGTTTTTTGCCATGGCCGTAGTCTTCCATTACATCGCGGTGCATCTGTTGATTATCTGTCCTATTGTTTACATGAATTTTCCTTTGCTACCTATGATAATGTTACATTTGAGGCGTCTAAAGAGACGGACTCGTTAAGCTTGTTTAATATTCGTCGCTTCTATTTATTTGCGGGCAGTCAAGTACTATATTGTTGATGGAATTTCTGAACATTCAGAAAGAGTTATTTCAGTTAGATACTGTTCGGTGCAAAGAACTAATATATGTGCATTTATGTATTAGGTGTCGCACACCCAGTAACAAATAAGTTCATTTGTGACCAAAGATAGCATGAACGCCGAAGCCAGTATCTAACTGTTATACTATATATATATATATATATATAATATATATATATATATATATATATATATATATATATATATATATATATATATATCCGCGAAATATGATAAGTGATATCGATCGAGGCCACAGTGCATGGATTTGCTGGACTAACAGGTGCTCACACCTCAAGTTCGGTAGGCTTTTGATTGTTACTGGCATAAAATACGACTATAATAACTTAATGTCAACAGTTACTACAAGTATGGCTGTTCGTCCCAATTATCAGTTTTTATAATTCATATAAAATCGTACACCTTAATGTTTAAAATGAAGCTTAGATTGTGATTGATAATTTCAATCAGGCCTGTAGATGTAAATTTGACACAAACCCCATATTTCAGTAAACTACACGCAAAACATCGCACACCAACTGTCAACAACGTATATTAATCGTAGTCCACCTCTGCTATGCGGCTGGTTCAATCGATATAAATTTAAAGTTTGAAATTTGATTAAAACGTCTTTGATCAATATCTACACAATTAATCAACGTTTATGTGAAGAAAGAATAGAACTTTAAATAATAACGCATCCTGAATGAAGGAGAACTAACCTCTATAACGTTTGCTGACGTTCCAAGCCAGCAAAAAACTCGATTTGCAGTTACCAGGACGAAGCAGTCGCCTAAATTAATTGACTCAGCAACAGGCTCTACAAGACGTGTTTGCATTTGACGACGACCTAAAAATTCATAAAACATTTGATTGTTCTGCTAAGTGTCAAATTCTATCAGGATTTGCCAAATAAAATTTTACGTACATGCTGAAATCCGGACTATTCTTCCGTTTAGTCACTTTCAACAACGAGTGAAACGAGAGAGCACAAAACAAAGAAATTTTGAGTAAATTGAGAAAGAATTAAACCGCTTTGTAGTCCTACAATTTATTGTGGGATTAAACTAAAAATAACATTCCGTATAGATAAATAAATTTTATAAATTTCAGTCAAGTATGATAGATCTATTTATGTTCACAAAAAGTGAACATATACAGACCCACATAAGCGTAAATGGAAATGTACGATTTTCGCCAAACAAGTTTAAGTATGAACTTAACTCATAAGGCTGAGCAAATCAGACCCCTTCAGAATGGCACTCGATAAGAGGCAGCTGTAAGCCTACTTTGTGTAGACTTTTCATGAACTTATACACCGTGTGGTCTAAGTGAAGAATTACAGTAAACTTGGACATTAGTACAACTCAATTTTATTTCTGTATATAACATAAAAGCAGTGAGCAATATAACGCATAAAATTCTTTTTAACTTGTACTAGATACGAAACGCCTGTAAATAAATACGGAACGTGATGTCAATCGGTTCTAAATGAGTTTATTTAAAAATTGGCGAAAGACTTGTCATGCAGTAACCTTGACCATGAGAAGATCAAAACGATCACAAATATAAAGAAGAAAGAAAACTAAATAGAGTCGTATTTCCGTTGATTAATCAAAAAAGTGCCAAGTGTGATCTAAAATTTAGATAATTATACCGGATAATATATCGAAAAGCAATTATGCTTGACTTCATCAGATAACTATGTTTGTGGCTATTTATTTCCGTACTACTATTTCACCAAAAATATTTTAACTGTGGATCAGGGAAAGGCGAACGAAATTGCTTGTGAAATATCATTCTGAATACTAATCTTCATCAAGTATCCCGTTGATTGCTTTTAGACCCAAGGAAAAATGGATGTCTACGCCATGATGTCCAGTAGTAGGTAACATTTCAAGCTCGATAAGATGCACTAATAAAATACACAACACTAAAAAATCAAACTTTATTTAAACACGAACAATGGGATCAAGGCAGAAAATAATATAACTATCTATGGTAGGCTTCAGTAGCCGAATAGTTTTCAAATAGACTCATGGGAATTCATTCGTGTTCGTAAATTGAAATCAAAATTGTAAAAAAATGTAAGAAAACTGCGAAGCGATATACTAAGTGTAAATGCCGAATAAAAAGCAAACCTTTTATGTGTAGCAGCATAACCGGTTTAAAAGGCTCCAGAACACCATCACCAACAGGAGTTTGGCTATCTAACGCAGATTGCCGAAGGTTTTGTTTAACGCTTGAGAAGTTGGCATGGGCCGCAAGACCAGCAAGTGCCGTATCAGCGAACATAGACTGCCTGTTGGCGTGAGCTGATAGATTTTAGACAAAATATGGAATATGGAAATATATATATGTATATGTAAATTGTTTATAACACGCATTTCTCTGATTAAACGAACACTGGTTGCGCGGGCAGTGATAATAATTACTATAATCAAGGTTGCGATCTTGATATAATCACCTGACCCATTAAGTACATACATTTGCCAGAATAAACTAAATATTTTATAGTTTAGAAAAGACAATTCATCCAGTTAAATACTGTTTGTTACGAAGAACTAATATATATGCATGTATGTATTAGGTTTTGCGAACCTAGTAACAAATTAGTTCAGTTGTGACCAGAAGGATAAACCAAAGGCAGCATGAACGGAAAGTATAATCTCATGCACATTCGTTTCGTGCTTACTGGCGACTCATCAGTAGGAGCCGGTATTATGATTTTACCGTCCTATTATTCCACATTCTTCTACCAAATATATAGTGGTTAAAGGGCGTAATACCGGCTCCTACTGATGAGTCGCCAGTAAGCATGAAACGAATGTGCATGAGATTTTACTTTCCGTTCATGCTGCCTTTGGTTTATCCTTCTGGTCACAACTGAACTAATTTGTTACTAGGTTCGCAAATCCTTATAAATTCATCCAGTTGACCGGTTTCGTCCTCAATGCGAATCAATGCTATCATGAACGAAATGTATAACATGATATGCGTATTCCTGTCGGGCTTACTCATCATTAGTAGCCGGTATTTCGACCTTTACCCACTACATATTTTGGGTAGGAATGTGGGATAATTTGACGGTATAATAATCGAAAGTCAGCTTGTTATTAATTCATCGGACAATTTTTTATTGAAAACTTATCAATACAAATGCACTTTACGTTTATAGGCGTCATAGATTTTCATTTGTTCGTGTGAGTGAAAACCAGTGTAAATTTGTATGCTAAATGTATTTATGCAAAACGTTTTGTGGTTAATTACGTTATGAATCGTATGTGTATTCATGCAGGCGGGTATGTTGGTCACTGTATAACATAAAGTAAGACGTCAGATCTGATTACTCTACTACCGATGGATTGAGAATACATCAGAATTGCATTTGTTGGCCACCGCATATACAGATGCTTTTTCTTCGTAGTTTGTCTGTCATACCACAATGTTCATTATCTGTGTTCCGCTCACTTCGACAACAAAGCATGGTGTGTTTAATTGTTCATTATCAATTGTTCTACTGGTTGTGCAGCTTCGTTAAGTGCTAATATTAATACTAATATTATTTATATATCTAATTATACTTTAATTTTCTGTCAGCCCGTCTAATCGTCAGTTGATGTTGGTCGAACGATTAATCGCGTTCGGCTGCTTTTGGTCACTCGTGACCAATCTAATACAATACAGGTATATATATAATGGGGATCTAGTTTCTATGAGAATAATTACCCAGACAATAAAAAATAAAGCAACCTACGCCTCTGCACAGCACCATTAAGCTTTAAGGTCGTCGAAAATGCAGCCTCCACGAAGTTTTCACTTTTTCGCCTCATAAGCCTGATCAAATCTCCCAACTAAGAAAACAAACTTAAAGTATGTATCTACAATAAATGTACAAAAAGACAACCACCGTGCTCGAGTCGGTACCATATCAAACAGGGTTTCCAATAAAGAACGATGATGCGCACGTGGACCTCATTATTGCAGACAAACGGGTCCAATACCACTAAATTTGAATTTACTTGACGTTAACAGTCTCTGTCATGTCAAAATTTGACCAACTTGTTTCTCACGCCAATCTGCCGGGCAATATAACTGAAGGCGTTCTTAGTGTTACGAAGCTTCATTTAGATTTGAATGAGAATCAATTGGTGGCCGCTCCAACAATACGTCTACAAATATCAGATTTGCATACTCGTCGCTGATAACCTAAATGTAGTATGTTTCTCATAAAAGGTGGTAGAATGCATTTAATTATCCAAGAACTTCCATTCTTGGGGACCAAATGTCAAAACTGCACGTCCAGACGCGCCACAACAATTTCCTCAGTTATTGATGCAACTACCAAGATATGCTAGTCCGTCAACTTTGTCCAGCTCTTCACTTAGAAGCCGCAGAGTTGAGGTGAGTGGTGGGTGATTCTTTAGAATTACGTCAGATTCAGAGGATTCGTATTTCATACCAAAAGACGGAACAACGACCGCTTAACTATTAAGTACTGCCTTGAAATAATCTCGGTTGTCGGATAATAACACAATATTGTCTGCATGGTTGAGATCGCCTAATCTACCACTGGCTGGAACTTCGGCGCCTACATTCTGAACGTATAAAAGAGCATAGTTCATAACGGAATCTATGAAAAAATTAAACCAAAATGTAGACAGTGGTCATACATGACGGTCACCACTGCTAGCAGTAAAGTTGTGCGATAATTTATCGTGGACCCTAACGCAGCCAGAATTGTTTATGTAGAGAACACTTATGATATTTGCAAATTTAATCGATATACAACTTTTCGGCTGAACTTTGAATACGACACTGCTTTCCATTGAGAAAAATGCACACATGAAGCCTAAAAGGCGGCTATTTTGGAACAGTGATATGCATGCTACTGTTCAAGTACTTGGCATAAAGTAAAATACTACATAAACAACCACGTCCTGGCTGGAATCTGGTTTGTTCCTCTCTAGTATTTGATTCATGAGAAACGCGTAAGACGATCGATGCAAGTAACCTAGATACGATTGAAACCAAGCTTATACCACGATAGTTATCGCAAGAATTACGATTTCCTATTTTAAAGGAAAGAATGATGCTCTACACTCTCCGGGCAACCGACACGGTATCCTTATTCTATTTAGTACAATAAAAAGGTCATTCAACGCCCAACAAATTATGCCGCCGTCGTTCTTAAATAAGGTCAGAAGCAAACAATCGTGGCGTCCAGCTCCGCGACATTTTGGAGATAAGATCGCACTCAGCATATCTAATTCTGACTAGTGCTTGAGATTAGCATTCCATACTGCTGATACAGGCATACGTTCGAGAATCGGCACTGATGCAGGTGATGAAAGAAAATGCATCTTTAATACGTTTAGATCACCTATCAAGACGAAACATTTTCTCTATTATTAGATTGTTGCTTCAATCATTTACATTTTCGCTAACTTAATATTCTCGGAACTGTTGCGTGAATAAGTTGAAACAATAATTATCTATTGCCTACTACGAAAGCCATTTTGGTCCAAATGGATTCAAGATAATCTTTCAGAATGGGCTTAATTTGGCGTCTGATAACTGTATGAGTATTAATGCTAGCCAAGCTAGAAAGAATTTCAATCTAGTTTCGAGAATTTCCACACGGTTTTACAAACTCAATGATTAATTTTATTGGATCCTATTCATATATATATATATATATATATATATATATATATATATATATTTGTGTGTGTGTGTGCTATGCAATAGTAAGTTTATTCACCGAAATAGTATTAATGCTTACAGCTTAATCTTTAAAGAAAATAAACTCTGCTTTGTATTAATTATAAATCTTGTTATCTATACGTACGTATACCTCAGTCGCTAAAATATAGTGATCAGGATTGGCATAGTTGGTCATTCATCTAGAACTGACACGTGCTAATCATTTTATAAGACAGTTATTTGCACAAACGAGATATACTCTGTAGCCTCGCATAAACTGACACATCAAAGTAGACAAAAAATTTCCAGTTTTTATTATTATGCAGGCTATTAGTTTGCAATAAAATGACAGTAATTAATAACAGAATCAAAGAAATGTAAATGTGCGAAAAATTAATTTACATAATTCCGACACTCACATACACTCGCACACACACATATACTCATATATATATGTAGAAGAAAGCAATAATTTTTCCTTCCTTGACATCAAACTCACTCGAGAAGTAAATAGGGATTTGACACTGTCCATACATAGAAAATCCACTTTCACCGGGCAATACATTCATTACAACAGCAGTGTGCCAAAATCCCACAAAAGAAATTTAGTTAACAACCTAGCAAACAGAATCAGGAAGATCTGCTCTGAACACAAGATCGAGGAAGAACTGGGCTACCTGAGGAAATTTTGCTAATGAACAACTACCCAGAGCGGTTCATTGATGTCAACATCAGACCACGACAGATTCGCACTAGAGAGGATACCGTCAAGCAGGTTTTCCTAAACTTACCATTTAGAGGCGACGTACCGACTTCAATAATTGCACGGCGGCTGAATAGAATAACTAAGGAGAATTTTCCCAGTGTTAAAGTTAATATCACATTTAGCACACAGAGAATCATGAGGTTGGATGCCAAAGATCAATTGCCAATTCTCTCCAAATCATTCATAGTCTACAAATTCTCATGTATGTGCGGTAGCACATATATATCGGACGTACGAAGAAGCAATTGATTAACAGAATCCAGCAACATTTACCGCAGAAATTGATTAAAAAAGGCTTGGCACCGTCAGGAAAATCAGCTATTTCCGATCATATATTGGAAACGGGGCACCCAGTCAATTTGACCAATTTCTCAATTCTACATAAAGCAAAATTAGAAAAATTATTATATTTATGAAGCCTTTTATATAAAACAACAAACACCTGGCGTAAATATTCAAAAGTTTCATCAACATGATATTCTAATCGACTGGCCACGAATAACAAAATTCAACAACAGTTGACTAGCATCCAGGCAAGACCAAACACCCCTCGACCAGACTCAACAAACATTCGATCGGATTGGCAACAAACTAAAGAGGAAAAACAACTGCACATACGGTGACAGAAATTTCAAAACAATATATATATATATATATATATATATATATATATATATATATATATATATATATATATATATATATATTACACAGTATATTTATTATTAGGGAGAATAAACACATTAATAACAAAGTGGATAATGGCCATTTATTTTGAGACTACTAAACTTCACTTTATAATATTTCATTTATATACGTCCTGGGTTTTCATTTGATTATGCGAGTGACAACAAATCTGACTCGGTTTTACTTCTATTTCGTGTTTGAGCTGATTAGTAAGTGCGTATGCGTTTGTGTCTTTTTTTGTGCCTGTTTGTATGTAAAGATCTTTCTCGCTGTATTGCTAAGAGATGTCTGAGATCTGGTCATTATTGTATTGATGGCTTCAGAGTTAACCAACTGTTCGCAATGTTATTGTTATAATAATATTTCGGACTTTGCTTGTGTAGAATTGAGAAATTCTTCAAATTTACTGGGCGCCCCGTTTCAAATATATGCTCGAAAATATCTGATTTTCTTTCAAAACAATTTTTGCGGTAAATGGTGATTGATTATTTTGATCAATTCCATTTTCGTACGTCCAATATATATGTTGCTGCAGAGAAATGCTCGCCGGTTAAATCGAATCACCAAAAATAATTGTAAATCCTCCCCAAATCATTCACTCTACAAATTCTCATGTATGTGCGATATCATATACATAAGACGTACGAAGAAGCAATTTATCAAAAGAATGTAGCAATATTTATAGCGGAAAGTAACTAAAAAGTCTTGGTACCGTCAGGAAAATCATCTATCTCAGATCATAAATATAAAACGGGGCACTCAGCCAATTTGACCAATTTATTAATTCCACAGAAAAATCCGAAAAAATTATATATATATATATATATAAATATATATATATATATATATATATATATATATATATATATATGAAGCTCTTCATATGAAACAAAATGCCGACGGACTAAATATTCAAGATTCACCAACATGATATTTAAAAAGACTAGCCTCGAATTCCGCTACCCAGCAACAATTTACCAAAATCCATTCAAGCCCTAACACATAATCCACCAGTCTCAATATACATTCGATCGGATTGGTAACAAACTGAAGAAGAAAAACTGCTGCACAAACTGCATGATGAGCACCGTTAAAAACGACTGAAACTTCACAACAATGAGCTATCAACACTGAAGACCGAACACCATTTGCTGTTACCAAGGGGACAGAAGATGCCATACGGCGAAAAAACATTCGTAAACGTAACAGTCAATAAAGTGAGCAGTTGGTCAAGTCACAATCAATGAATAAAAGAATAACCAGATCTCAATACAACAAGAATGACCACTACACACACACACAGACACACACAGATCCATTTAAACGTATGCACTTGTAATCAGTAGAAACAAGAAATACAAGTGAAACAGAAAGTCAGACTAGTTACCAAACGCATAATCAAATAAAAATCCAGGATGTACATGAACGAAAGATTGTAAAGTGTAGATTAGTATTTCAGAAATAACACTGTGATTATCTACTTCGTTAATAAATTTATTTTCTTTTCAAAATAAACAATATATATATATATATATATTGAAAATTCGCAAAACTGATTTATAGAATTTTTATTACCACCACAATTAATTATTCTTCAACTCTTGAACCTATATAAAAATGGCGCAATCTCTGAAAAGTGGATGCCCGTGACTGCGTAGAAACCGTGCAGCCGACCTTTTCACTTTAGGTTCAATGTATTCGAGGATCCAAGGGCAAAGAGCCGCATAAATAAATTTGCTTTTGTTATATATGCATTGCGATTTGATCCTCGCTAGTCAGATAGTCATAGTGCTGTGATGATGATCATAGAAGGTCGATATGCGTCAGTACCTTCGGCTGGTTAACTACAATAGGATTTGTGTTTATACCAAGCTAGCAAACATGATTTAAAGAAAATAAACTTATTTCATGTTTAATTTGTGCCTACGAGATATATATTATATATATGTTTATATATATATATATATATATAATAAGTAAATTCACCGTTATATATATATATGTTTTTGTACATATATTGTCAGTATAAACATAATATTGTATCAGGCAGGAAAGGGAATTCACCTAGTAAACCGGTTTCGTCCTGGGCTCATTAGCCACTGCATCACCCGTGTGGCACAAAAAGTTCCAAGCATGGACGAACCCGTTTTCCTAGATGAATTCTCTTTGCCACCTGATGCAATATTGAGCTTATACTGACAAAATACATGTATTGAAAATCCTGCCATTAGAATTCAAATCAATATATATATATATATATATATATATATATATATATATATATATATATATATATATATATATATAATGATTTCAGCTTAACCATTAGGTTAAAAATTTTCTGTTTTGATTCATTATAATTTTTCCTAACTACGCATATGGCTACCAGAGTTGCAATAATACAACAATACCAGCAACACAAAGATTACCAAGAATCGTTTCTCTCGGATAATGTTGGTTCACCTAAAGCTGACATATGCTAATCATGCCAGAAAACAGTTATTCATAAAAACGAGATATACTCTAAATCCATGCATAAGTTGAAACATCAAAGTGACCAAATATTAACATAATTTATATTATTAGGCAAGCTATTGTGCACCAATAAAATAACCACAGTGTAAACAGCCAAAAGAGAAATATAAATGTGACAAAATCAATCTAAGTCATATATATATATATATATATATATATATATATATATATATATATATATATATATATATCGTTATCAATTTCATTCTTTAAAATATGTAAGCAACCTTTATTAAATCGAATAGCATTTATTAATAAATCTTATTTCTACCAGTATCTACAGCCATTATTCTGGATTTGTTAATACATTCGTTCATCCAGTTGGGATTGGATGAACGAATATATTAACGAATCCAGAATAATGGCTGTAGATACTGGTAGAAATAAGATTTATTAATAAATGTTATTCCATGGAATAAGTGTGTTTTCATATATATATATATATATATATATATATATATATATATATATATATATATATATATATAATGTGTAAATTTGTTTTTGAACCAAATTGCTTCATTATAAACGTTTTTAGTTTTTATTTGATTTAAAGTATGAGAGTTGCTGCAGTCGTAGTAGTTACTAGTGATACATTACGCGTTATCCTTGTGTTGGTTTTGGACTTCACCAGGCTTTCTGTTTTATGGCTACTGTATGTCTGAGTGTTCTTTTTCTCTCTATGATGTCTCTTCTGTTTTGAATTCAGCAATAATCATGAAGGATTAGACAATCAGTGATTGCGCAGATCGCGATTATAATAGTTTAAATCAAGTTTACGAGCTTCAAATAAACACCAATCCAATTGTATGTAACCATTCGCGCAACATAGCAAAACTTCCGTACTGAAACGTTTGGATGTTCTATTAGCCTTACCAGAGCACGGCGGCAAACTGACTAAGGAGGATCAAACCGCAATATTTTAGTTTTTCAATGCTGAACTCCTGGTTACAGATAATGGAATTGTGTGTTATCTCACGCCCACGAATTTGATCTAATGAAGAATTTAATAGTCTAGCTTTGCAGCGTACAAATTTTTTATTAAATTATTTGGTAATATTACACTATTTCAGAAGTATGTTAATATTTTGATCAACCCTCGCGATACTCACAGATTCCAAAATAATTTGTGCTATTTGACACTGAGTCTAAATTAAAATAAATTTATCAATTATTTTCATTTGCTTAAATATGCTATTGTGAGTATTATACTTTGTGTGCGGTTAGAGGCCTGATGATGATAAGGGAAATTCCATATTGAAAAGCTGCCAGGAAGCGAAGATTAGATCGTACCTCATTTCCAGTGCTTAGTATGAACGATGTTGAAGCCTTTGGAAGAAAGGGACGAATCCACACCCAGCCAATAAGAAAACAAACACAATGCGTGCTTGGAAATGGGTATCAATCGGATCTTTGCGAAACTGATAGTGCAAAGCGACAGCACGCAAACACAAATCACGGAGATCCAAAATGCAAACTACAGTTGGTTCTTTATTAGCCTACATGTGTATAATTGTACCAAATTATTAACATACTTAAGTACATTGGATACAAGCGTATTGATAAGACGAATTCTTAAACCGATGAACGGGAAACAAGGACTGTATTAGACGTAGGGTCTACAAATAGTGATTTTGAAATAAGATTTAAAGACTAAGACTTATTACAAAGTAAAAAAGACAAAAACAACAAGCAATGCAAGTTAATACAAAGAAATAATTACCGAAACCGACTAAAATTAGGAAAAGAACAACATTTTGATAAATAAATTATTGACAATGCCGTTAAGATCGATAAGATCAATAAATTGAGCACCATAGTAAGAAAGGCATTAAAGAGGCGTAGTAGAATAAAATTACTTCTTTGAAAATATAGTACTCGTCATTTATTAATCAAAAGATAGTGAAATAGAATAAGACGTTTAAATAGAAACAATAAAGGATATATATATATATATATATATATATATATATATATATATATGTAAAAAAATAATATATATATATATATATATAAAATATATATATATATATATATGTAATATATATATATATATATGTAAAAATATATATATATATATATAAATACCTAATATGTAAATATATATATATATATATATATATATGTATATATATATATATATATATATATATATATATATATATATATATATATATATAATAATAATATATATATGTATATATATATATATATGTAGCTAGATACAAAAAATATTTGGCGCGTGTATTCAACTAAACTGGGAAATAAATCTAGAAATGTATAATTTATTCAGTATACGCTAATTCTAAAGCATTCGCTTTCACCTTAAAAAATTCCGTACTGCGTTTCCCGTCGTTTTTAACTACCATATTTAGTATTTAAACTAAAGATATTTCAATAAATGTCGAATTCATTCTAGTCTTTCTAAATTTTATTTAAATATATTCCCTCTATGACCTCGTTATATATTTGCGATGACAAAGTGATATGCGTTTTCATCCATCCCAGCTGATATAATGGTCAGTTTCGACTGTATGACGAGCCAGATCTGTTACGTTAATGAGGCCATACTTACATGCAGTTTTGTATTCCCCTTTTTTAGCTTTAATAAATCGACTGTTGTGGCTAAAAGAGACTGAATTCCAGGTGTTTTTTTCCTTGAAGATATTTCGACAGTCACTGGCAGCCGCATTCCTCAGTTAATCCATCATCACACGTTTGTTATTAAAACTTGTGATGAAGAATGGACGAAAGAAGGCGGTCGCCAATGGTCGTCGAAATAGCTGCAAGAATCAAAGCAACTGTCTTAGCCACAGCACAGATCACGTAACGTCTTTAAACTTCTTCCACCACACATATAACTACTTTCATTGAGTATTGATCGATTTAAAATATATCTTTTAAATTTGAAAGCACAACTTGTTTAAAATAGCAAACGTTTACGCTTCTTGTTGTCAGACGATCTAATCACAATTTTTTAAATCAAGTTTGCGAGCTTGAAGTAAACACCAATCCCATTCTATTTAACCAGACGTCGACAAACATAACAAAACTGCCGCCAGCCGCGACGCACTGACGCGTTTCGACCTTCCATGATCATCATTAGAGTACGACGGCAAACTGACTATCCAGGATCAAACTGCATTGAATATATATGGAAATCAAATTTAGATATGTGGCTCTCACCTCTAGTAGTCTCGCATACATTGAACTTGACTGGAAATGCCGGCTGCACAACTGTTTGCAGCTTTCACCACATATACACATATATATGTTGTCCAACGACTGGTGAAATGCAATGGGATTGGTATTTACTTGAAGCTCGCAAACTTGATTTAAAGAATTGTTACCACCAACCGCGCAATCAATTATTGTTAAATTGTATTGCCAATATATGTATATGTGGCGAAACTGCAAACAGTTTATGTTCGTGACTGAATAGAAATTGTGCAGCCGACATTTCCAGTCAAGTTCAATGTATGCGAGACTGATACAGGTTAGAGCCGCATATCTAAATTTGATTTCCATATATATTCAATGCTGTTTGATGCTTGATAGTCAGTTTGCCGTCGTACTCTGATGATGATCATGGAAAGTCGAAACGCGTCAGTGCGCTGCGGCTGGCGGTAGTTTTTCTATGTTGTTTGACGACTGGTTAAATACAATGTGATTGGTGTTTACTTCAAGCTCGCAAACTTGATTTAAAGAATTGTTACCACCACCCGCGCAATCGATTATTGTTAAATTATATAATTCCAATCCTCATTAAATATGGAAAATTGGGACTTAAATTAATGAATATTCCTTAGTATTTATTCTTTTCAAAATAATCGCGTTTCTTATGAGCTAAATATCCAGAAATGATATTAATCAATTTAGCTATCTTTTTTAGCGTGGCTTATTAGCTAGTTCAAAGAGCTTTTTCAATTCATCTTTACCATGTTTCTATATAATAAATATGTAATCTATGTTCATAACGTAAAATGGCGATCTTAGAGGCGTACCTTCTAAGAGAGTTGACTTCAAATAACGTATAGATATATATAAGCCACTAGAAATGTTATCAGTTGTATTATGGAAACAATTATAATCTGTTTAAAATATTCATCACAGAACACGAACTAGGTTGATGATATAATACGTTTATAAAATTTAATGCATTTCTTCCCGTATTTTCGGATATTTATTAAGGAACCTACTGTGGCAAATTAATTTCCACTGGACAGTTGTATTTCTGTACACTGAAACCAAATACAAACATGGCATTCTATCAACCTCTTCCAGTTTATAATTATTAACTATATCAATAAGCGTATATGTATTCATTAATGTATATGGCCGAAAGTACGCGTACTATTTTATTCTATGGCAAATCAATTTAAAGATCTTATAGGCTGAAGAATGCTGAACATTCACGATAATTCTCTTCTGATTACAGTGGTACCTCAAGATACGGAAGCCCTCACATACGAGATTATTTTGAGATACGAGCCGGAGCTCGGGACATATTTTCGATCAAGATACGAGCCAAAATCCGAGATGTTTCCGGAGCGTCACGCTAGTTGGCGCGCAGGTTCGAGCATCATCCCAGAGAATCTATCGCTCAATCGCACGGGTTACCCGCTTGAATCGAAGTGTATCTCGTGCGCTGTACTCTTTTTTGCTTGATTTTTGCGTGATTACTGAACTTTTTTGTGTGTTATCCTGCGGCAGAAGAAAGTGAGTGCTAAGTACAATTTGGACAGGAGGAAGAGGATGATGTCGATAGAACTTAAGCAAGAAATAATAGAAAAACATGAGCGTGGCGTAAAAGTGATTAAATTCGCAAAGATCTATGATCGTAGTACATCGACAATTCGTACGATATTGAAGCAGAAGGATGCCATCAAAGGAGCTACATCAGCAAAAGGAACCAAACTTATTACGCAATTAAGGACAAATATCCACGAGGAAATGCAGAAGCTTCTGCTCGTGTGTGTGAAAGAGAAGGAGTGAGCAGGAGATACACTGACGGAGAAGTAATATTCGAGAAGTCACGGAGTATTTATGTCGACTTAGTGAAGAAAGAAGCATCATATTTTGTTATGTATTTGTTAAGTATACATGTTTGATTGTTATTTAAAAATATATTTTATTCATAATTTACAATGGGTTGGGGATGTTTCATAGGTCCTGAACCGATTAAATCGAATTCAGTTATTTGAAATGGGAGAAATTCGTTTGAGATACGAGCTGATTGACTTACGAGCTCAGTTTTGGAACGAATTAAACTCGTATCTCCAGGTACCACTGTACTTGTTTTATGAACTTTTACTAAGCCACGCAAGATCAGTGGTGGTAAAGTTGAATTACCACACATTCCTCACCAAAATATATATTGTGGATAGGGCGTATTACTGGCTTCTACCGATGAGTCTTCAGTAAGCACAAAACGAATGTGCACATGAGATTATACCTTCCATTCAAGCTGACTTTGGTTTACTCTTCTTGTTCTATTTGAACTAATCTTTTACTAGGTGCACAACACTTAATACATAATTGCATAAATGTTAGTTCTCCGCAACAAAAATGTATCTAACAATAATCTATTGGTGAGTTTGTGTCGCGTTCTATGGCGGAGAACCATCTTGCAATGGGCCGATTCATTATTATCGATTAAAAAAAAATAATAGTTTAACTACGATTTATAACTTATCAATGTGATTTTCTTTTATTTTTATATAAACAACATCATCATTAAATTAATCATGCATCTCTTTATCATAACTAGATGAAATTATAAGAAATACTTACCATCAAGAAAATGACATAATTCGGCTTAAATTGATTTATAACTTTTCTGATACCACGCTTTAGTATACACTTCACGTATTTATGCATTACTAAGAACGTTGGTGTTTCCTATTCAAAATTTATCTTGTCTTTATCCAAAAGAGGTTGTGGTATTTTAATGAGCTCATATATGGTGTCATATTTTGAAGTTCGTGTTTCAGGTAATACCATGTTAAGTTCTTAGATAAGCAATTTTATGTGACTAACACTAGTGTTTCTTGATTCTAGATTAATAAACCTTTAATTAGGTTCTTAACTATTTATATTTTCTTCCTTTGATTTCGGTCTAATATTCGCTAAGTTTACACACTTGAAACGAGTTTTATCCAATTCATAACTCCGAGCAATATCAGTGTGATCCTAAAAGAAATTGAAATCTTTCTTATTTAAAATGTAAATTTATAAATCATAGAATAACTTTATTTAGTATAGATCCAAACTTCCATTTGCCGAAATCTTTATGCTAAAACAGCGCACAGTTAATAGATCTAACAGCATAGTTTAGACCAAACTATATCTTTCTTCTAAAGAATTTATTTTATTGCATTACTTTTAAAGCATACGTTGTAAAACTAAATATTTTCTACTTTCCGTATCAGTTCTAATTAATATTATTAGTACTTGTATTGTGTGTGTGGCTTTGTGCTTGTGTACGGGTAGGGGTTATTTTCGCTAAATAAAATAAGAATTTATGCAGATCTGGTTACTTTTCTATTGGTAAATCGATTTTCAACCAAGTTCCACTGTTTGCGTTACTGCAAGTACGTATATTTTTTCTCTATATTACGTCTGTGGTGTCAATTTTTTATTTGTGCTATGTCACTTTGGTAAAAATGCGGTGTGTGAAAATCATAAAATTTATCGTACTTCTAGTTTTGTAATTTCTGACGTTGTTAATAACAATAATATTAGTATAATTTGAGTATATGTCACTACATTAATCTGTTGCAAATCAAGCCAACTGATTGCGAAAGCTGGTCCAACGAACAATCTGGCTCAGGTGGATACTAGGCAAACCTGACTACTCGATGGACCAGCTTTAAAAGCCAATCAATCGAACTAGATGCAAATTTAAGTTGAAGCATCTAAACAAACGAAACCATTATCGTCGTTAACAAGGTCACAAGTAGTTGATACTGGAACCTGCGCATTCCGAGTTGTTGCCATGGTAGAAAGTACAACTCATGAACAATGTGGCATGACAGACATGTGGACGGAGAAAAGTCTAAACAGCGAACAGCTGGCGAAGGCTCAACCAATCAACTAAAGAGTACGCAGATATCAAACATATTTCATTTATGCAATGAGAATCATCTAAACAAGATTATAAGCACATATTAAGACTAAATAATGGGTCAATATGTAATTAACGAAAAACACTAGTACAACCACAGAAATTAGACACAAATGAAATAAAAATTAAACTAGTTTTCCGTTACATAATCAAATGAAACCCATGAGATCTATCACTGTTTAAAGTTTTAGGTTTGTACGAAATATATTGGCACATTTAAGTGCAATTAACATAATCATGCTTACATAATGGTCTATATACTAAAAGTATATATATATATATATGTACACTTTCTTTATTAGCTTGTTTCTAAGACTTTTGATAAACTGTAGACTGACGAAGGATACCGATAATGGTATCCAAGGTTTCTCATAGGAACGAAATAAGTGGAACGTATGTTTTGTTAGTCATAACACATCAAGTAGATCGGTTTCGCCAAGTACTTGCCAGGATGGTCCGCGACCAGGACTCGAATACATGCGAATTCATTTATGAGTTTAGCACTCATACCACTGGGTTGGTCCTTCCATACACTAAACAATTGTCAGTCATTAACTAACTTATGTTTATGGTTAGCCAGTACATCAGCCTAAACTTGAAGTTCTAATATATATATATATATATATATATATATATATATATATATATATATATGTGTGTGTGTGTGTGTGTATATTGTATGAAATAGCGTCGTAATAATGAAAGCGAGAAATTTTTTATTTTATCAGTTAAGTTTTCGCTAAATGTAGATAGCTTAATAAACAGACTCGGTCTTAGACTGTAAGTAATCATTATATTTAATTGGAATAAAAATTGAAGCTAATTTTTTTTCACAAATATATACCTATATGCATAACTAAAATTCTGAATCAATGCGATTAAGTCTCACCTCGATTAGACAAACATTCTGCAATAAGCCGATGCTCGAAGCACACTTTTTAGTTAAAAACATTCCAAAAAATCTTAAACTACGTTATTCGTGTTCCTCAATAAGAATAAAATTATCTAACATAATAAAACTTCATTCTGATTTAAACAATAATTGATTGCGCGGATGGTGGTAACATTTCTTTAAATCAAGTTTGCGAGCTTGAAGTAAACACCAATCCAATTGTATTTAACCAGTTGTCGAACAACAAAACTATCGCTAGTGTCATGCACTGACGCGTTCGACCTTCCATCATCATCAACAACGTACGACGGCAAACCGACTAGCGAGGATCAAACCGCATTACAATTATATGCAAAGAGAAATTAGATATACGGCCCACAACTCTAGTAGTCTCGAATACATTGTAATTGACTGGAAATGTCGGCTGTACAACTTCTATGTAGTCACGAATATTAACTGTTTGCAGCTTTCGCCACACATACATATATATAGAAAATAAAATTAAACAATAATTGAATGCGCGGATGGTGGTAACAATTCTTTGCCGCCGTACTCTGATGATGATCATGGAATTTCGAAACGCGCCAGTGCGTGCCAATGGCGGTAGTTTTGTTGTTGTTCAACAACTGGTTAAATACAATGGGGTTGGTGTTTGCTGCAAGCTCGCAAACTTTATATAAAGAATTTTTACCACCAACCGCGCAATCAGTTATTGTTTAATTGTTTTGCCTATATACATTTGTGTGGCGAATGCTGCAAGTATTTAATGTTCGTGAATACATAGAAATTGTGCAGCCGACATTTCCATTCAAGTACAATGTATTCGAGACTACTAGAGGTGAGAGCCGTATATCTAATTTTTATTTCCATATATATGCAATGCGGTTTGATCCTCGCTAGTCAGTTTGCCGTCGTATTCTGATGATGATCATGGAAGGTCGCAAAGTGTTAGGGCTTGCCACTGACAGTAGTTTTTTTATGTTGTTCGACGAGTGATTAAATAAAATGGGATTGTTGTTTATTGCAAGCTGGTAAACTTGATTTAAAGAATTTATTCTAATTTTTTTCTGAGGTAGGAACAATATAAATTTACCACTTTTAACAAGAAAGAATAAAATGAAAAAAATCCATTATTATTTCATTCATCGCATCTCCCAAATTCAAACTCAAGATCTGCTCATTCTCAATCTGCCAAAATACGATCGTTAATAAGGCTTAATCGATAACGATCATTTGTTTTCCAGCTTATTTGTGCATTTAAATTAATTAAGCTCTTTAAAGGAAATTTACGATGAACTTAAACATAGGGCATCTGTTATATTATTTGATGTTGTGAAATTATTTTTCATTTGTTTTTAAACAGGTGCTTAAAATGTAATGTTCATAGACACTAGTTAATAACCGATTTGTCACAAGTTAAACTAAGTATGTAAGTATGTATTAGGTGTTGCGAACCTAGTAATAAATTAGTTCAGTTTTGACCAGAAGGATAAACCAAAGACACCATGAACGGAAAGTATAATCTCATGCACATTCGTTTCGTGTTTACAGGCGACTCATCAGTAGGAGCCGGTATTACGCCCTTAAATGTGGGATAATAGGACGATACTGCAGGTTTACATATTCGTCTAGGAGATTGTACTGCCCTATTATCTCACATTCCTCACCCAAATATATAGTGGTTAAAGGTCGTAATACGGGCTCCTACTGATGAGTCGCCAGTAAGCACGAAACGAACGTGTATGAGATTATACTTTTCGTTCACGCTGCCTTTGGTTTATCCTTATGGTTCCTACTGAACTAATTTGTTACAAGGTTCGCAACACCTAATACATACTTGCATATATATTAGTTCTTCGCAACAAACATTATTTAACTGTTATATAAGTTAAACTAAGTTGATCGCAAATTTACGCATGTACATTATTAAATAATATTTGACGTCGATATTAACGGCTGTTTTATCATAAAATGGCAGTTTTCCTGTAGTGACACTGCTATTTAAATCCATTATCACACTCTTTTTATGCACGCAATGGAGACCACTTTAAATAAATGTTTAAATAGATTTATAAATTTAAGTTCAGTCCGTTTTTGGCATTATTATTCCAAGTTAAGAGATACTTTGTGTATTGTATTATAAAATGCTGTTAATGCAAAATAGTTTAAGGAGAAAAAATATTTATGTCAGATATTATCTTGAGTAAAATATAAGACATTATACCATAGCACATATAGAAAATAAAATGTGATGAAATGGGCAATATGAATAGATCATACAACAGCAGACAAGAATTCAAAAACATTTATGCACAGAAAAACGCAAACGAAAACACAAATACACACAGAATTTAACAGTTTACATTCCATTCATGTACAAATGTCCGTTTTCCATTTGACTGCAGATAAAGGATTCTGCAACTGACAGCTCCCGTAATAAGCAGCTCAATTTGTTTTCATTAGTCTGAAACTCATCTGGAAACCCGCTTAGCTTGGAACTTAATTTTTGCAAACAGTGCGTTCGGCTACTGCAGGAACGATCTGTGTCCGCCAGTTGTATCAGATTTAAAATGCTATTTCATACACTGTTGTAACGCCCGGTCCTACCTACATAGCACACTAAGCAGCTATTAAATATTTATAAATAAACAATACTTAAATATTAAATTTTAATGAACTAATTCTTTCCATGTATGTTTAACAGCCAGTATGTTGTAATCACAACCACCTATTTTAAGTAAGGTAGTAAAAAATATTTATTTATAAATTTACTAGGATGCAACCAAGTGCAACCAATCGTTCCATATATTGTGTTATGATTACAAATAGGAATGTATACATTGATATTTATATACATACAAACAAATGCCGATCTATGCATTTCCTGCAATGGGTCCCAAGAGAGCATTTTTATTAGGTGGAACAAACTAGGTCACACCTCTTAGTCATTCTTGCCTGTAGATCCACATAGAGCGTCAACCGTTATAATAAATCAATGGAAATGAGGCTACACACAGCAGAAAATAGTGACCAATATCACGTATAGAAATTCGTAGCAATGAGAGCGCTTGGTCAATTCATCAGCAGATCCGACCAAACAGACAACTCAA
Source organism: Eudiplozoon nipponicum (assembly GCA_029291075.1). NCBI lineage: Eukaryota > Metazoa > Platyhelminthes > Monogenea > Mazocraeidea > Diplozoidae > Eudiplozoon > Eudiplozoon nipponicum. Next base: position 17,555 of record JAQBSW010000186.1, on the reverse strand, counting down.
GCAATGACGAAGTGAAAACGGTCGGCATGCTTTAGCTAGACACAGTGGAAATAGTACATAAAAATGCAGACACATGTGCCATATCGAATCGATAATTTCCAAATTTATTATACATCTTGATTTACAGCTAATAGTGGTGTAAAACAGAGAGAATGCACCGGGCGATTAAGCTATAGACGGCCATCTATGTTTGTGATATACATACGAGGATCAAGCAACGTTTCAATTAAAGACTTTACACTTGTTGATTGGAAGAATGAGCAAGCGACCACGACATCATTTTAATAGCATGCCAAAAGCAGCTTCAGAAACCCATCACTACAATGCGTCTAAGAAATTGGTGTAGACAAAATCGCCGAAGATGGCCGAAAACGCACACAAAGCATAATCATAGGCTTTGAGTCAAGAGGGCTATGAGGACAGATTTAGAGAAATTTAAATTTAAACCTAGCAGAGTGTATAAATTCTTAATAGTGTTAACTGTTATCTAAAACTCGTCATCCTGCTTCGCTGAGCGGGATCGTCATCCATCACTGCCGTCGATTCCTTTTCATTGAATTGCTAATGAAACCGCAACGAAAAATGTATCCAAGTATCGGCACAAAAAAAACTGACGATATATTTAGATAAGCACAAGTTTTTGTTCATTATACCACAAAACCTTTCACCTGAAACGATAACTTGACTGGTTGAGAAACATATTACTATTTAAATCAAGTTTGCGAGCTTGAAGTAAACACCAATCCCATTGTATTTAACCAGTCGTCGAACAACATAACAAAACTACCGCCAGCTGCAACGCACTGACGCGTTTCGACCTTCCATGGCGGTAGTTTTGTTCGACGACAATTAAACTGTCGGATGTTCAAGCTCGCAAACTTGATTTAAGGAATTGTTACCACCACCCGCGCAATCAATTATTGTTTAAATAATATTACTATTTAATCATAAAACTAATGATTAAGAAATCAATCTACATTCGAAAAAAAAGAAGTACACGGTGGAATAATAGGCTTGTCCGTTGGAAAAATTTGCATAATTATGTTAGATAGAAAAGAAAAAATTAACATACAAAAAAGGCACGTGCGTCAAGTTCGCACAAAATGTAATGACTTCATAAGGCCAAAAAATATTGAACGTTTTTTCAGTAGACTTACGCGTATTCTCAAGAATGAAACGGCATTAATAACAAGCTAATCATTTGGTTCTTCAAGAAATTTTTTGCTGACTTGAAATAGTTTAAAAATTAGAATTGGTAAATTTCTTTTTGAATAAGTTTAATTCATCGGAAAATATAAGAAGAAAGACTAGAGTGGTCGTAATAGTGACTAAAGATTTCCAAACACTCTCGTCAGACTCCCAATTCTTTCTAACATTCCCCTCTATAAGTCAAATTATTGTCATTAAACTGGCCAAATAAGCAGATTTCGTTGGCTAAGTATTCAGTGAAAAGAATGTGGTTAGTCTCTTTGAGAACACTAATCTGTATGAATAAAGACTGGAAGTGTATTAAGCATTTACATTGTTGCCTTAATCTTTTAGCTGCATAGAAAAACTGTGGACAGTTTCTGGCAAAGATGTGCTTCGGACATCAGGTGCATTAAAAAGAGAAGTAAAATCCTCTAGCACAGATGAAATCGAAATTTTGTTCAATTTTAGTGATAAAAATTAAGATTGATTTCTCCTTAGTAGAGTGATATGTGCTCCATCAGACTTGAATTATGATTTCAATATTCATACAACCACAGATAGCTAATTTTTTAAATTTCCTTCTTCAATTCTTTTACTAAAATCTTTAAAAAAATGTAGAAGCCCCGTTTTAGTATTGTAATAAGCACTGCAATATAAAAATGTAATCGAAAAGAATCTTTCATATCAAATGCTTTTAAATAATAACATAAATTAGGATAGCAGTAGGATGCTTTGGTAAGCACAACATAGTGCTTATTGCATCTATTGACTAGTATTTGTGGAGGATCAAATTTTTGAAGCACATTAGATAACAATAGAGACCATCCCTCGAAAGATGTAGTGGTAAAAAAATCGCAAGTTACCCCAAGCGCTGATGATAGTCATAATTATTATTGATGATTTTGCTCAAAAATCTAAATCCAGGATCTAGCAGAGAGACGGGTTTTCAACCTATTGCTAGTAATATTAATAGTACGCAGTTAAAACAGCACAATACACTGCATCTTTATTGCCGCAAAATCACGAAATTCAGTTGTTTTTGGTTGCTAATAGACAATTAGTCATCGGTTCCGAGTAAGGGATAGCGACGTTTAATCTGCCCTCTTCCCATTAGCCTATAGGTAAGAGAAACTAACGGCGCTAAAACACCACCAATATTGCCTATTGAGCATTACAGACATAAACATTCACACAAACGTCAGTATAAACTAAGAATTTTATAGTGTAGAAAAGGCAATTCATCAAGTAGATCGGTTTCGTCGTTATTGGGAACTTATCATGTACTGGCAAGAAACTGCCGCGGAAAGGGCTCGAACCTGGACACGTGTGCTTCGGTTCGAGCCCTGTCCCAATATGGACGAAACCGGTCTACTGGATGAATTGCCTTTTCTACACTATACAATTCTTAGTTTATACTGACATATTTAATTAATTAATGGGTCAGGTGCTTATATCAAGAGCGCAACCTTGATTATAATAATTGTCATCACCGCCCGCGCAACCAATGTTCGTTTATTTCACACAAATGGTTGATACCAGCCATTAGTCCCATTTTTTCAGACTGTTTCTTTAAAAGATTTTTCCTACTAACACCGACTGTATTCATTGATTGGATTAACCGGCCAATTTCTTGATAAAGAAATACAACCAAAAGCATAAAATGTAGTGATAAAAACCACACATGACGCGTAATATAACTGTAGGTAGTTTGTTTAAAAAAAGGGGCGATTACTCCGAGATTATTTTAGAGCAAACATTTATTTTATGCAGACCAGTAAAAAGAAAAGGTACAGAAAAATAGCATGTATGGACATGCTTGTATAGAAACAAACGTTAATGGTTTTCATGTGTTATTAATACTTAGAATAAACTGAGGTAACGTTAACTTTTGTACTTCACTAGGTTAGCGAGTTATAACAAGTTGTAATGCTAAAAGGGTTTTCTAGTTGGAACTTAGTTTTAATTTAAAAATCTAGATGACCAAGTGATGTGTATGAATTTGAGGGTGTTATATTGGCGTTAATAGCAGGAAAAATTATTTCCGTATTAAAATATCGTAGTCTTGAATGGGAGACAAATTCCACACGTTATTATAATTATTAAACAGCAAGTATAACACGGAAGTTTACATTATTTAGTCAGGATATACACGCTAAAACTCACAAGAAAAAACACTTGTTACTAAACATTGCAAAATTTTGCACAGTATAATGAGGAAAAGATAAGTATTGACCAAATTAATAACACGTTTGAAATGTGGCCCGATTTATTAGTCATTCAACTATTTAGGAATTAGTAAACAATTTCAATTGGAAGAGTTTCAGTAGACATAATTTACTTACATAGGGCTACTCGATCAGCTGGATCCGAAACTTGTTTTAGCCGCAGCATAGGAGTAAATTTTCTTTTCTGGTTACTAGTTGCATTGGTTGGAAAGCATGACGAAGCCTCATAATGAGTTTCCTCATATTCATCGCGTAGATCTGTTCGTTGCGAAAGCGCTTTTAATGGATTTCTCGTGCAATCAACTGAATTTAATCCACTCGGATCATTGTTCGAAGGTCGAACAGCACGTTTCGGTCTTAAATGGCGTTTACTCGCACCAAGTTGTGAAAGCCTATTTTGTTTTGAAAAGTCCGCAGCAATGATATGAAGAAAGAATGTAAACGTGGTTCAGCGGTTACAAATTAAAAAGCAGTAATGTAGAAACTTCGGAAAAAATCTTTGACAATGCGACTTCAAAGCCAACTCGCTATATATAAATGGTACCAACACTGTTTGCGAAATCAATACATGTTACCAATTCAATGGAATTCAAGGTATACTGAATTTCACCTAGATCGAAAGCTACAACTACTTCTGAACACCTGTTTCTCCAAAAAAAACCATAAAATCTGACTGTGATCGATATCACTTATCACATTTCGCGGCAATCATGACATAATTCAGTTAAACGTATAATAGTTATATATCGTTTGTTACGGAGACCTTGATATATATGCAATTACGTATTAGGTGTTGCGTACCTGATAACGAAATAGTTCAAATAGGACCCGAAGTATATACAAAAATAAACATGAGCAAAAGGTAATCTCAAGTAAATATGCGTTTCGCGCTTACTGGCGACGCATCAGTAAGAGCCGATTTGTATGCCTTATACCCATTATGAATTTGGTCAAGAAATGTTGGACATTTTGAAGGTAAAATCTTCTTTACGAATATGTATTCAAGCGGTAATTGCTTCATATAAAGTCATATGCAATACGACCTCAAATTCAATTCACTATATATAACATATACCGAGCATGTAGAGGAATGCAACACTACGGTTGCCGATACGTTACATGGCACCAACTTAATGGATTTCAATATAAACAAGAGTTTTAACAAAATTGAGAATTACGACTACTTCTGAACACCTGTTACTCCAGCCACTCCATAAATTCTGGCCTATAAGCACGAAACGCATTTGTGCATAAGATAATACCTTTCGTCTATGTTTGTTATGTTTTATCCTTCTGATCCTATTCGAAATCATCCGTAGTTTAGTCCTCTTACGCAATTGTCAGTTGTTTTTTAAATTTTAGCTGTCTGTTTTCCATCTCACTCGCTACTGAAATTATTCTCTAACTTTGTTGTGTACTTATTACATAAGACTACATTGTATGTAGCATCTGGTAAAGAATACCTTACTAATGACAAGAAACTTGTATAATTTGATCTGTGTACGTATGCCGATATAGACGTCTATCCTATTTTGCTACTAGTACTTTTTTCCAGCTGTGCGTCCGCTTTTAAATGATGAAACTTTGCTTTTCTCCGATAACTCTGACCGGTGAGGGCTTCTTGATTTGTAGCAGCATCATTAATTGAAAATAATGTCGCACTATTTCCTTTTCGTTCGGAAAAAAATTCATGTATAGTTGATGATGATACTGGTGATTGTGATGTACTTATAGGTATTGGTTACAGTGTTTTTAAACCGAACGAACTTCTTGATGATGCGTTCATCATCGCCATTTTTTTATTTATATTAATTCTGTGCCATTGCAATTGTTTATTGTGTGAGTGAAATTTCTGTACGCTGAGGGCCAGATCTTGTTTTTTAATAGCAAGTTCTCATATAATGTTCTGTACTAATAAAATTGTTTGAATAGCTTTGAGGCCTGGTATAGCTGACTTTCTTGCTGGTAATAGACCTTTTATTGCGAGCTTCTGTAGCAAGTATTGATTGATGCGGCTCATCAACTGTTTATCTGTTCTGCCTATGTAAATCCTTCCAATACGGATGGCCAGATTATTCACCGCTTGTATGACTTCAGCACACAACCTTTAAAATGAATATATTGGCCCGTTCTCACGCGGAAGATCTATACATTAGCACGATAAAATTCTTATATCTAAAAATGGTAAAACGAAACCACGATAGTAGAACTAGTCAAAGGAGGTCCCAGAAAAAAAATTATTTATTGAACTGTGATCATAAACAATGCAGAAAAACCCGTGATTCCACAGAGCGAATCAAGTAGTAGAAACTTAAAATGTATAAATTAGTTTTCCTTTTGCCTGAGCTCTGGACCATATATGGATATATATATATAAAAATTTTTATATATATATATATATATATATATATATATATATATATATACATATACATACATATATACACATGGCAACTACTGTGATTTTCAGTTTTACTTCTACTTCTTGTATGGTTTGATTTGCAATTTTATTAGAGTATGTGTACGTGTGTGTGTCTGTGTGTGTATGGGTCATTCTCGCTGTATTGCAGAGTTATGTCTAAGATCGTCATTATTGTATTGATGGAATGAGTTTTGGTTACCAAAGCGAACAGTTGGGCAAAAATAAATTAATCAATACGAGAATGACCAGATCTTAGACAACGCTCTGCAACACATTTCAAATGCTACCTCCATGCACACAAAAATATACAGACACATAAACATAGAAATTTATATATACAAATATATAAATGTATGTATGTCTATATATATAGGCAAATAAAAAATGGATGTTATTGGTGAGGTAAATATCGTGATTTGATCCACTTTAGCCAGTTTTTCATCCTTCTACAATGATTGCCACGGAAGTTCGAAACGTGGCAGCATGTGTAGCATACGGAAGTTCTGTTGTTTAACTGGCTAAAAGTTGAATTGGCGTTTATTTCAAGAACATACGTTGTTATTATATAAATAAATTATGTTACCTAAATTTATACCACAGTGGATTTCATAATTTACTCTATCAATAACTAAATTATACTGGGAGGATGATTGTTCTATTAACAACAATTGGTAAAAAGAAAACTTAGGCTAAAAATATCAGTTACGCCTCAATTTTTGTAATTAAATAATAAAAACTGGCCAAGTAGCTGCCTACATGCATACATAATAGAAGATCTAGGACTCCCTCAAATTAGGTTCTGGATGAGTTTATTGCAATAGCACACATTTTCTGCTAGACTCCTACACATTTTCGACAATTCAAATTTCTTTTGGTTAGTGAGAAAAAAGTGTCCCTCAATCAAGTGTCGGGTATGCTGTAAGATTTTATCCAGCCACAGGATTATAGGTCTACCAATTCAACATTTTCTTAAAATTCAACCGAATCTATATAGGTAACTTGGCGTGAAGCCTGTGTCAAATAGTTCTCTAACCAACGCAATCCGCGTTTCATAACACAATTCAACGGTACTGGTACACCAAAGTGCGGGTGAAATTAACTGGCCGGCTGGTAAATCACACTCATGAATAACGCTACCTGATGCTCGGCTGTCTAAAGCCTAAATCAAACCGACAAAATTCATAGATTTAAAAAAAACTCCCCAGGTGCTGGTAGGTAAACTCTGTAATTGGTCCAATGTCCGCAACATAAAGGAGGATCGACATTACGGGTAACCTTAGGAACTTAGACTGTAGTGAAATTTTAGAGTGGTTTGTCAAATTTTCCAAAAGCAGCTGCATTCAAGACTAATGCGTCTGGAAATATGCAGAATCCGGTCCGTCGGGAGGACTGAGAGCAAACGTTAATTGAAGAACTCAGTAATGTCGCTTAGTGAAATAGACGAATAATACCAGCACGATTTCAGTAATTTTCCGAAAGCAGCTGCCTCAACACCAAGACTGCAAATCTCAGGAGACGCAGATCCATCCTGTTTCACTGGACCTCAGAAGAATTCGCTGACTAGTGGCAGCGAAGCGCCGTTCAGCCCGATCTTAGGCTTCGGATCAAAATTGACCATAAAATCGGTTTTGAAGCTTTTAGGTTCAGATCGTAACAGATTAACACTTATCGAACATATTTACTAGCTCTGTGCAGCTTGTCTTCGTTTTACGCCAATTAAACAGCACTGGCATCCTTTTCGAGGTCATCTAGCCGGTCATCATATAGGATATCCGCTCGAAAAAGTATAAGAGAGACCTCGGCGAAGACTGAAACTAAAAAGTATTGTACAAGATCATAGCACTTACACACCCTTCTAAAATTCTGGAGCCAATCGTAATAGGTTCAAAAAGGCCCTTACAAATGAGAATACAAATTTATGTAACCTTCATGACAGGCATCAGGTGATCGAACTTTTTTCGAAACGCATTTATCAAGCATAACTCACAATAGTTTATCTTGCACAAAACATAATTTTATAAGGCTAAGTAATCCAGTAAATCGACGATACTGGGCCACTAAAATTAATGGCGCAACTCTATAATGTGAATAAATCCATGAATAGTTCAGCATATCCGATTCCCTACTGACGATAATATCAGTAGGCATCTTAAATGCAGCTCAGAGCACACTGATACCACTATAGTGAGAAGAAGTGCCGGTACCAGCTTTTTCGTAAACGGAAACAACAACGTCATAGTCTCTTCTTTCGAGATTGCAGTAACGAGTATTTCTAGATTTAAAACCTTTATTCCATCAAATTTGAAAAAATCGGAAAAGGCCAACTTTTCTCATGAGACTACTAGTCTAAGCCATCTCATCAAACGTATGAGATTCAATGCCCATCTCGAAACCACGTCGACTGATCACTTCGTCGCAAATCACACAATTCGCAATAGGTGATAAATTAACAATTGTTTGGAGTTCTTGATTAGCCGCAATTCAGAAAGTGAGGACACCAGTACTCTCTTGAAAGAATGACTGCCAACAATACGTTGGATGTCGAAACAAAATTCAAACAGGGTGCTACACTTCCACGCTGCTTCAAACGCATAATCAGCATTAATTCTGCGTAGATTTACATCCGTTGCGTTGCTGGTAGCAAACTACTTGCGAAACTTACGACCCAATGCGCCATTTTCTTCTAGTTTTGTATTAGATGCCACGCTCTGAATTGTTATATCTTAGTAGAGAGAAGAACGCGTTCTCAGGATTTATACTCATAAGGTAAAGAAAGACTTACACAAGCATCTCATTCATAATACTCCAGATTCTGTTTCGTACGCTATTGGATTCAGTAAATGGTGGACGAACAAAGAATATGAATTCCTTTAGGTATTCTGCACACTTTTATCCGTTTCAGCTCACAAATATTTAAGCGACATGCAAAAGCTAAAATAAGCCGAATTTCAATCGCATTAATGCGGATAGAAAGCGGTTTAAATCCACCGACCGAACTAGTAGAGCATAGTTATACGCTGTCTTGTCCCGTTCAGAAACAAAATTTGGTCGATATAAGATAATGACATGTTACTATCCCATTTGCATGGGTTACATCAATACATCTTGTGAGAAGATGGCGCAAGTGGTTCTAGGAATTTTAAATAATGATGACCAGGTTGAAAAAAAGGGTCTTATGTCCTTGTCACAGATATTTGCACCAATGTTCGATTTTAATGCGCTGGGTCATCCTACTAATAGGCCCCATCTGCCCAGATGGTTTTTCTTAATTTTCCATCTCTAAGATATTCTGGCGCCCAAGATTAACGAGCATCGTATACCAGAAATATATCCTTTAAGGCCCTAGAAAGCCTTCAATCTGTCTGTAGGCCAAAAGCTGAACTTTAGTTTTAGGCCATTTGAAATGCTCACTATAAGTATACTGACAGTGAAAGAATATCATACCTGAAACCACCTTACGACTTTGACAACGCTATAACCAAGTGTACTAGTAAAATAAACATCCTTCGCGTTATGATATGAAATGATTTCAGAGAATAAGTAAGTAAACTTAAATAACATAATTAAACAAGCATCGGTTATTATTATAATCAAGGTTGCGGTCTTGATATAAACACCTGACCCATTAATTACTTACATATGTCAGTATAAACTAAGAATTGTATAGTGTAGGAAAGGCAATTCATCGGTTACGCGGGCGGTGATAACAATTACTTTTTAATCAAGGTTTCGAACTTGATATAAACACCTTACCCATTATGTACATATATTTATCAGTATAAACTAGGTATTGTACAGTGTGGAAAAGGCAATTCATCCAGAAGACCGGTATCGTCCTTATTGGGAATTCATCACGTATTGTCCCTGACCGCGGCAAATTCTGGGCAGTATGTGATTGGTTCCCAATAAGGATGAAACCGGTCTACTGGATGAATTGACTTTTCGACACTATACCATACCTAGTTTATACTGACAAATGTATGTACATAATGAGTCAGATGTTTAAAAGGTAGCTTAAAAAGATTTAAATTTGATGAAGACAAAATAAATACAAATGTAAATCAATTTAAAGTTAACTTACTCAGGCTTAGTTTGATTTTCATTTTTTGAAAAAGACACTGATGCATCTGCTGGATTGAGAATTACATTCTCTGCATCATTTGAGAGAGAAGAATATTCGAAGGAAGCGAAAAAATCAGACACTGCTCGAGAATCCATTTGCGGAAGAGGCACCGTCTTTATTTTAATAAGGCATATGCACAAAAAATAATGATTTTTTGAATTTAATAAATGCTACAACTCAATTATCAGACTAAATTTATAAAATACTTATTAGTTAAACACAATGTAATTAGTGCCTACTTCAAGCTAGCAAACTTGATTTTAAAAAATGCTCAGTGATTTTTTGGCCAAAATAATTAATAAATATATTGTATTTTAGGTCTAAAGAAACGACAGAATAAAAGAGTAAAGACATGCACTACAACACGTTTACATCCTAGATGGATAAATGTCCCATTTGTATTAGAACAGCAGAGATTTTTGCGCATGATATTCGATAAAAAGTAATTTCGGAATATCTTACTAGAAATGTGATTTTCAACGTTTCGTCCATTGTAAATATTTTTGAAAGAATATCTATTATGGGGACGACAGTTGCTTTCAATTTAATAATAAAAACTACATCTTCCGTGGTACATCTTCGAAGTGAAGATTCGATGCTTATTTAATGTTAATCATATATATATATATATATATATATATATATATATATATATATATAAGTGTGTGTGTCTGTAATACAATTAAACAGACAGTGATAGCGAGGGTAGTAGTAAAATTTCTTTGCGTCACGTTTGCGAGCTTCAAATAAGCACCAATCCCATTGTATTTAATCAGTCCAATATCATAGTACAACTCCACATTATGCACTTCATAAATGCAAATGTACACATCATTAATAAGATGAAGATATATATTCAGATCCGAAGGCTGCGTTACATATGCATTGAGATTTGATCCTCGCTAGTCAGATTGTCATCGTGCTCTGATCATTTAAAGGTTTTTCATTATAAACTAAGGACTGTATAGTGTAGAAAGAGCAATTCTAGGCTACGCAGTGCTTACTTCATTCTGACAAATGGAAAATATAACTAGAATGGGATTTATATCAAGATCACAACCTTGATTTATAATAATTGTTATCATAGCCCATCTAAGCAATCATCGATTAATCCCACTGTTTGTTATTAACTCTTATCTGAGACCTCTTGCCTCAATTAAAACAGCACAATTCCTTTCAAACAAAGATAAGGTTAAGCTTGAATTAGACAGCCATGATAGTGTTGACACAAGAAAAGCAAAAATATTAACCAAACTATGAAAAAAAATGCCTGGAAAAAGATTTTATACTAAACAATGTGATATTTTTGAAAGTAAACAAAGCAGAAGCGACGGTTCTGATGAGTGAATATGATTACAACGATATGATGTTCGAAAAACTGAACAATATAAACGTATACGCTAAATTACATAAAGACCCTACGGATAATTACGATAAGTTAAATTATTGATCAGTAATATGATTGCTAAGGGTAAATTAGATCAAGCATATAGCTAAACTCTCATAAAAAGGGATACGGTTGTGCCCAGAGTGTGTGGCTTAGTTAAGGCGCAAAAGACAGGTAACCCTTTGAGCATTATTGTTAATGCCCAACACTATTGAACATATAAAATTTCCAATTTTCTATGTCATAGAATGTGTACACATTCTCACTTATTAGACCATGCAATGATGAATTCATACCATTGGGTTAAGACCGTCGATAAACGTGAATTAAATGGAAAAAATAGGTTGACGAGCTAAGATGTTGTGTCAATGTATGTCAATAAACAAAGCATTTGACTACTTTTAGCGTTTCCTAGTTGATCACTTGGTAATATTGAATAGAAGTCTAATGACGATGAAAAATTTTAATTATATGATGGACACATGCATGTTTTCCACTTATTTCATACTTGGGAATATACTTATAAGCAAATTAGAGGTGTTCCAATGGGACATTCATTTGGGTAATTCTTCGCGTCATAAACAGCGGGTCCGTGAAGGGCAGTGGCGGTCAATGGTTGGATAGAATCTTAGTATGCGAAGTAACCTGTAGTTCTATCCAATACATCGTCTATTAGGTAGAAACGCCAGTATAATTCTCCGAACAAACGTCCATTTCGATGTGGCAACTGAGACCACAATTTCACGAACTTTGATATCTAAAGTGTTGGTCAAAGTAAAGGCTTCTGGTGGCGAAAAATTATGAGAGTGCGGAAGAGAATCCGCGGAGAACACTGCAGTCTGCTAATAATCAGATGGCCCACAACGATAAAGAAATTAGTAACACTTTGTCACGCCTACGGATTTCTGTTAAAGTTTAATTTTTATAAATTTAGCGGAAAGCCTATGATTTTACAATTGAATACTGAAGCCAATGTCTTGGTCATTAAATAAGTTATGACCTAGGAAACCAAATCTATGTCAGGCTTTGTGCGCAGTGATGGTGGCTACAGGTAAATAGAGAAATTGCCTATTATTAAATACGATTTTATTGAGGAGAACAGCCAGCTACTCCTGTTGGGCTTAGGCTCTATTACTAAATCGATTAGGACCTTCCATTGAGAGAATAAACGTATTTGCATCTCTAGGCCGAAAAGTCGGAGTAACAAACAGTCGATATGAAACACTCCGGTACAGGGAGCGACAGGTCGGCAGCCCGAGTGGTGAAGAATTTCAAATCCAATACTGCACTATATATAAGCTCCCTATTTGCACTGAATGTAACGAGTCCACGGGCAATCGCTCTAAACTGTGGCTAGATTTAAATGCAGGTAACCAGCCACCAAAAGTCTATGGTGCTTCTTTAAAGAAACTAGTGGCGGATACTCAAGCAACGCAATATGATAGAGGTCGGCTTTCTAGAACTATATTCGATCTTCTATGGATCCTGTTAGGTAAAATAATAGCTTGCATCAACTTGTGGCTAAGTTTCGGCAATAAAATGCTGTGACTAAATCACATGCCGGATTTACATGGTCTGTTACTACAGCTAGCGGGTGTCAAATCGTTTGCCGTGCTTGGACTAATACAGGGCTTATGTCAAATTGCCGTGCGGCTGGAAGACCGCTGGAGATTATCGGTACAGTTAAAATAAGTTCATTCCAATTTCCCATTCTAAATGGTTGGCGCAAAGTACGCACCCAATGTGTTCCAAAGAATGATGAACTCCTTCGTTCCTGATTTAACCTCTACTGCAGCGTATGTTGACGGTGTCATTATTTAAGCGAATAAAGAACAAAAGTTGCGTGCGCGGCTGCAGATGTTGATGTCCAAAGCCCTAGGATGGCGATTGCATTTTAACCCTGAAAAGATGCAGATGAATTGCGATGTGCGGTTTCTTCGCCACTCATTTTCATCGGACGGATATTTGTTATTAGATTCGAATGTAAAGCCTATCAAGGATTATTCGGTGCCCATCACTACAAAAAAAATGCGCCGGTTTATTAGCATTATGAAAGATATGCACTACATTTCACGGAAATGGCGGTTACACAGCAATAAACTAACGAGTGCAAAATACTAATTCCATGAATGGAAAAGGCCAAAGTAGCGTTTAACCTGATGTCCACATTCGTGTTCATAAATTGTTGTAATTCTCAATTTCGGTGAACTTTAGCATAAATTGATATCCTTCATGTTGGTACCATGTACCGACTCGGCAACCGTAGTATTAGTACCATGTAGCTTTTCGGTACTACAAAGTTGGTATCGGTTACTAACTCAATAGCCATAGTGTTTGTTTCCTTTACAGATTCGGTATATATATTATATAGTGTGAGTTAGCGTTGAAGTCGCATTGTCGTAGACTTTATATGATGTTAGCTTCACTATTGCAGGATTTTAAATTCGTCTAGGAGATTGTACCGTCCTATTATTCCACATTCTTCTACCAAATATATAGTGGTTAAAAGGCGTAACACCGGCTCCTACTGATGAGTCGCCAGTAAGCACGAAACGAATGTGCATGAGATTATACTTTCCGCTCATGCTGCATTTGGTTTATCCTTCTGGTCACAACTGAACTAATTTGTTACTAGGTTCGCAACACCTAATACATACTTGAATACATTTAGTTTTCGAATATGTGACAATTGTAAGGTACAATCGACAAAACGAACGTGCAAACCTGCATTAGTGGAGTTAACTTCATACAGTCTTCGACAATGTGACTTCAAAGCTAACTCACTATTATATATATATATATATATACATATATATATATATACATGTATATATAAACAGAGCTTGTAAAGGGTACCAACACTGGCTGTTGAGTCGATATATGGTAACAGCACATTGGATTTGGTAATATGCTAAACTTCACCTAATTCACAACAGCATATATATTATTTTCCGCAACAATCAGTGTATAACTATCATATATTTAACGGATTGATGTCATGAGTACCGTGAAATTTGTTAACTGATATTGATTAAGACTAGAGTGTATATATTTGCTGGATTAACAGGTGTTTAGAAGTAGATGTAATCTCTTCAATTTTGGTGAAATTTAGCATATCTTAAAATCCATTGTGTTGGTACCATGTACCGACTCAACCATAATCGACTGTATCCTTTTACAAGCTCTCATATATATATATATATATATATATATATATATATATAATAGTGAGTTAGCTTTGAGATCATTGTCGAACACTTTAGAATAAATTAGTTCCATGACTGCATGTTTACACATTCGTATAGGAGGGTGTAGCGTCAATTGCACCACATCCTCACCTAAATAATTGGTGGATATATGGCGTAATATCGGCTACTACTGATGAGTCGGCAACAAGCGCGAAACGAATATGCACGAGATTGTATCTTCCGTTCATACCGACTTTGTTTTATCCTTCTGGTCATATTTGAACCAATTATTTACTAGATGCACAACACCTAAATCACAAAGTTCTTAGAGTAGTACTGGTTCAATCAATTTGGTGCAACAGAAATTATTGCTACCAACATGAGTGCACAGTTCAAATAAAGGGGATCTAAACAGTTGTGCAATAACCTTGACAAAAAACAGTCCTGGGCAGCAAATTATCACCCTCTAAATAAGCGCACCAGACGATGAAAGATGTATTGCGCTGTTTGTTTCAAGAGGCCTCTATTTCCTGTCGAAGAAATTACATTAAATAGAGCGGGCTATGCGATTTACAATATCCACAGCTAAAAACGTTGATCCGGCAACAATTGTGCATAAAATTTGGACACCAATGCGAGACAAAAGTGTTAACCACGGTCTCCAAGGACATTGCACTTTAGTAAATATTCCGTAGCGCCTACAACAGGTAATTCAGGCCGTGTGCGCCACCCAGCAACAATCCCACGTTGTGTCTAGACGAAACCATTTCAGCGAACTCTGAGGAACGGCCCAGTTCACATGGAAGAAAATAACATTCCGAACAGCAAAACGGTATCGCCAGTTAAAGTTATTTGCCAACGGGCGTTCTCAGCATCTGGTACGCTTCAACTCAATCCATTACCACACATATAACACCAAATTTTGACTGCACAGTAAACCAAGATTTGGATTTTCTCATATGAGGAATAACGGCATCTTGATAGTAGCGGCTGGATTGTCCAAACTCGCTTTATTACTTTTATATATTTGTTGTTCTGACCAGTCTATCATAAAACATACTCTACAATGAATATCGGAATATAATGAGAGAAAATCTTGACAGTGAGCTGAAAAAACTTGTTCCATAACGACTAAGCAAGGACGCGTTTATCATCTAATAAGCCTTCAAATAAAGTTCTAATTGTCTGTTCGTGTTTTATGATTCACAATAAGCAGTTTGGAAGAATCTGTCTGGCGCACACTTTTATAAATAAATATTTTCTCATTTTAATTTGTTGACAGTTACCACACGGAAATTACAAAAAAATTAAATTTATTGAATATCAACATTCACAAGAGATTGTTAAAAAAAATTTCACTTGTTGTTTAAATCAAGTTTGCAGATCATGAATAAGAATCAATCATATTTTTGGTAATCAATCACAAAACATGCTATTATGGGCGTTGCTTTCTGCGATTAAAAAAGCAGGTTAGGAGACTCTTTCTCTCTCGCCTTACCTTACTGTGCATTTACCAATAGATGCAATAAACATAAATTACAAAATACGAGACAACTTACTTTTTTCACACGATTGATTTCACCAGTGTGTTTATCAGACACAGTACTTGTCGGATTAAAGTACTTTTTGGCTATAATGTAAGCAAAAGTAAATGAATATAACACTCTTAAATTAACCAATGAAATAAAATACACAGTGAAGACATTTGCGTGTGTTTTACCTGTTATTAAATTATGAATATGCACTAAACAAGACGTGGATTTCAATGTTATTTTTCCAATGAAACACGAATATAAAATTGAAGCATTCCAATATTCGAAAAAATTCAGAACAAGGTCAAAGCTCCCAAAGGCAAAAGTGTCTAAGCATAAAATTTATATTCAAGCTGTATATTTTATTGTAGAATACCAATGTTCGGTAGTCGAACTGGGAAATTCAAGTATAAATAACGTTTTTTAGATATAAGGAAGAAAGGAAGACGGAAGAAATGTATGTAGGCATAAAAGAACGGATAAACATATGGATTTTGAAATGTATGTATGCATTTATATCGGTTATTACGTGTCTCTATTTACACACACACACATATATATATATATATATATATATATATATATATATATATATATATATATATAAATCCTGGGCTTTTGTTTGATCAAGTAGGTGGTAAATAGTCTATTTTACAGTTTTATTTGAGTTTATTTTTGGTGGTTTATTGCGTGTGTCTATGTGCGTGACTCTGTGTGTATGGGCCATTCTCATCGTATTACAGATTTATGTTTGAGATCTGGTCATTCTTATATTGACTGATCGGGTTTTGACTGAGTTTTCGTTTTGTTGGCCATTAAGTGTAGGATATTTTTACCCCGTATATTGTCTTTCGTTTCGACTTGTGATTGAGTTTCATTTTATTCCGTGGTTACCGGCGCAGAGTGTGCGGATTGCAGTGTTGATCGCTCATATTTTTGTGCAATTTCTTCCACTGTTAACGATGGTAGTGATGCCGTTTGCGCAGCTATTTTTTTTCAGTTTAGTGCCAATCCGATCGAATGGTTCTTAAGGCTTGTCCAATTGGCGTTCGGACTTGCCTGAATGATAGTATATAGTTATTGGCTTTTGCGATTCATGGCCATTCGAGTAAAAGGTCATGTTTGTGAAAATTATTAATGTTTGGCAGGATACTTTTTGTTTTGATATAAAGAGCTTCGCAAATGGATGAAAATATTTCGATCTTTGCTTTGTGTAGAACTGCCTCGTTTCAAATATAAGCTCGGAGGATGTTGATTTTCTTGACGGTGCCAGGACGTTTTAAGTCAATTTTTGTGTCAAATGTTGTCAAATGTTGTCAAATGCTGCTAATCAACTGCGTTTTCGTACGTCAAATATATATATATATATATATATGCTTAAACGAACATTGTTTACGCGGGCGGTGATAACAATGATTATAATCAAGGTTGCGGTCTTTATATAAGCACCTGACCCATTAATTACTATCATATGTCGGTATAAACTA